>KZ111185.1:130187-141759 GCA_002077045.2 Rachicladosporium sp. CCFEE 5018
ACGTCGATTGAACACAACACCACTCAAAGAACTGCTCCCTTAGCTCTATCGACGAGCTCTGAGAGGCCGGCATCCGCACTGGACTCGACGTTGAAGCCTCATTTGCAGCAGGTCTGGCTGCCACCTTCTTATCACTGTCAAAAGCGAAGCTGAAGTGCGTTGAAGGCGTTTGAGCAACCGCCTTACTACTCGACGACTCCTTGCCACCGCTCCTCACCGCGTTACGTCGATGCTCCGACTCCATCTGCTGGATCATACCACCGGAAGGGGCATCGGCAGTAAGCGTGCCATCGCGAATAGCCTGGGCCCATTGCGTTAAGATCTGAGCATAGATGGTACGGTGATAGTCCCTTGAATCACGTACTCCCCAGTAACACAGATGCGAGTAGTTATCACAGTTCTTCACCTTGCAGATCCACCGCTCGGTTATGTCGACAGCGAGGTTGCCTTGCCCTTCTAACTGCTCACGCTGAGTGCTCATTATGGCCATCTGATTGTTCGTAGCACTCCGACGACCCTGCGTTGCAGAAGGTGGTGCAGTAGCAGCAACAGTCTGCCCTTCAACGACGAGCTTCAGGCCCTTCTTCTTGTCGGCATGCCACACCTTCATGTTGTCGAAGAGCACGGCAAAGTTATCAACGTTATCCGTCAACCAACTCTTCTCACCGAGCCGCTCGAAGCCAACACGCAACACGATCTTCGACAGGCCGTATCCAGAGAGCTTCGCAACCTCGCTCTCAATCCACCTTTTAGCCTCGTCGATTGGCCATTGAGTACCACCACCAGAGGTATACCGCCGCACGGTGCTGTTCAGAAGCTTCTTCTCGCACACGATCTGAATCTGAGAGTTGTACATGAAGGCTAATTGATTTGATGATGGCTCTGGCGTGCCATCTAGGGCCTCCTCCTCCACGACATCCTCATCAACAGCACCCCTCGGAAGCTGTGCTCCTTCGTTGCCGGCCTGCGAGCCATCGAGACTTGAAAGAGGTGGGCTAGAAGTGATATCCGTGATTACCTGATTGAGGGCCTGTGATTGAGCACCGCGTGCTGCAAGAGATGAACCAGTTCGACGTGCAGGAGGCTGTGATTGCGAGCGTGCAGCTCTTCCCTTCTTACTACCACCACCAACACGACGTGATTGCTTGGTCACCTTAGCCGTAGAGGTCACTTCGTTGGCACGCGCCTTGCCACTGGGTTCCCGCGTGCGAGGAGGCCTAGGATCCACCATCTTGAGAGCACACAACCACCAACCACACGAGCAACACGAACAACACCTCAATCAGAGCCTTGGCATCGACATGAAATGGACCAATGTGGACAATTGAAGTAGGTGTGGGCACGATTGAGGTCACTGTCACCAAATTTACTATGAGGAGCACCTTGAACTTCCCCGCAACCGACCGACACAGGAAACTGCAAGGAGTGGTAGTTTCTGGGGTGCATGTGGCTTGCTTAACAGTGTGGGGATGACGGCATGAGCTTGAGCTCGAGATGAAGGGCCGCGGTTCACCAGACGAGTCGTTTTGGAACTGTCTCTTCGCACACTGCTCGCGCCAGAAACCCCTGGTACCGATCTTGCATCTGGCCAGCAGATCATTGCCTCTATGCCTTGCAGACCACCCATCCGATTCCCGCCTCTATAGGCCCGTAAGCCAGCAAGATGGCAGGCTCAGAGCGTGGCGATTTCGCCTACAACAGCGATCTGGTACGTTACATCGCTTTCCACCCTTCCGAATCATGCTAACACATCACAGGATGCATTCACACTCTATCATCAACAAGTCAAATCCTCACCCCCTTCATCGACCTCATCCATCGCCCCAGCCCTCCCAGCCCTCGGCCACGCGATCGCAGGCTCCACCGCAACAGCAATCTCCAAACTCCTAATTTACCCTCTAGACCTCGTCATAACCCGTCTCCAAGTCCAGCACACCCTTCACGGCCCTCGAGAGACGCCCTCCGCAGCCCGAGATGCCGCGGCCGAGTACTCCAGTCTCGCGGACGCCGTGCGCAAGATCTATGCGAATGAGGGCGGAATTGCTGCATTCTACACTGGCTGTGCGCCGGATGTAGCGAAGGGATTCGCGGACTCATTTCTGTTCTTCTTGGCTTATACGTTTCTGCGGCAGCGGGAGCAAAGGCGGCATGGGCAGGTGTCTGTGCCTAGGGAACTGGGTGTGGGTATTGCGGCCGGGGCGTTCGCGAAATTGATCACGACGCCGTTGCAGAATGTGATTACGAGGCAGCAGACTGCTGCGATGGTCGCAGCGCGGGATCCCGAGAAGGCTAGCTCGCAGGACCAGACCGTGACGGCGATCGCGAGACAGATCCGGAGCGAGCGTGGACTGCAGGGATTCTGGGCCGGCTATAGCGCCAGCATCATCCTTACGCTGAACCCGTCGCTTACGTTTGCTGTTGATAACCTCCTCCATCGACTGTTGCTGAGGAAATCATCTCGAGCTAATCAGTCAGCCTGGGTCCGCTTCCTCATTGCAGCGACGAGCAAAGTCGTTGCGACGAGCGTCACTTATCCAGTCAGCCTGGCCAAGTCTCGTGCTCAGGTCAGCGCTTCGACGCCGATCGTGCCAGCTGAAGGTACTGAGAAGGGCGCTACCGGTGAACGGGCTGACAGTCTAAGTGGTCTGGCACACCGATTGCTAAGTGTACTCTCTGCGCAACACGCCATCCTGGTCTCGCTCCGCCGCATCTATCTTGAGGAAGGGACGAGTGGACTGTATGCCGGGCTCGAAGCCGAAGTGATCAAGGGCTTCCTCAGCCATGGTCTGACCATGGCGATGAAGGATCGCATCCACATTGGCGTAGTGCAGCTATACTATGTATTGCTCAAGTTGACCAAGAGATGGCCAGAGGAGCTCATCCAGGTTGGAGAGCATGCTCGTGATACGGTCAAGAATGTCAAGCAAGGTGCTGGAAACGTGGTGGAGTCGATCAAAGAGCAGACACCCAGCATGGCGCAAGTCCGGACGACAGCGGTCAAGGCAGTCGCCACTGCGAAGGAGACTACTCAGAGCACAGTCGAAGCTGTGCAAGCAAGGACTGGTAGTCCACGAGAGCTGCAAGACCGAGCTGCGGGTGCTGTTGAGGTTGCGAAAGGGAAGGCCAGCGTCGCCTTCGGTACCGCCACTTCCACTGCGGGTAGCGTTGCGCAGACTTCGCAGCAGCGCGTTGGAGAAGTCGTCGAGAGCGCAGGTAAAGGCATCTCTGATGTCGGCGCGAGCGTCGCAGAGAGTGCAAAGGGCGCAAAGTAGCTGATGCTGGGCATGCATCGTCGACTGAGTGCCTTGTAGGATAGCTCAGCCTGTATTGTATTGATACCTGTACTTGGCCTGTGGCGAGAAAGGTATCTCAGGGTACTGCAGGTCCTCGAAGGTCGTTCTCTCTCCCATGATTGACCATGGAAGCAGTGACCTCCAATCAACGACATTGCAGCGCATCCGTGTCGCGTCTCCGCTCCGGTTTCGCTGATCAATGGTCTGCTGCTTTGCCTTTGTACCAGACTCAGAGTTGCTTCGCTTCGCACATCGGGTCTCTGTCAACCTCAAAGATACCGCTTAGCAGCCGCACTCACCCTCCCCCGGAACACTGGACTCGTAACCTCGGAGTTCACATCATAGAACGGATTCATGATACACTTCACCCATGCCTCATAAATCTCACCCATGAATCCCCTCACAGCCTCCTCAGTCTGCGGGCTCGTCGGATTCGCAGCCAGCAGACCGCCCTGCTTCGCCACTGAAGCTCGTGAAGGAGGCGGCGAAGCGTAGTTCGAGTAGGCTGTTAGGCTAGGGTCAGCGTTCATGAGTAGCATGAACTTGACGTTGCCGCCTGTAATGTAGGCGTGGATGTGGTTGTTTTGGAAGGTGTCGACTTTCTTGAGGTATCTGATCGATAGCGTTAGTCAAATGCACGAGGCGTATGATGCAAGACGTGACTTACAAGTCTTTGGTCGTCCATTGGACTTCCTCAACGAGATCTAGAGCGGCGTGGACGATGAACTGGTTCATCTGAGCTGCTTCGTCGCGGAAGCGAGCTGTGCCATCACCTGCGCCGGGTTTGGAAGTCCCGAATGTGGATTCGAAGAGCGGATTGTCTTTCGTGCCGATTATGGTGAAATAGTATGACATCCTGGCTTGATGTATGGGACACGGCCAACTAGTGCATGCTGCGAGATTGCCCCTAGCTCCGAAATAGACACAAACGCGCTTGACTATCTTAAACTCGAGTCGCAGAAATACTCTGATGGATCCGTGTCCAAAGACACTGCTTGTTACTCGATAAAGGGCCAGCTCATATCTCGTAGGCAATCACGGCTTATCCTAATGCGGAATCCCGCTCTTCAACATCGCTCACTCCATCAGCGAGACCAGCGAACGTGCGATTGAACAGCATTCACAGCAACGATGTTCGGCGCCTTCAAACCCTCAGCGCCTCTCTCCGTTGGTCTCCTCTGGTAAATCTAGTTCTTTCTGCTTCTATCAATCCGCCTATTGACCCTTCTCTAGGAAAATCCCCTGGCGTCTCTCCGCGCCCCAAAAACTACGACACCGCCGCCGCATGCGCAGAGTAGACAACATCGTCTCAGTCCTTGACACCGCTCTCCAACGGCACGCTGGCTCTTCCGCTCTCCGCCCAAATCCCAAGTCCACCTCCCCCGACGCCCTAACCCCTGCCTCCTCCTCAAAACCCACCACTACCGCAGTATCTACATCCCGCACAAAACGCCCAGCGCCAGGCTCCTTCCCAAGGTCGCCCGCAACCACAGTCTCGAATCCTTCCCTTAGTGCTAGGGCGCTGGGAACCATCAAATTGGTGGAGCGATGGAAAGCCGAGATGCCTACGGAGAAGGAGATGCTGCCGAAGGATAAGTACACGATGTTTGATCGCAAGGCGAAGGGGTATAGGAAGGGTGTGCATAAGCTGCCGAAGTGGACGAGAGTTAGTCAGAGGGTGAATCCGCCTGGTTTCTAAGGGGGAAATATGGCTTGGGGTTTTTCGGGTTGTATGAGGACGGACATATGGCGACGGATGGAAGCGCCGCGTGTCGAATTCATAGTGGCGATTCCGATTGCGAGGCAGAACGCCGCCATAGGAATCGCAGCACAGGAAGGAGACTGCTCATGGACGATACGACGGCTTGTGTGGACTCCAAGACTCGGATGAAGTCTGGCGGCAACGCTGCTAACAGAGATCCGACTAAGAGGGCCCGCGGCATGAGCATGTACAAACACAGTGAATGAGTAGGAGGGGAGTGAAATGGCTGACGAGCAAAAGAGCGTACAAGACAGTCGTCTCAATGGCTCGTGTTTTGGCTAGTGTATAACTCAAGCACGCCAATGCGCGCGTCAACAAATCAAACAATCTTCGCAATGCATTCGCTCTTCCTGGTATCATGTATTTCCATCCGGCCAACTCGCATCGGAAATCCCACAATCTCCCCGTTTTCGCCACATAGAAGTCGTGGTACAATCTGACCCTTTCCATCGCGCCAAACAATGCATCTTAGTTCACCCGCATCCCGCACGGATCAACACGCTCCACCGCATTAGTACACTTCCCAAGGTTGACCCATGTAACCTTCTCAGAAAGTCCTTCCCCTCCTCAACAACACCCTCTCCGGCTTAGCAACCACATCCTCAGCCTCCGCCGCCTCCTCCCTTACGCCCTCACGAATAGAATAAAGTCCTCTGCTCGGCTTGACCCACGAATGCCTCTTTCCCGACAGCGTCCGATCAGACTTCAGACCCGGCCTCGTGAGCTTAGGCTGGACTGACGCGGCCGCACTCCCGTGTTGAGCGGCAGCCTTTCGTTGCGCCTGGCTGCGCCTGACGAAGAACGAAAGGGGCAGGTAGTCCTCCTCGTCTGTCTCATTGCCGGCTGCGGCCTCGGCAAGTGCACCTTCAAGATCCTCTTCCGGTGGCGTGATGATGAGATTGAATACTGGTGCGTTGCGACGAGTTGGCATCACGAGGCCATCGCCATCGGAGTCGTAATCCATATCGTCTTTGACTTGTGGCGAGGCGTCGGGAGTTAAGCCCGGCAGACTATCGCCCGAGCCGTTGCGTGCGAGGAATTCGGGCTCTACGGCTGTGCTGCTCCGCTTGACGTTCTGCTGGTAGAGTTGGGCTTGATCGGCGAGGAGTCCGTTCCACTTACTGGGCACGGGAACGTCGGCCTTCTTGTGGTCCTCGTAGAATAGTCCAAAGTCGATGATGCCGGCGTCCCAGTCTGGGCCGTCATCGTCATCTTCGTCGTCATCCGACCAGTACTCGTACGAGGCCATGGGGGAGAGGAAGTGGGATTGCGGGTCGAGGTCGATCTCGTCGGCGTCCTCGAGAGTGGGAGCGGATGTGGCGAGTATGCGAGGAGTGTGTGGAAGTGGTATCGTTGCCGGGGAGGGATCTGCGGAGGTAACACTTGCCGACAGCGTGTCGGCGGTGTGCGTTAAGAATTCTGGGTACTCTTCGCGCGGGAGGGTGGTATCGACAGATGGATATGTTTGCACCCTTGAGTGTGCGCCATCAACCTGGAGGTGCTGAGTCGATGCCATCTCACTGTGCTTGCGAGCTGACAGTAAGTACTGTGTCGAAGTCAAGGCACGCGAGCACTTCCCCGAAGTGCCTACAGTCTGGGGTGGATGAAGCGTGTTCGATGTAGTACTAAGGTGTTGTGGCCGACCACGAGCGACCTCGAGGTTTATTGCGAGCGCCTACAGTGAGGCTGCAGTGTATCAAGCCAAGTTGCCTGATCCTCGTAAAAAGTGCGCAGGCGTCGAAATTTGTTGTTACTTCCGGCCCACTGGCCGGGCAGTCTGTCGAGTTACCAGCTGGCTGGAACTTCAATTCACCAATAAGGCAATGTTGCTGACAACGAAAGTGTGGGGCTCTCTCCACCCAAATTGACAAAAGAGAACGCTATTGAAAAGAGTGACGGTGCAAAAAATTCGGGCGTACTAAAAGAAGGAAAGGTGAAGCTTATACCATGTGCACGCTCGAGCCAAGCGTGGAGAGTATGCGGGCGTGCAACGGGGCAGGAATGGATACGTGACTCCGAGTGGTCAGAGAGGCGCAGATGCTGATGACTGGACGTCGCTGTTGTGTGGGAGTCAGCTGGGTGATGTGTGAGACACCGCCCTGTTCGAGGCCCGAGCGTGTTGCGATGTTGGGGGCTGCCTAGGTACGACCAGGTTTGCGTTTGCAGAGGCCGCGATATATCCCACGTCAGCTATTGCCTACGGGGCACGTCGATGAATAATGTAGCCGGTGAGGGATCCGGTATTGCCCAGATCCGGATGGTCGCACGGGGGTGCATTGACGAAGACGCAGGAACGGGCTGCTGGTGCTGCAGGATGGCTGCCTCATGATCGCCTTGGTGGCGTCGGTAATGGCCGAGTCATCAAGCGGTCGATGAACACAGCCAAAGGGTCACACAGATGTGTAGTGATTCACACAGCCAGACCTCAAACGGCAGATGCATTCCGTCGTTTGTGTGATGTGCCTGTCTCGCACAGCAGCTTTGAAGACGAGAGGTCAGCAAAAGAGTTCAGATGGTGCTTCTGCACCCCCACACTTCGGCTCGCGGGGAAGCAAGGTTTAGTCTACGAACGCAACGCATGATGCCTGCATGCGATCAGGACATCACCTCCTCTCCTACGTGATCTGTAAGGTGGCAAATGTTGAAGGGAGCCTCGCCGTGGGCTGTAAGCTGTGCGAACCTGAAGGTAAGCTTAGGCCGTCTACTGTTTCGGGACTCTGCAATGGCTGCACTGCCTTCGCTGCGGAAGGGTGGTCAGCAATTCGCCAGAGGGAGGATTGCTCTGGAAGCGAAGGTCATTCCGCCAGCCACGGGCTCGGACAGGCCAGAGTAGTATGTATCTCGACCCTGCCGGTCATTAACTGCACAATTCCTTCTCATGAACAGAATGTCTTTACATGGATCACGCTGCGATGAGCAACTCCGCATCTGGTACTAAAGCACAGTAGTTTGGTGATGCTGTCCGTCTATCCTGTGATCTATCCTAATGCTGTTCTAGCCTACTGTAACTCTCGTCTCTCATTATCATCAGCTGTACAATATGGAAGTGTATCGTCTGCGAGCCTCTCACGCTCCCAATACAGTCCCGTGTTAGTGATAAGACCGCCCAAAAATGCCAGTCACCCTCGATGTACCCTTGCCCTGTTCCACTAATCCCACACCGCGCATTCTCCCTGTCCTGGCTCACGAAAGACTTCGAGTGCAGCTCCATCGTACCTGATGTGATCCGGCTCCACCTTGTTCGCCGGGTCTTGGTCGTCGCCGAAGTGCTCAGCGGAGATGAACCGGCAGGTCAGCGCGAAGCGCAGCTCGTCCATCGCGTGCACAGTGTGGAAGTAATGGTCTTGCACACCTTGCATGATGATGATGTCGCCATGAGTGAGGTAGGCGGTCAGCATGACCTTCGGCTCGCGGCATCTAATGCCCATGCTCTTCCACAGCTTGCATGACTCCTCCTTGAGCTTGGTTTTCGTGAGATTTTGCGACTTGAAGACCTGCAGCTTCTCGTAAGCGGCGACGCGGATGTTGTAGCTCTCCTCGGTCTCGCGTGCGTGATCGCCGTAGCCAGCAGCGCGAAGCGCCGCCAACGAGACTGGCTTCTCGTCGAGGAATGTGCCAGCCTCGCCACGCTGGCAGAAGACGTTCTTCTTCATTTTGACCAGGAAGTCAGACGACCCACCGAGCGAAAGCGTGGCCACGGCAGGCCTCAGGCCCTTCTCGTCATCACTATGCCAACCCATCTTGCCACCAACTCGATAGCCGACTACCATGAGCTCGTTGAACCCCTCCAGTATCTCCTGTGACTCGGCCAAACTCGCCAGATCGTAGGCCGCGTCTTCCGGGTCCGTGCTAGTGCGTGGCTCGAACAATCTAGCCGACATCGTGCGACACGCCCAGCTCAAGACTGATCTCGCTCTCTTGACTGCATCAGGCGCCTCGGCAAATGACTTCGTCTCGCCAATGCCAACGAACTTGTAGCCCATGCCGTAGTTGCCTGTGAAGCCAACCATGCGCTGGCTACCATCAAGGTCAATCTCAGCCTCCTGCTTAGCAGACTTCTTGAGCAGCTGCATTGGACGCTTCTTTAGTGGACGCCGCTTTAGACCCATCTTCGCAAGCTGCAACTCGCGGAACATGTCGTCTGGGCCGCCAGGAATAGCATTGATGGCTCTGTTCGACTTGCAGTGATAGACGTAGCTGCCGTCCTTGAGTGTGTAGCGAATGATCTTGAAGCCGCGGAAGTAGGCGATCTTGATTGCGATGTTGGGCTCAACGACATTAGTACCGAGACCAGGACCATCGCTGATGAATCTGCGTACTTCGCCAGCGGAGTTCATTGCTGGCTGAATAGCTGTGACCTCCGGCTCGTGGCTCCAACCGCACCCAGGTGCATCGCACTGCCATCGATCATAAATGTACCGATTGCAGCATCGGCCACACTTTTCGCAATTCACACCTTTGGAATGTGCGTACGCCAGATGCGCACCCGCGTATTCGCCAGAGAGAGGTACGTGCGCTGACTCATCGAACGGAGGTATCTCGACAGGCCACCGAGTCCTGTGAAGCAGGAAGCCGGGATGAAAATCCAGATGACCCAATGGCATCTCAATGCCGTCTGGCCTCATCCAGAAATCATCGCAATCCGAGTGAAGGCACGACCAGCTTTGCACGTACACCTGTGGCGATTCTTTGCAGCATGTGTTGCATTGTTGAACCACCAGAGGGTACTGCTGAGAAGTGGCAGTCTCGGCTACGGCGCCGACTGGAGCATGCCATGGCTGCAGGCTGGTGTTGAGACGCTCGAACCGGTACTTGATGGTCATCATCTCCTGACCACCTTCGCCCACGTTCTTCTCCTGCCACATGTGCGTGATCTTGTAGCACCCAAGCACATTGTACTTGTGTGGCATTGCGGAGGGAGAGTCACCGCAGCGATTGCCGCAGATGATGTAGACGGGAGTCTCATGCTGGATGTTGTTCATCACGGCTTGGACCTGAGCGTGATTGAGGTCGTGATCGGACACCTGCGTGAACTCGCCAGTGTCCTTGTCGTTGCCCATCTGGCCGCCGGCGCGCGAGATAATGACGTCTTGGTCCATATATTCACGAGCAGAACCGCAAGCATCCCTCAGGAACCCAAAAGCTGTGCCCTGGTATGCATAGCAGCCACCCATGGACGAGCGGAAGTATGATGTTGTCTCAATCAGCTCCGTGCGACCAGACGCCCACACAGTGGGCTGACCCACAGGCTGTGGCTTCTTGCCTACTGGTTCCCGTGCGCACAACCTACGAGAGAGTGCAAGCAGCTCCGGATCGGTTTCAGCATCGAGATCGCTGAACAGTGCGACGGTCGGCAGCGTGATGCCCTTCTGCTTGGGTGTGCGCGTCTTTGGAGTAGCGTCTGTGTCATCGTCCTTGGCCTTAGGCTCTCTAGGCTTACGGACGCGGGGAGTCTTGGGCGTCTTCGGAGTCTTAGGGGTTCTCGCTCTGCGGGTCGAAGCGGCCTTGCTCTTGCCTGTGGCGACCGCTTTGATAGGCGATTGGGTTCCAGGCAAGGGGACGTTCGAGGTATCCATAGCATTATCTGTCGGACTAGAGGCTTCTGCGTCCGCATCGGAGCCATGCGCCATGTCCGCAGCATCATCGTCAGCGAACTCCTTAGCTGACTTTGGTGGAGGAAATGAAAGTTCTTCGTCATCGCTAGCATCTCGCTTCCGCTTCATGCCAGCCATCTGCCTCTTGGCAGGCTTCGGCTTCGGCGCCGGTGTTGGTGCACCGGCTGCTCGTTGAGCTTTCGTGTGCGCAGTCTTTGCGACAGCGAGCTTACGCTCAGCTGCTGGCTGAGACAATCTCTTCGTCTTACGCTTCGGACTACGGCTGCCATCTGAGAACATCGCTTCTATGTCCTCATCAGACACAAACCGTGGACCGACGGCAGTGGCGCCTGTACTTGGAGTTGGAGTGGCGTATCCGAGGCGCACAGGTGCCTTGCGCATGCGCTTTGAGGTTGAGACATCGACAGGTGGCGCATCAGCCATGGCAACGTCGGGCGTCTCAGCTGTTGTGGCGATCACCGCGGCACTTTGGATATCATCGGCCATGACGACGTCGGCGTGCTCAGCTATAGCCACAGAGCCCGACGATGCCACTCGCATCCCAACGTCCTCGATGTCCGAGAGATCCGAGTCTTCGTCGCTCAGGTTCGAGGTCATCGTAAGGGCGGGAGTGGAAGCCGCGATGGAGCTGCTGGAAGAGAACTGCGCAGCAGCAGCGGTGCCCAGATCCATCATGGAATTTCTCTGCGCAGCGAGTATTTCGCGCCTCTCCTTCATGGTCATGTTGTCGACGTCCATGATGATCGAGGATGCAGAGATTTCGGAGAAAGTGAAGGGTCGAGGTCGAGAGGTGTATGCGCTATGCGCAAAGGAAGTAGAGGCCACAAGGCCCGAAGTAGGTGTATCAAAGGATGTCCAAGGTTGATCAAAAAAGTCCAAGTTCAAAGTTGTCTGTATGGAAG
>KZ111185.1:141859-181928 GCA_002077045.2 Rachicladosporium sp. CCFEE 5018
TCACGTGTGAGAGATCGTACTTCTTGACAATGTTCGCCGCCTTCGTGATGTGGATGATCATGGGCGGTACAAGATACAGCATAGCGATCTTGAAATCCTGGATGGACTTTAGGAGCTGCTCGAAGTCATACTTCGGGAGCACGATGACGCCGTCTCCGCGGTACACACCCGTATGGGTGACGACAACTAGTCCGTAGATGTGCGAATATGGCAGCAAACCCAGGCAATTCTCCGTATACTTGGGCTGCCCGGCCTCTGGTTTTAGCTTCGAACGCCCAGGCTCCTCGTAAGTGTACATTTGGAGAACATTGGCGATCACGTTGCGATGCGAGATCATGACGCCTTTGGGCAGTCCGGAAGTGCCAGAGCTGTAGCACAGGAAAGCTGTCCGCTCTGCGCCGTCATTGGGACCAAATCGTAGCTTCTCCAGCTCTGGCAACTTGGCGCCTCGAGCGATGAAGTCGTCGACTGTCTTCAAGCCTGGCGCCGTGGCACCCAATGCAGCCTTCTCGGGTAGAGGCAGGATGTAGATCCTGTTCTCGGGGATGCCAGACTTCGCGCATGCCTCCTTCGTAGTCTCCAACAACGTTGCGCAGGTGAACACAGCCTTTGCACCGGAATGCTTGAGCTGATACTCGAGATCCGGCGCACTGTACGCCGCACTCGCAGCCGTGAGCACACCGCCGATTTTATGCACTGCCCAGCACACAGTAAGGTAGTCGATCGTATTCACACTGAACAGCCCGACGACCTTATCCCATTCTGAGCCTTCATTGACCTTGAAGCCAAGCTCCTCGACCAGAGCGCGAGCGACGAAGTCGACCCTCTGCTTGACCTCGGGGAGGCTGTATGTCTTTCCAGATAGGCCATCTGTGAACGGATTTCGGGAGTGCTTGTGTGGATGTCGGCCGTGCTCTTCATCGAGCATGAACTGCTCGATGGTGATGTCCGTGGGGACCTTTGGGAGCTTAGGCGCCCATTTGGGAGGGAGGAAGACCATGGCTGCGGGTGGGTGCAGTGCTCACGTCGCACGTGCGGTACAAGGAAAGATCGTCGCGTGCTGCTGCGCGATCTTCACAACGACGTGAAGCTCTCAATGGACCTCGGTCAAGACTTGTGCAGTGGAAAAGTGAAATAGACGAGACACAGCACTTACGGACAGCACCTAACTTAATAGCAGGAAGGAAGAGTGACAGCTGCAGCAGACCTACTGCGCATACACATCAGCTCCCGGCGGACCGAGTGGCTGGTCTAGGCGTAGCTGAGTGTGCCGCCGCTCACCACACTTCTGACCTCGCGACAAGCCTTGCGCGTGAGAGCCCGGAGATAAAAAGTTTCCCCGCACTCCACGCAACGTGGAGGAGATGCACGGGCCATCCACCAATGGAGCCGCAACCGACCCGACAACATGGCCACGGGTCGTCACTTGCACTGTTGATCAGGTGAAAGGCAGTGCTTCATTTCAAGGCCCCACTCACTGGAAGCCGAAGCAGGACATTGCTATTTATGATAAAGTTGACTACGAGACACATCATGCTCAAGAAACCTCGCCCACCAAACGATAGACATCTTGACACGTGCCTCAAGCCGGGTGTGGGCTTTGTCCTCACTCCTTACTCTCACGCCGTGAATACTAAGCGCGCAGTGTTCAGATCTCTCCCGAATCTGTCCACTCATGGCTATGAACCCATCTTCCACTCTATCGCGGGTGCGGCCTGACGAAAAACCTCTTTGCCATCATGAACGCTCAATAGCACCCTGGGCTGCATCCTTAGCGCTTCACGATCACTTGTCGCACCCAGGATGAGGAAGCTTGCCGGCTTGCCTTCTTCGAGGCCATAGTAGTCCTGTAGCCCCATATTCGTCGCAGGGTTCAAGGAGATAAAATCTAGGCATCGATCGATGTACTGAGCCGTGAGCATATGTCCGATATGTAGACCACTGTCCATGTTCAGTATCGGGTTGCCATCCCCAATGGGATACCACGGATCGCAGATGGAGTCCTGGGAGAAAGCGACGGAGATGCCACGATCTGCCAGCATGCGTATCGGTGCTACTCCGCGCGGTGTCGGTACTCCGAAATCTCGACCCTGTAGTTGCAGATTCTCTCGTGGAGCGATAGCAAAGCCAACACCTGATTCCACCAGTTTCGGCAGCAAGCGAGCAAGATACCCTGCTGGGTAGTAACCCATAGCCACAGCATGGCTTACCGTCACACGGCCTTGCATACTGCGTTTCGTGGTCTCGGCGGCCATGATATCCACGAAGCGAGATTGTGGATCGTCGATCTCATCACAGTGAACGTCCACCATGGCATTGTACTTCTGCGCCAGATCAAAGATGAACTTCAAGGACTCCACTCCGTCCCCGTAAGTAGGCTCAAGGTGTGGGATGCCTCCGACGACGTCGGCACCCATACTCATTGCCTTCTCCATTAATTCTTTTCCGTGAGGAAATGCGATGATGCCGTTCTGCGGGAACGCCACGACTTGGATCTCGCACCACTCCTTCACTTCATCCCTCAGCTCTAAGAGGACCTTGAGCGCAATAAGGTCGGGGTCCGTGACATCGGCGTGGGAACGGATGAAGCCCACTCCGTGCTCCACGCATGATCGAACAGCTGAGAGTGCATTATTCTTGATCTCCTCGGGGCGATTGAGGCCAGCCTCTTTCCGATCACGCCAGATCTCGATGGCTTCGAAAAGAGTGCCAGATTGGTTGTCGCGCGGCACTCCAGCCGTGTTGGCGTAGTCGAGGTGTATGTGATTCTCGCAGAATTGAGGCACGGCTAGGTAGCCTTTGGCGTCGTACGTTGCTTGCTCGGCAGAAGGTGTCTCGCTGTTATGCTCTGTGATGGCCACTACTTTGCCGTCCGCGACTACGACATCCCAAAGACCGGGACGGTCCCTTAGACGTGCACTGATTATACGCATTTCGTGCGCTCGAATGCTTGTAAAGTATTGAGTCGGAGTGGAAGGCAAAGGCAGTGTCAGCGCATCTGCATCCTCTGCTGAGCCACTGACAACATTTCGTGCGTGGGCGTGGTTTGGAGGCTTTACATGAATAGATAGCGTAAGTCGCCGATCAGCTTGGCCATCTCTGACACGTCATGTCTGGATGCGAACGGAAATCTTCGACGCCCACCCTCTCACGCCCACCCGTGAGTCCGCAACGCGACTTGCTCCCGGTTCAGGTGCCGCATTCGAAGACTCGGGACTTGGATGCTAGCTCGGAGAACGGTCGGGATAAAGTCCTGTCGTGCGGTGCGATTCCGCGATTCCGAGACGGGATTCCGAGTTCAGTGTGGTTGTGTTCAATAAGGTACAATGTCGATGTTCACAAGGGCCTAGTATCGTGACCTCTAGGTGTAATCAAGGCACGCATGTGCACCAATGCGCTGCAGCTACGTATCGCTAACAAATCCTTGGTATAGTAGATCGCGCACCGGTGTGAAGACTTGACGCGGGACTGGCAGATTACTGCTGTCCAGAAGCGAGTCCGCGATCGCAGGACACCACGAACGCAAGTCGATGAGAGCGCTAGTCTTAGCGCTCAGAGATGTTCGCTGCTAACGCAAAATGACTCCGAAAGCCGCCTGACGCCCCGAGATCGATTTGCCAGCGAAGCACGGACGTTGCAAAGCTGGCCCTCGTCAGTGTCTGCACCATCGATGACTCTGTTCGAGGTCTACGCGGTAGGTGCGTACTTGGATACTGGTGGGCTAGTGGACTTCGATGCATTTCTGCCCTTGCTACGAGAGCAGTGGCTGTAGATAGCACGCGGATTACCGATGTTCGTGTGGGCATATTTCGTATTTCAGCGTTGGCTCGAACACAATATCCCAGACGATCAGAAGCTGAACAGGCCACTTTTGCCTTTTGTCTTCCGGATAGGATACACAACCAGAGCACTGACAGACAAGCCTACTGTGATCCCAATCGCGATCTCAACCATGGCATAGCCAGCGTTCAGGATCGCCGTATTGGCTTGTGCGTTTGTTGTGCCACCCATTCCATTGTGAACCAGCTCATCAGCACGGGCCAGACCGCTGATCAAACTCCCTGTGGCTGCAAAACTCCCCGGAACTTGAAGATATACAGCAGGCAGCAGTAAAGCGATTGCAAGGCCATGACCAAGCCTCGAGCAGAGATTTGCGAGTATACCAATAGCAAGTGCACCGAGCGCCTGGGTTACTTGCGGGTTGGACGCAAACCGTTGGCCGGCGAAGTAGTTGACAAACCAGCCACTGAGCGAGATGACGATCATGGTAGGCATCTTCGACCAGCTTCCCTGATTGATCACAATGTAGAAGAAGGTGAAAGGTGCAACGAAGACGACCTGCCACCAGAAAGGCCAAGTATTAGTGCACGTAGTGGCAGAGGTCGCTGCGCCGTCCATGGCGCCGTAGATCGTCGCTCCTATAGTGATGCCGAAGGCGAGAAATAGAACGATGATGACGCCGTATATCATGCGCACCGAACCCGAAACGGTGTTGCGAGATTGGAGTTCCAGAGCGCTCCTGGTGATTGTGAGTCCCGGCAGTATCATGACTAGTGACGCCTGACAGATGGCCGAGAAACAAGGTTTAATGTCAGGGCCTGCGGGAATGGAGCCAAATGCTCGAGCCAGAAATGAGATCAAGATCGCCGCGGAGATCTCCAAGACGTGGGCATATAATTCAGACGCTGGCGCAAGCACAAGTTCCATGAAGCCCAGTAAGGATCCTAATAGAAATATAATCAGAAGATCAATCGGGCGGGCTCCATAGGATACAGGGCCGATGCTCATCGATGCGAGTCCATATGCGAAGACTCGCATCCATCGGGGAAACGTGTCTTTCTGGTTGGCGACATCTTCAAGTCGTAAGATTGCTTCTTCGACCGTCAACTGCTTGTGTATGACCTTCTTGTGGACGGCGTGTGCGTCGTAAAGTTTGGACAGCACCAACCCTTCGTCGCATCGCACAATATGCACTCTGGGCGGTTCCTGAGGCGTGTCCCGGATTGATATCATCATGCAGCCAGGCATGTCAAAGGATCGTAGCTCGAGTCCCAGTGCTTCAGAAGTCTGGCGTGCATATTCCTCGAGGCGATGAGTGGGAGCGCCGTACCGTATGAACGCACGACAGACTTCTACAAGATATATCTCCCTTGAGTTGCTGAGCCTGGCTTGAGGATTGGCGTGAGCAAATGGTCGTGCCTGTTCAATCTGCGATCGCGAGGAGCTCGTCTGTCGCGCTATGCGATCGCCCTCAATTGGCTCAGTCTGGGTTGCAGCGTTCGCTTGCGCGAGCTGCAAGGCATGTATGATCTCCATGGCTGACAGATCGAGTATGGGAAGCCATGCATCTCAGAGCGAGCCGGACGCGATGCCTCGGATCAATGTTGCTCTTGGGAGTATACATTATCGCTAGGTTGGCCGCATGTACCACAGAAGACAAATCAATCTCATCAGCATTCGGTGCGACTGGGCTTAGACTCTGTCCCGCCTGTCGTCATTGTCTTGCTGGTGCGAAGTTATTGACGTCCACTGTAAACTCGACTGACTCCCACAGGCGATCCCTTGGCAGGGTACAAGGGTCCATTGCCCACTTGGCCTCCCGCTTTCTGCTTCCCCTGGTCCCCCCGAACTTACTGCGGCTCGTCATCCCGTCAAAGATTACCGTAGAGTATGCCGTTGCGGAAGCGGAATGCACTTTGCACTCACTTCTCGAGCTCCCTACGTCAACAGGAAAGGTAGTCAGCATCGTTGTCGTCGATCAGAGTTCTGATTGGAGTGGTATGTAAAGCTGCAGATCATTCGTGCCCTTTACGTTCCTTCCGCGAGTAAAATTCCAAGAAGCCATCAGAGCTACATCGTCAGCTCTCTCATTGGAAAAGTCCGTCACTAATTCTACCGCATCCTTCTCTTTCCTGCTGTCACTATGAGTCCCCAGAAGAAGGCGTCAGGGTCTGCATTTGCAGAAACGATCAATCAGTCTCCCTTCGACTTTCATCCTTACGAGGATGTCTACAAGAAAATACACAGCCACCCCGAACTGTCTCTTCATGGGGCAGATACAGCCTCCACTGTCGCTAATCACGCCGCTCTCGATGCATACACGGTCCACAAATCCATCGGCGGACACGGTGTCGCGGCCGTACTTACCAATGGCAGTGGGCCCACCGTGCTCCTACGAGCGGACATGGACGCGCTACCCGTCGAAGAGAGTACAGCGCTCGACTACGCCAGTAAGGCTACTTTCACCGACCCAGAAGACGGATCTACGACAGCTGTGATGCATGCGTGTGGCCATGATATGCATGTTGCTAGCGAGCGAGGAGGTAAGGAAGACATGGCATGGCACCTTGATCGTTCTATTCCAGCCCAACGAGGAACGTGGATCTGGTGCAAAGGCTATGGTAGACGATGGGCTGTACAAGAAGGTGCCGGTGCCCGATGTCGTGCTCGCGCAACACGTTATGCCTTTCAGAGCCGGCAATGTAGCAGTGAAGAAAGGCACAATGGTTGCAGCAGCAGACAGCTTCAAGATCACCTTATTTGGCCGCAGCGGTCACGGTAGCATGCCGCATCTCTGCATCGATCCTGTCGTGCTAGCGGCGAATGTTGTACTACGACTGCAAGGCATCGTGGCGAGAGAAGTAGACCCGGCGGAAGCAGCGGTACTGACCATAGGGAGTCTTCAGGCTGGACACACGGAGAATGTGATCGCCGACAGAGCTGTGCTCAAGATCGATATCAGGAGCCAGCATGCAGGCACCAGAGAGAAGATTCTCAAAGCCATGAGGAGGATTGTAGAGAAGGTACGTTCGGTTCTGTTGTCAGGAATTGCGGCCTGTCCACTGATCGAGTCCAGGAATGCGAGGCCAGTGGCTGTGAACAGCCGCCTACATTCGAACAAATCCGCAAATTTCCCTTGACAGTCAACGATGACACAGTCACCTCGAATCTAGGAGACTCGTTCACAGCAGTCTTCGGCGACTCATTCGATCCTGATACAGTGATCTCCAACGCTTCTGAAGACGTGTCAGATCTGGCGACCAGTGTTGATAGCCCATATTGCATGTGGTTCATCGGCGGTATCGAGCATGAGAAGTGGGACAAGGCAGTCAAGGCGGGACGAATCGCTGAGGACATCCCCGTGAACCACAGTGCACTGTTTGCGCCTGTAATTCAACCGACCATGGAGACTGGGGTCAAAGCTTTATGCGCTGCAGCATTGACACACCTTGGACGGGGATAGTCTTGAGTGCATCCTGAGAAGCCTTCGCTTACCGATGGGTGAAAAAAGTTGCACAGGCGTTTTACGCCTTGACCATGTGACAAACCTAGGGCGAAAGTATCGTGAGCATACCCGTCGTACAAAGCCATGTACATACCGCTACCCATGGCCTGCAAATGCTCCTGACTCAGGCCGCGCGACCATGCAATGCAAATCCAAATCGCCGCCGATGCGAGAGTCCCGTCATATCCCGCCGCCGCAATGCAACATCGAAAGACCAATCAGTCCTCTTCGCTTTCCATTTCCTCGTCGTCTTCGAGGGACTCCATGGCTTCCTTGATAAATTGAGATGCCTATTGGTCATGATCAGTACATTAACTCGCCGCGCCAGATCTACGACGGTCCATACCTTGACATCCAAATTCAGCGCCGTAGTAAAAGCCTTCAATGCCTCCCCTCTCGCGCCCATACCCTTCAAACACTTGCCCAGCAGGAACCACACATTCGCCTCATCCGGCGCGACATCCTTCAGATTCTCCAGCTCCTCCAACGCGGAAGGGAAATCTCTCATATGCATCAACACCCTCGCTTTCTTGAACCTCGCCAGTGCTGAGCCAGGCGTCAGCACCAAGGCGCGCGTATAGCAGTCCAGCGCATTCTCCTTCTTGTGCAGCTTCTCATAGATCACACCAATGCAGACCAGTAGTGTCGAGTTTGAGGAATTGATAGACGCTGCGATCCGATAGTGCCGCTCGGCTTCCTCAAGCTTCCCCATACGCTCGAATGAGCGGCCGAGCCCGTACCAGCCTCCGTAGGCGCGTTTGTCGGCTGCGACGCTCTTGCGGAAGGCTGAGAGTGCAGCATCGAACTCTTCGTTGGCGACGTACTCGTGGCCCATGAGCGTCCAAGCGTAGGCGAAATTCGGAGAGATCTGCGTGGCGCGTTTGAAGGCTGAGATGGCGTGGTCGTGCTCTCTTGCTAGCGAGAATGAGTTGCCGACTGCGCACCAGGTTTCTGGGGCATTATAGTGCTGATCTCGCAATGTATGGCAAAGCCAGGCTAACATGCTGTCTTTCTTGAGGTGCCATAAGACCGTAGAGAAAACTTCCATGTCTTCTATGCGTGACGGTTGAAGCTTCATGAGCTTTGTGAAGCATACCTCTGCTTCTCGGTAGCCTGCAGCTTCGTAGTGTGCCTTGCCTAGCTGAGCCAGTACCCACGGTGTTTCTCGCTGAGATGTAGGTAGTGCGTCGTAGGATGCGATGGCATGGGATAAGTCGTAGTTCGAAGCGGCGTATCGTCCAATCGCGAGCTGCTTTAGACTCTTCAAAAGACCCCCGAGAGCCTCCTGTTCGGCTTGCTGATCTATGCTCGACACGTTCACCTGTCTAACCTGGACCGTGGAGGCCACGACATGGCTTGCGGGCGGCCCTACAGATTTCTCGCTGTTGCGACTCGGTGCTCGTCTGATGTTGTCCTTGTCCTTCTCCGATGGGTCTGGAGGCTTGATCGTACGGTTCCCGCTGACGACTCTACCGACGGTGGATCTGCCCTTGGTCCCTGTAGCTGCGCGAGCGGGTCGTACCTCACGGTCAGTGCGTGTCAGTACCGACGATACCAGCTCAACCGCAGATCGACCGCTCTTGATTGCCGGCCCTTGACCGAACAATCGATTGCTTCTCCTTGGTGGGCCAGAGGAATCTTCAGAAGCCACACTGGATTGTGTAGGCGCACCAGAAACTGTGCGCTTGTGTGCGCCAGCCGCTGTCGTTCTACCTGACGGATTGGGCGGTCCTGCGGTGCTGTGAGAGTCTACAGCTGCGACACCACGCGCTCCATGCCGCGCTCGATCGGGTGCGATCATTGACGACGCCACTCGCGCGTGCCGAGGTCCAGCGGCAAGTCGCTCCTGCCGTTCGAGATCTTGACCCAGCGGATCGCTCATCGCGGCGTCTTCTTGTTCTAAGTCTCCACTGCTGTTGACTGTGGGTGTGTCCCACTCGGAAGCTATCCTCTGCTTACTTGGTACCTTTGGTAGGACGAAGCCACCCTCCGCATGCATCGGTCGATTGTTGTTGAAAGGATCACTCGATGGCGTCAAGATATTGGCATTGATGAAGTTTGGCTGAGATGCCAGCGGTCTGGACACCACTCGTGGTTGATCCTGGTAGACTTCTGATGTGGCCACAACCTTGCCAGAATGTCCCATCTCAGCTGTAGGGCGAAACATTTTCTCCACATCGAGATCTGCTCCAGCATCACACAGTCCCTCGAATGCACTCCAGATGAACGGGTTCGCCTTGTGTGCTTCGACATAGCAGTCTGCAGCTTTCCGAAGATCACCATGTGCTTGCCACAGCTTCGCCAGAAGGGTCTGTACCGCAGGTGCATCAGGCAGATGCCGCCTCGATGTCTCCGAAGTCTTGCCCCAGCTGCTCTTCCCCTGCCAATGACTCCGTGCTTTCTCCAACGCTGCCGTACCTTCCACGTTCCTCTCCAGCGCCAGACACGCCTGCGCGAAGACATATGCACATCCTAAGTGTCTGCCATTCGAGCCGTACTTCTGTGCCGCATCGTAGGCTGCCTTGTTTCGATGCTTCCTGAGGTATGTCAGAGCGAGGAGGTGGGAGCTGTCCGGATTTCTCGGCTCCAGTGCGTGCAGCCGGCCAGCGAGGAAGTTGGCGTTGTCTAGCATGTCATTGTCGAGGTGGTAGAATATGAGTTGCCGCAGCTGCGATGCTGCGATGCCGGTGGGCGACATGTTGGCAATGTTGTAGGACGACCGATCCCACTCGTAGCAAGTGGAGTATTGAAAGGAGTCTATCTCGCAGCGAAGAGCAGATCAGCTGAAGTGATGGTCGCGGGCAGCACGTGCGTCGTCGTGTAGGCGCATTTGCATGAGCTCGGCGTCCTTGGATAGGTTCGTAGCCATGGCAGAGTTTATGGTCGGGCGTCAGTCATAGCTATCGTACACTGGACCCAGCCTGCATTCCCCATCGTCAACAGGCGTGCCTACGAATGGCTTTGACTGCACTCAGGAATTGCTTGCAGCTGGTTGTCGACTCGATGTTGATGTTTGGCTCGCTTCTAGCCGCCAACCTCACCCGCAGAGCCTCAGGCCCCACCTCCGCATTTGGCATCGAAACTCGACATCACCCTCCTGTCGTCTTCTTACAGTTGCCATTTACACACCTTTGTAGTCACAGCGTGTGACTCGGAGAGCGACAGAAAAGAGAGACAACCTTCGTCATGGCACAAGTAAGTGGACGCCGCATGTACCCAGTAAGTACGCAATCTCATATCATCGTCAGAAAGCCACCAAGGTCCAGGCTGCCCGCAATGCCGCATCTCTCAATCGCCTGCACTTGATCTCTTTGGCAGTCAATAGCGCCTTCCTCCTTGTCAACTTTCTCCTGTCCTCGCGCAATCTCTATCTCTGGCTCATCTTCGCCCTACCTTCTTTAGCAATCGAGCTCTGGTTCGAACGCTCAGCCCGACCCTCCTTCAACCCAGATGGCACCGTCCGTCGCGCAGGCGAGGATCTCGAAGCTAAGGGTCTGACTGAGTGGATGTGGGACATCACGTACTGGACCTGGGGCTGTATCGGACTTGCGACTGTGCTTGGCAATCGCGCCTGGTGGGCTTGGGTGGTCATTCCAGCGTACTCGGCTTGGCTTGCGTGGACTACTTTCAGCGGTGCACGATCTGGACTGCAGGGACTGGGAGGTGCTAGTCAGGACGCTGCGCCCGGTGGTGCGAGTGCGGCTGGGCAGAGCAAGCGGCAGGCGAAGATGGAGAAGCGGGAGAAGGGCGGCCAGAGGGTGGCGTACCGATAAGGCGATCCTGTTCAGCTCGTCGACACATCGGGCTGTTGCCTGCCTATCTCCGAATCGCCAGCGGTCAAATACTGGCTGCGGACTTTGGCCACATGTACGGCAATGGGCAGCTCACGTACTTAAGGTCTCTGACGATGAGGCCTTCACTCTTGCGTCGCGAAGGTCCAGCTACGATGACTGTGAGGGATATACAACTATTTGCTATTGCCACGATGGATCCTGGGATCGGACGCAACGCCAGGCGCTAATCTGCGAATCTATTGGCGGCAGAACATGCAGTGATTGAAGGATCGGGCGCTCCGTGATTGCAGAGTGGTGCTCGTGGGAGCAGAGTTTGAGTCGGTCATCGTGTTTGTGGCTGGCATTCATCTTGGTGAGTCGCTCGGCGCTCGGGAGCTTGCAGCCTGCGACTATAGGGTTGAGTGGATCGATGATCGGTTCAGTCTCGTGTCTCAAAGCCTCCAGGCAAAATACGAATAGACCGTATGTAGTCCTAGCTTCGTGTTCCGATCTTCGTAATACCCCATAAATAGAGCAAGTAGCTTTCTGTTGTAGGTGCTGTACTCGAGGCATGGAATTGCTCATGGCTCAATTTCCGTATTCGACGTTTACAGCTTGCTTCCTAACCTCACATTCCCGCCATGCCCCCACGTGCCTCCTACACCACCTCCCAAGTCCACCAAATCTATGACCGCATATCCCTTCCCTCCCAACACCGCAAGCCACCCCACGATGTCTCCACCACCTCCCTCGCCCGTGGCCCACACGGCCTCCCCTGGCTCACAGCCCTCCAACGACACGCCCTAAGCACCATCCCCTTCGAGTCCCTCAGCCTTCACTACTCCCGGGACCATCGTATATTCACCGATCCTCAAGATGTCTTCACCAAGATCGTCACACAGGATACCGGCCGCGGTGGCTACTGCATGGAACTCAACGCCTTCTTTGGCACCTTCCTCCGCGCCCTAGGCTTCGAAGTGCTGAGTACGGGCGGGAGGGTGAACAGTAATCAGGGATCTAGCGATCCCGATGTCGAGGTGAGCTACATGGGCTGGAGTCACATGGTCAATATCGTCCGCATAGACGGCGAGAGATATCTGGTCGACATTGGCTTTGGCTCCGGCGGGCCTACGAAACCCATACGGCTCGTGCATCTCGAGGAAGTGTGTAACATTGCTCCGGATCAGTACCTTAGACTGAATTCCCAGACGATTGGGGAGGATCAGGATGAGAGAGCGAAGATGTGGGTTCTTGAACGGCGAGAGGGTGGAGCCGCATCGGAGTGGAGAGCTGTGTACTGTTTTCCGGACTACGTGGAGTTCCTGCCTGGGGACTACGAGGTTATGAATCTGCATACGTCTACGAGTGAGTCGGTGTCTATCCCTTTGTCTCACACATTAAGTCTGATTGGTCGTTTCCCTGTCCAGGTCCCTCGAGCTTCTTCACCTACACTGTTCTTTGCACCAAATGCATACTGGACGAGCATGGGCTCGAGGTCATTGGCACTACAGTCCTGTTCGGCAAGAGTGTCTACAAGCAACTTAGGGGCATCAAGGGCGGGCCTACGACTTTTGAAACCGAGTCCGATCGAGTAAATGCACTTAAGGAGTGCTTTGGGATCACGCTCAATACAGAGCAGCAGGCTGGCATCATCGGCACTCCGAGTGCGATATGATCATCTGGATCAATTTGCCGGTCTCAACGTATCGCACTACCTCTAAAACCCGGTCCATGTACTGGCGTCGAGCTTGCGGGAAATATGTCGCCTCGTGGATGTTATGTACATATAGAGTGACAAGTCGAAGGCGCAGACCTCGGTCACTCGCTTGAGGGTAGCTCTCCTGCGCGTCTATCCCGTAGTTCTCGTTCATTGCCGCGAGTAAACCACAGTCTAGAAGCAGAAGACCTGATCTTGGAGCTTGCTCACTGGTCGTGCCTTCTCGTAGCCCAGCGACTCCGTGGCTTTCTTCATCGCGCTGACCATGGGTGGCGGTCCGCAGATGAGGACCTTGACATCGCGTGCAGGTGCGGGAAGACGTTGCTATGAATGCTGTCAGTTCGGCTCCGTTGCACGGCATACCTAGGCGCTCACCTTGATAATATCTGCCGTGACGAATCCAACACCGCCATCCCACTTCTCTGGTGGGTTATTCAACACATGATGCACTCGCACACCAGCATCTTCCCTTGCCAGCTGGTCCAGATCATCACGTAGTAGAATATCATCCGCATTCACGTTCGCAAAGATCAGGTCAACCTCCGTCTTATCGCCACTCTTCCGCCCTCGCACAATCGCGCGGATGATCTGCAGCATAGGCGTGATCCCCGTCCCACCAGCGATCATGCCAAACTTGCGCACCATGTTCGGCGTGTACACCATTGCGCCCTTCGGGCCCTTGACTTTCATCACATCTCCAACCTTCAGTGTCGCCAGATGTCTGCTGATATTGCCCGTGGGGTAGCTCTTGATGAGTAGGTCGAAGAAGCCTGGGTGAACGTCTGAGGAGATCGGGGTGTAGGATCGTACTACTTCCTTGTTCTCGGTCTTCTCGGTCTTGGGGTCTTTCACGTCGAGATGAGCGGCAAGTGAGATGTGCTGGCCGATGGGGAGGCCAAGGATGCTGTTTGGCGTGGGGAGACCGAAGCGATAGATTGCGGTGTTGTGGGAGAGAATCGTCTTTTCTGTGAGAGGGAACTCTTGGAACTTGTCGGGGATGAGGACTTTCTTCGTTTCTGGGCCTCGTCAGTGATCCGATTTGCTTGCTAACGGGTACGATCTGTTCATACGACTACTGTAGAATGTGTAGCCACCCAATGCTGCCGCCACAGCGACAGCGAGTGGTAGCCATTGCGCCTTGAAGACCGCTGTGCCGATGACCAGAACGGCTGAGGGAACGTACACGCCGGTGATGTACTTGGCAGATAGTGGGCCCGATGGCTGCTCTATCACCTTCGTCGACATGTCTGCGAGTGTCTCACTGCTTCCTATGACATCAATCTGGCAGCAATGATCGAAGTGATGTCAAGGCTCAATGGCATAAAGTTATATGACCCCGCCAAAAATCCCGCGGCCTCAATTCCGCTGCTCGGGTTGGGACTGAAGGTCTACTTTCGTACAATGTAGCCGCCATGGAACATTCATGAAGATGTACACTCTCGAGCGGTTAGTTGACGTAGCAAGGCCTTTGAGTCTGCGATGGGGAGCGCCGACGACGATTTCGACCTCGACAACCCTCCCTTCCCATTGACCGCAATCGATCGCAAGGTCTTAGCCACACCTGATAATGAGTTCCATCGTTACACTTGGGACGACCTCAGGCAGATTGTCGGTATGCATCGTCATTCATCTGTCGAACATTGTTGCTAAAGCTAATTTACATGAAGCGGACAACGATCTCGAAGCCTTGAAACGCTTCCCCTCGGATCTGCACAGATACCTTCGTTGGTCACACAATACGAAGCGACAGTATGGCAGCATCAACAACTTTGTCATGAGGGAACGGCTTCATTGGACGCTCAAAGACCCGTCTCTACCAGTCTCGCGAACATCGTTTACATATCACTCCTCTACGCCATTCGCCGACGAACGGGACTTTGTCGTGCTTGCGAACGACTGGCCGTATGGCATTGAAACCGGGATCAAGCATCTGGTCGTCTGGACTCGAACGCCAATCGACGTTGATGATGATCAAGGCGATCTGACTCCCGAGTCGAGAATTATTGTCGAGGAATTCGTCGATCAGTACTTCGTGCAGTCGCTGGCCAAGCAACATGGAGCCAAGCCCGAGGAGGTCAAGCATGAGATCATGTGGTTCAAGAACTGGGTTCGCTTGCAGAGTATCCCAGGCATCGATCATGTTCATGTCATGGTCAAGGCTGCACCGCCTGACTTGTTGGAGAAGTGGTTGGTGAGGCGAGATTCATAGTGGTGCTGCCTGGGATGCCTAGCACGCCCAGACATGCATGCATGTCGATCATCTAGAGCTAATACGGTAGCCATATACAATTCAACTTCACGATTGATGCCACGCATCACGGCACATCGAATGTTTTCTTACAACACAGTGCTCAGTGCATAGCTGTCACCAGCCATCGTATAGCGATAGCGTGTGGCTCATATGCCTCGCATCGTCGAGTTCGGAAGGCTCGTGCCAGTCTGTTGCGTGGCCGATGTTAGTGCAGAGGTAAGTACTCCGACCTCGTCCAAGTCCAATTGACCCATACAGAGTGTGATGTAACACCCTTAGTTGACGTGTTCTACAGGCGAAGAACGACATGCTAGAGAAGACAGTCGACTTCATGAACGGCGTCGATCTCGTCTTCATCGACAGTATGACCAAGATCTACCTCGAGGAAGACGGCATTGACGAAGTCTCCGACAGCCCACCAGACAACCCGTTCAAGGCCAAGTCACCCGATGAGTGCTCTCAGATGCTTCTTGAACTGCGACAGGCTGGTTCGGACATCGATTATGAGTGCTTCGCCGTATTCGACGATCGGACGTTGGTGGACGGGAGCGTTCTTGTCGTTGAGAAGGAGCATCGAGTCGAAGGCGGTGGTGTCAACTACTCCGTCCGCATGGCCATGGAGTTGGCGAACCATCAGATCGGGCTGTACTTCGTTGCGTATGCCGATGTGCCGAGCGATCAGATCAAGGCGAAGCGGCATGCAGATCATGTATTACGTGCTGAGGATGTGTATTCAGAGTTGACGCACGAGGAGGAGCTTGCTCTTTATGGACCGGAGGTGATGGAGAGGGCTCGTCGAGCGGGTGTGGAAGGACGCCGAGCGCCGCACGAGGAGATCAGGCCGGAGGTGTAGGTTGCTGTGCCTTGACCATGGTGCGTACGAGAGCCTTTCGGAAGCCGCTGCCGACACATACTGCTGTAAACGATCCTTTCAGTCGAATACCACTACAAGAACCTGTCTGTACTGACACTAAGTAGCTCGAGGATACATAGTATTGGCAAAAGTATGCCATCACCACATTTGGAAAGTAGCTTCCAGCTCCGCTGAACTTCACGTGTGTGTACTGGCCTCCCTATGAACATTCTCTGCCCTAAGCATCGCAAAAGCAGACTCGACTGCCCTAATGTCAACGTTCGGTCCAAGATCGGCGATATCTTCATCTCCGGACAGCTCTCTGGGTATCCGTGTAGACTTGCGACCGGCCGGAACGATTATGCCTACAAAGTCGATCCGTTCATCATCGACTTGCTCGAACATCATACTGACATGCCCGTCGTCGTGCAAGAAGTATCGGTGGTATACTGGCTTGTAAGGCTTCGACGGATCTATTTCGGCCAGCTTGTAGGTCCCAGTTGGCCATCGCTCATCAGCTGAGAAACTTCGTCAGATCCTGGAGAGAGAGTTTCTCCCTCGGGGTAATACACACGGTCGGACGAAGCATGCGCCCTATCGAACTCCTCCGGCGTCAGCTCATATTCCGCGTTTTCTCGCGTCAAGACATTGTCTTCTCGCCGCGCTGCCCTGACGATGTCTTCTCTGATATCGCCATCAACCAGGTAGTAAAGAAGTCTGTCCCTCACTAGATCCATGTTCATGCGGACAGATTCCACAGGTGCGGGTTGATCAGTAGAGCCCTGGCCAGCATCTAAGTACTCTCCACCTGCGGCCGATGTCAGCACATGCTACGTCGACGATCTAGCCTCTCTCGCGGCTCTATCGCGCTTCGCCTGCGCGATAGAGGCTTCCAGAGCCGGACTATCAGCGTCGGGTCTGAGGCCAGGACTCTTCTCGTCACCGAGGAGCTCCTTGACGAATCGTGCAGGTTTTCCATCCCTGAAGAATATTTCCTTGCTCCAGTCCCTATCCGGATCTGAATCGCCGCACAAGACGCGCTCGCCATTATCAAGGAGTAATTCTCGTCGCCGGTGTGGTGGGATGAAGTCTGCCAGGTCCGGCTCATGTAGCTTGTAGGTGCCAGCTGGCTTAGCTAGAAGATGGCAGTCGGTCAGAGATCATATCCTCATTCGGGAATTTGATGGAGCGCACGGTCAATTGGACCCCACGCCCTCTCTTCCTCCTCCGGGCTCAGTACATCCCAAGCATCGCGTCGCAAAAGTACTCCATCTTCTCGTCTTTGAGCTTTCACGACATCTTCCCGGAAATCACCATTGACAAGGTAGGATAGCATTCGATCCCTCACTAGATCCATACCCATACGGACTGACCGCAGCTGCGTACCTTGATCCTGATCGGTAGTGTCATCGACGAGGTACTCTTTACCTGCTACCAAGACGGTGTGGTCATCGGTTGAGTGCGCGTCGTAGATGACAAATTTCTCGTAGTTGATGTTCGAGCCTGCTTTGCACATGTCGAACAGCATTTGCGAGCATTCTTCCGGAGTCTTGTCGACGAAGTCGGAACTTGCTGAGCTGGTGCTGACATGACCTCGCTTGTCCTCTTCGAGGTATGACTTGGAGCTGCTGTCGACAAAGACCAAGTCGGTCTGTTCAAGGTGCTCGAATAGCTTGTTGAGCTCTAAGAGGCGATCTTTCGCCTAGATCATGAGAGTAGTCAGAGTGGCGAAATGACAGTGGTAGCTAAGCGTGGTTACCTCCGCACTGATCTCTGTGGCGCAGCAGATCGCAGTGAGCTTCCCAGGCTCCAGGACCCGTGACATGGTCCTGAACGATGTATTTTGGTCTTACTTGTACATGCAGGGACTCTGAAGAAGTGAGAGGACGTAGTTTTAACCCGAGAGCCCAAGCAGTACTCTTATATGAAAGTGTGAGAGTACATAGCTGAGGCGAAATCAGGCAGATGTGGACTTCAATGATCGACGACTTGCCATTCTGGGATCCTACCTGGGTTCAGACACACTGTAGCCTGGTAATATTGTACAGCAGCCTAATATAGAGCCGAAAGGGTCGCAAAGCTCAATGTCGCAAAGATGCCAGAGTCGAGCTGTGTGTAGTCAGGCACGTGTCAGGTTACCTTGAAATATGTACGAAGATGGTGTGCGGTGGAGGGCATTCTACAATGCTTCTTGAAGTTTGTGCCGGAAATCCTGACTCGAGCTTCGAACAATCGCCTACGGAATTACCATAGACACGCCTGCTGCACACTATATTGCAATTCTAGAGCTTGCGCTAGCATTGAGACATTATTCTCCATCTTGTTGTGTGACTGTGATGATAATCGCCAAGATTCAATTGTTTTGATACCTTATGTCAGATGACCCTGAAGGCCAAACTTCAGATTCCGGCACAGACTTTCAAGAAGCACTGTACATGCTGGGATTGCGCGCGAGTCATGTGTCCTCACATGTTCATGGTTGCAGACGAGGATTCAATACTAGCACCTTGAACCTCGCGATTACTTACGACTCCAACTGAACGTCAAGATCGATCATCGCAATGGGACCCTCACTGAAGCGCAAAGGCTCGCCCAGCCTGGAAGACGATGCCGAAAGCTCAAAGCGCAGGTTTGCTGCGACCGAGGACCCCGAAACCAACGACGAAGATACTGGCGACGTCGATGCTCCCAGCACTGCCATTGCCGATGATGATGCCACGACCACCGCATACCTGCCTCCGACATCCACCACGGCAGCACCCACCGACCGCGCCTCCCGTTTCGCCGCCCTCCGCGCCCGCAACCAAACCTCCCGCAAAGAAAACCTCAAAGACACCAAAGCAGAAGCCAAGCGCGTCTCCACCGACCCCTCACAACTCACAGCTCTCTCTCGCAAGAAAAATATAGCCGAGCACAAGCTGCTGCAAGCCTCCACCGAGGCCGCCGGGGAGGATTTCGAGCGGAAGAGAGCATGGGACTGGACTGTCGAGGAAGCGGAGGCCTGGGATGCACGGTTAGAGAAGAAGGAGGCTGCGAGGCAGGGCGTGGCGTTTCAGAGTTATGCTGCTGAGGCGGGGAAGATCTATGAGAGGCAGGTTATGGGGATTGAGAAGGCGGGGTGGGAGGACAGGAAGGCGGAGTATGAGCGGTCGAAGCGATCTGCAGTCGATCGTGCGGTGCAGTCTGGTGGACTAGAGATCGTGGAGACTGAGACGGGGGAGTTGATTGCTGTGGACAAGGATGGGGCGTTTTACTCTACTGCGGATTCGACGAATTTTGTCGACAACAAGCCTGATCGCGCAGCGGTTGATCGGTTGGTAGAGGATATTCGCAAGGCTGAAGAAGTGCGGTTGAAGAAGCGGAGGGACCGCGGGCAGGGCGATGATAGTGGGGATGTCACGTTCATCAATGAGAAGAACAAGCAGTTCAATCAGAAGCTGGCGAGGTTTTATAACAAGTATACGGCGGATATACGGGAGAGCTTTGAGAGAGGGACGGCGATATGATGATGAATGAAATGCATGCATTGACAGAACAGACAATCTTCTCGGCTGGGAGGCACGCATTGTGCTTTCTCTTGCATGACCTTTGTTGACAGCGGTGGCTTGATGGAAGCCGCACTTGTGCTGTTTACAACAGACCCTTTGGGTAGGATATGATATCTCTCTGGGATGCCGTGGTACTAGCAGCAAACGTGCAGCTTACTGTACATGATCTTGCACGCACGCCAGATCAGTGGGAGAGAAAAGACGATTTCGAGAAAGGATTTGGCGATCCACGAGGTTCTCACACTTGTTGAGCTACTCGAGAGAATCCTGCTCGAGCTCCCGATTCGCAATGTATTCGCCGTGCAGCGCGTGTGCAGGTTGTGGCGAGCTACGATCGAACGGTCCTCGATTCTGCAGATTGCCCTGTTCCTTCGTTCAACTCATCACACTCCAGATCCAGCTGGCTTCCAGCTCTCACGATATGCCTTCGACTTCGCTATGGCAGACACCAGTGCGGCACAAATCACCCGCGGTCTTGCGACAATCGACAGTCCATTCGTAGTCAATCCTCTCCTGCAGGGTTTCTGCGATGTGAGCACCGTGAAGACGCCGATAGGACCACGGATGGATGAAGTGCTCGCCACTCCGCGCCACTATCTCATACAGATCGCTCTGGTCCTGAATGCTGCGAACGTTTGCATAGCACCACAGGCCGGTCGAGTGAGTTCATGGAGAAACACACGACTTTTCGCTTCTCGGAATCCGATCTTACAGCAGCTGGCATATACGCTCATGTATGGCGGGACGGATGCCATGCCGGTGGCAGCAATGCCAGGTGTGGCGCCGACTATGGGGGAGCTGGTGGACAACTTGCAATTACTCCAGCGATTTTGTCGGCACAAGGAGCCTGCTAAGGCGAGGCTGGGTGTGCATATGGAAGTCCAGGATGAGAAGGAGGCAAGGTTGCATGGTCTGAAGATGGACTGAGTGTCGCGGTCCTTCACTGTTCGTTAATCCAGGTACTTCCGTTAGCTAAACATCTTTGACACTACCACCAACGCCACGCTAAGCACGCTCAAGCATACAAAATCGAAACATCAGAGACCTTCAGCCCTTCAACTTAACTGCCCTCCCCAGCTCCTCCATGCGCCTCTTCCTCTCCTCCATCTTCCCCTGCTCCTCCTCGATCATGCCCTGCAAGATCTTCTCACTGCTCGTCAACTGCGAAATGACCTGCCTCTCGTATCTCTGACTCCAAGCAGCTCCGGCACCCATCCCACTGCCATCTTTGCCCTCGGGTGCTCTCTCAGGCAGCAGCGCAGAAGGGTCAATCTCGCCTTCAAACACATACTCCGGCTTCTTCCCCTTCCCTCGTCCTTTCTTGACTTTAAGCCAATTGAATTGCTCCTCCGAAGTGAGCGTCTTGGCGAAATCGACAGTCGGCTCGTTGAACTCAATCGTCTCCACCCGTTCACTGACAATCCAATTCTTCGCCTCTTGCGCGGCTTGCTGCTCCGGACTCCCCCAGTACGTCAACACCAGATAATGCTCCCTATACTGCGCCTTTTCGCCACTCTCGGTAGGAAAGTACAGCCTCAACTCCACGCCAAACTCGCCATACCCAGTCTCCTGTATCTCGAAACAGCCATCTTTCACATTCGCACTCTCTATCGTGCGCGAGGCGTCTGCGTATGTGTGGTGGAGTTTGAATTGGACTTTCTTGAGCCAGGTCGTGATGTCTGGGCCGTTTGGGAGGGGCCGTACGTAGACTCGCCAGCCTTTTGTGTGGCCTGAGGGGGGGTCTATGAAGAGTGGGTGGGGGAGTTGTACGGCCGAGTTGCCGATTATGAAGTTTCGGGCGATTTTCTGGCCGCGAAGGCGCTTGGAAGGGGCGGCGGGCATGGTCGATGCTGTATGAGGTGATGAGTAAGTGATGGAGGTTGATGAGGACCTTGATGGATGCCAGTGTGTGCGGGCGAGTAGGGTTAGGGTCAGTAAGTCCGATCGCCCCGCGACGCGCTCAAACGCGTCTACTTCACTTTAGAGTACCTTGATTACTTGCCTGACTTTCCGTCAACATCGCCTCAGTAGAGTCTGTTATATGCGACATTCGCGCCGGTAGCGACAGTGTAAGCGACTTTGCTGGAAAGAGCGACTTGACAACAACGCGCAGTCCACGCGACAGCCTACAAGAGCACGCGCAGTGGGGCGCGCCACAGGCAAGATGCATATCAAGCAGATCTTCATACAAGGCTTCAAGAGGTGAGGAAGGTGTAATTGGCATGACTGGACCTTGAACTGACAGTCACCAGTTACAAAGACCGCACCGAGGTGGAGCCCTTCTCGCCCAAGCACAATGTCATTGTCGGCCGCAATGGCTCGGGCAAGTCAAACTTCTTCGCCGCCATTCGTTTCGTGCTGGGCGATCAGTACCAGGGGATGAGCCGTGAGGAACGGCAGGCGTTACTGCATGAGGGCGCTGGCTCGGCTGTGATGAGTGCCTACGTTGAGCTAGTCTTCGACAACTCGGACGAGCGCTTTCCCACCGGTGGCGATGAGGTTGTCCTTCGTCGCACGATCGGCCAGAAAAAGGATGAGTACTCACTCAACCGCAAGAACAGCACCAAGAGCGAAGTCATGAGTTTGCTAGAGAGTGCTGGCTTCTCGAAAAGTAATCCGTACTACATCGTGCCTCAGGGTCGCATCACGGCAATCACCAACATGAAGGATCCGGAACGTTTGCTCATGCTCAAGGAGGTCGCTGGAACCAAGGTATACGAAGACCGCCGCGCCGAGAGCGTGCGTATAATGGACGAGTCGAAGAACAAGCGAGGCAAGATCGATGACTTGCTTGACCACATTCGCGAGCGCCTCGGAGAGCTGGAAGAGGAGAAGAACGAGTTACGCGAGTTCCAGGAGAAGGATCGAGAACGGCGCTGCCTTGAGTACACGATCCACAAGAAGGAGCAGGAGGCGCTCGAGGACGCACTCAGTACACTGGAGCAGGATGGCGATCGAGGACTGGAGACGAGTGATGAGAATCGCGAAGTATTAGCCGAGCGCGAACAGGAGCTGGAGGCTGTCGAAGCAGAGATTGCCGATCTGCAACAGCAGCTGAGAGTCTTGACTGAGGAGAAGCTGCAACTTGAAGAGCACCGTCGAGACACAGCGAAGGACAAGGCTGCCGCGGAGTACGATGTGCAAGCAATGACAGATGGCCAGAACGCAGCTCAGCAGGCTCGGGCTCAAGCGGCGCAAGAATTGCGTGAGGTACAGCAGCAGATTGCAGCACGCGAGACAGAGCTTTCAGCCCTGCTGCCACAGTATGGAACTGCCAGCGCGGCAGAGCAGGCAGCGAAGCAGCAAATGCATGATGCTGAAGCGCTGCGTGCAAGACTGTACGCGAAGCAAGGCCGCAATCAGCGCTACCGCAACAAGAAGGAGCGAGATGCCGATCTCACGCGCCAGATCAATGAGATCAACATTCAGCTTGCAACACGAAAGGCAGTCAGCATGCAGATCGGTGATGACCTCGAGGAGATGGAGGGTCAGATCGCGCAGCTCGAGCAAGACATTACAACATTGCGCGATCGTCTGCAAAATCGCGGTGGCGATCAGGAGACGATATCAAACGAGTTTCAGACTGCGAAGGACGAGAAGGAGCGCTTGAACGATCGTCGCAAGGAGGTCTGGCGGGAAGAGGCAAGACTTGACAGTGTACTCACACATGCGCAACAGGAGCTCGACAAGTCGGAGCGCTTCCTCGCACAGATGATGGACCAGAGCGCCGCAAGAGGTCTCGCCTCGGTACGGCGCATCATTCGTCAACACAACATCCAGGGCACACACGGCTGTCTCGGCGAACTTTTCGAGTTCCCGGACAAGTACAAGACTGCTATCGAGATCACTGCTGGCACCTCGCTTTTTCACTTCGTAGTCGACAGCGATGACATCGCCACTCGCATCGTCGACATCCTACAACGAGAAAGAGGTGGTCGATGTACATTCATGCCACTCAATCGTCTGAAGCCGCGACCTGCAAATATCCCAAAGGCAAGCGATGCAGTGCCGCTGTTGTCGAAGCTGCGATACGACGCAATCTACGACAAGGCTTTCCAGCAGGTGTTTGGCAAGACTATCGTCTGCCCGACGCTGCAGGTCGCTTCTCAGTATGCTCGCTCTCACGGCGTCAGCGCAATCACCCCTGATGGTGATCGGTCCGACAAGAAGGGGGCTCTTACTGGTGGGTATCACGACGTCCGCAACTCACGACTGGTAGCCATCAAGCGGACTGCTGCTGCGCAGGAGGAGTTCGACAGCCACGCATCGCAGAAGTCTGCATTACAGCAAGAGCGCGAAGCCCTGGATCAGCAGGTCACCAAGGCAATGAGCGATCTTCAGCACATTGAGCAGCGTCGACAGCAGATGGAGGGGGGTTACGGACCGCTACGAGATGAATTGCGGAGGAAGGAGCAAGAGCTGGGTGTGCGTAGAGACGAGGTGGCGAGCAAGCAGCGGCAGCGGGTTAATGTGCAGAGTCATGAGCGCGATCAGAGCCAGCAATTGACTGACTATCAGCACGAGCTTGACAGCGCATTCCAGAAGGCGCTGTCGAATGCCGAGGAGCAGCAATTGGAGCAAGCGAGCAGCCAGCTTCCAACGCTACGCGAGCAGGTGGCTGATCTCAGTTCTCAGCGTTCCGATCTCGAAGCCAGGAAGACAACAATCGAGGTTGAGCTGCGAGAGAATTTGCGCCTTCGCCTTGACCAGCTTCAAGACCAGGATGCGGATGCGGGCGCTTCGAGCGAGGGTACTGGCAACGCTGCGCAAATCAACGAACGAAAGAAGGACCTTAAGCGCCTGACCAAGTCGCTCTCCAACGTCAACACGAAGCTCTCTGAGAATGAAACCGCCATTGAAGCAGCACAACAGCAGCTTAAGGTCTCCGAGACTTTCCGCGCAGAGACGCAGCAACAAGTCGAAGAGCTCCAGCGGTCGATTCAGAACTACCAGAAGACAATGCAGAAAGCCGCACACAAGCGTGGCGCCGTGCAAGAGCGCCTCACAGACGTTACATCCTCGATTCGGACTCTCGGGGCCTTACCTGAAGCTGCCTTCTCGGCCACGTATACAAACATGTCCTCCCACACTGCCACGACGCGTTTGCACAAAGTCAAAGAGGCACTGAAGAAGTACGGCCACGTAAACAAGAAAGCCTTCGAGCAGTTCGCGCAATTCGAACGCCAGCGTGAAGTCCTCGAAGAACGCCGCACGGAGCTCGACAGCTCGGACGGCTCCATCAGGACTCTCATCGACGTCCTCGATACCCGCAAAGACGAAGCCATCGAGCGCACCTTCCGTCAAGTCTCCAAAGAGTTCGCGCGGATCTTTGAACGCCTCGTACCAGCCGGTAAAGGCCGGCTGATCATCCAGCGTCGCTCCGATCGCGCTGCTGCGAATGGCAACGGCAACGAAAGCGATGAAGAGGAGGCTGCTGGCACGGTAGAGAATTACACCGGCGTCGGCGTCTCCGTGTCCTTCAACAGCAAGCACGACGAACAACAGCGCATCCAGCAACTCTCCGGCGGGCAGAAATCTCTCTGCGCCTTGACACTCATCTTCGCCATCCAAGCCTCCGACCCCGCTCCCTTCTACTTGTTTGATGAAGTGGACGCTAATCTGGACGCGCAGTACCGCACTGCTGTCGCGGGGCTTATTCAGGAGAGCGCTGCCGGCGGGCAGTTCATTTGCACGACTTTTCGGCCGGAGATGTTGAGGGTTGCGGATAAGTGTTATGGGGTTAGTCAGCAGAGGAAGGCGAGCATTATTAGTGTTGTGGGGGTTGAGGATGCGTTGGACTTTGTTGAGGGGCAGGTTGGGGGGGCGGGGAAGTGAGGTGAGAAGCTGTGGGTATGGGACTGTGGCTGGGTGAGGGATAGCTGGGTACCAGGGCGCGAAACTATGATGAAGAGAGAGGATCGCGGGCTGGAATTAGTGGTTGGTGGCGTCAATTTTCGACTGGCTGGAAGCAGTGAAGTGTCTATAGCTCGATGATCGCGCGTGTATGACTACCGTAGACCATAGTCGTGCGCCCCTTCCTGCTGCGAGTCTTTGCATCGCTACGCTTTGCTCCATCACTCTCAATGTAGCCATCTTGTCACCTTGCTGTCCTACAAGATGTAGCGCATGTCATGGTCCGTGAGTAACCTGCAATTGTAAGTCAGCAAGACTCTTGAGATCTTGGTGTTGGCGAAATGTCAGATGTCGCGGTTGCTCAGTGCTCTCTTTGGGGTCGTCATACACCATCTCGGTGAGAGGATGTGAGTGTTGCTCTCGGTGCGACTCAGGCTTGAAGCAGCGGTGCTGGACGAACCGCGTGTCGCGCCGGTGATGAGCTTTAGTGCTCATCATACGAACGTGGACGGTGTCTGTGGAGTGTGTGGACAACTTACGCTTGAGTGATTCGCTGCAAAGTGGCCAAAGCCCACATTCTGCCGGACATATACCAGTGCGAAATACCACACGTAGGCTCGATGAAGGCGGGAAGACATTGGTCATGGTACGACCTCAATAGCGCGGACCATCACTCTCAGCCTTGTGCCTGGCTGCAGTAAAATTCGCCATGGGCTTGCGGAAGGGAACTACACCAGGCTCATAGTAGTAGGGCACCCTGATTCGTCTGGCAGACGGCGATCTCGAGCGGAGGGGCAGCGCGCTTGGGTCGAAAGTGTCTGCCTTGAACATAGCATACGCGAAGTCGCGCACATCGTTCTCTTCGGCGTGCACAAAGCGTCCAAGTAGTACCATTCCGCGTCGCTTCAGCTCACGCCACTCGACGTACTTATCCGGACCAGTGCCTGGCATTGGCCACAGGTTGAGGTTGACGTCGCGCACCTGGAAGTCGACATGGTTCATCCGGAAGCTCCAGCCGGCCGTGACGATGAGTTGCGGAGCTCCGCACCAGCGTACATCTCGGGCATTGTGGTCGTCGCTCTCCCAAGGACGTACGATGCCAATGGCCACCCGCTTCTCAGACAAAGCCCCAGCGCGGTTGAGCAAAGTGATTAGTGCCAGGTCAGTCCTGTCAGTATACTCTGGTCTGGGTGCGTTGGCGTCTTCCGTGCCAAGCCTCTCTTCGATGCTGAGTAAGTCTCGAGGGATGGTGAACTTCTCCCAGCGCGAGGGATCAGGAATATCGCCGAGATCTAGAGGATCGTGAAGACTGGTGCCCTTTCTCCATGTGCGCTTGACACATTCGCTTTCGGGGGTGGTAGGGTTTTCGGGATTGGGCTGCCTCTTGTGAATTCCCAGCCAGCCAAGCTGACACTGGAAGTCAGGGTGTGTGTCGTGATTGAGTTTAGCATGCTGATAAGCGATCATCGAGGCCAGATCATCGTCCCTCTTGAGCTCGATCAGCCGACCGCCACGGTTGTAGTGCAGGAATGGCGCTTTCTCGATCGTCTGCCCTTTTCCCATATGCTGTGCTAGCGCAATTCGAAGGCGGGTCAAGCCTGCCGCCACGTCCTTCGGCATCAATCCTGCGAGCTTGGGTTCGGTGATCTCGGAGATGCAAATACGAATCTTTGGATCGGTGCCAATGAAGTGAATTGCTGCCTCATGCAAAACGATACGTCCGTTCATGTCCCTGCACTTGCCGTCTGCATGCTCAAGCTCGGAGCCTTTGCATGGCAGGTAGCGCAGAGAGTCCACCTGCTCTGAGATCCATGTCTTCAACGCGGCCGAGTGTGTATTTCTGGCCGCTACGGAGTTGACCGACTCCTCCCCGAAATTGGTCTCGTAATCGAAAAGCTTCGGCCAGTGCTCCATGAGGTATTGGGCAAATGCAATGTAATAGGAACCCGTGATATTGCGCTGCTCATGGGTACGTTCCTTGAAGATAGTGCGATTTTGGATCAGAAGTGCATGAATTGCATTGAGTGTCATGTCGTCCACCTTGAGGCTGAAGGCGGGTGCTCCCCCCTGCGGAGTCGTTGTCGCCGCGATGGCCCAGGGAGACGACGGGTCCATGGCGATGGCTGTGTGTTGTTTGATTATGGACAACAGAGTGGAGCGATCAAGTGTGATTTGGTTTTGCTGCCAGCTTATCTTGGCGCCGTGAGTTTCCAGATACTTGAGGAAGGAGCGACCCACGTGTCTGTGAGAGTGTGTGCGTAGAGGAAGGTCTGGCTGGATCACGATGGGGTCGTGTGCAGCATCAGATTGAATGCTCATCAAGCGCTGTTGACATGTTTCAGTCAGGTTGAGTGTGGTCTACCAAGTTCCCCTCTGGTGCATCGTGCAGTAACTGCTCCTGCTCGGTCGCAAGAGGTGCATTGTCGGCATGAGGGAAGCCAAAATTCTCGTTCGGCGTCCAATCCTCTGCACTTAACCCCTCCAAGGCTTCCTCCTGGTCTCGAAACAGAACGTGTCTGCCGTCGCCATCCTCTCCAGCGGCTTCCCATGTGACGCCGAAAGCCTTCTCGATCACGCCGAGCTCGTGGTCGTACTTTCGTAGCATCGCAGCAGCGATGGCATCACCCCATACCGTGCAGAACTCCAGATGATCCAGCAGTCGATGCGTGACCCGAGACTTCAGTCGCTCAAACGGCACATCTGACTCTTCTAGCAGCTGCCAGGCTCGCTTGATGTCGCCTGAGTAAGCCATCTGCTCAATGAACCAGTAGTCTCCGCGGATGCGAGTATTCATTCGAGCATGACTTTGCAGTGTCTTTGGTCTCTGCCTTGCATCGCAGATTTTCCACTGCCGCCACTCCTCCCAGATAGCATCACTGGCTTTGCAACGCGCCAGCACAGCAACCCACCCATGGAGGTACTGCCAGTCTTGTCGATGCAAGAAGCTGCCAAGATGATACTGCTCTTCCGTTGGCAGATCTGCATCGTCGTCGAAGCCGGTCAGTACCTGCAAGAGCTCTGATCGTCGCCAGCGGCCGTTACGAATCTCGCCCAACCCGCGATGACCTATGCTGAACTTTGCAATCACACTTCTGAACTGGTTCCGCGACATGCCATTATCACGCTCGCGCTGCAGCCGCAGAAAGCGCTTCATTCCGCGTAGACTTCTCGCGCGAGCGGCAAACTTGAAGCCCATATGTATCAACATATCATGCGGTCGCAAACCAGCTACATTGAAGCGTGTGAATATGACAGTGATCGCCGAGAGTACATCCTTATCCGTAACATTGTTGCGGCATCTGTATAGCGCACGCATGATGGGTTCGTGAAGCAAGCACAGCTGCTCAGCAGTTTTGCGATGAAGCATAGCAACGGCCATGATACGTAGTATGTCCCGTGGCCACTCACATCGAAGCAGTTGTGCACGCAGGACAAGCCTGACCTCCTTATATCCAGTTGCATCCTTCATCTTTTGTCTGAACGCTGTGTGGGATATTGGTGCTCCATCAGCCTCTGGCAGCCGGAGCAGTGCAGGAGGTATCACATTCTCGTTGTGAGTGCGTCCAGTGAGGACATCAGGCACCGGATTCGAAAGCTTCCGCAACACTTCATTTCGACGGTCCCTCGACTTGATCAGGATGTCGAGACTGAGCACAGCCGCACGTATGTCGTCTATGTTGCTGCTGGGGCTCCATTGCTTCATTGTGGTCCCGATTGACGTGACGAGAGCAAAACTGCCTCCCTGTTTTTGGCCCTCGCCAGCGAGAGCATCGTTAGCAAATGCGCGGCTCCCAGTTGTTGCTAAAGCCACATGGCTCCATCGTGGTGCAGTGCAGTGCCTCAGTCTTGCGCTGACATTACTACGAGAATGCAGGCAAGCGAGGCAGACAAGACTGCTTCGCCTGACCGGCATCGACCTTCAAACACTGGCGTGAGGGCGAAGTGTTCTGGGATGTAAACTCCATTCAATCGTGCTCACTGTGGTCGGGTTGGCAGTCATCGTGTGGAGAAGCGCCACAGCCGCCACCTTAAATTCCAACTCTACCATTGCCGTGAACTTTCGACATTCACCTCTTGGCATTAGATATATAATACTGGACAGCATCGACAATCAAACATTGTAGAGGCTATCCAATCAAGGAATCAGATCCAGCAGCAGATATTGTGCGTCTGAATAGTCCACCTGCTCCAAGTGACAACATGAGTCCATCAGCCATCGATCCTGCCGCAGCGCATGAACCGCCGCATCGTTTCATCGAGAACGAGGGCTATGTTGCGCTGCCAGTCCAAGCCAGCACAGCAGACACAACCAATGATGGACATGAGGAGACGAATGCCGAAGATGATGCTGAGCAAGACGAAGACTTCGACGACCTCTGCGAACCATCCGACGATGGCTGCTCAGACACTGAACTCCAGGCATCAAACCCTTCAGACTACACCAAAGCCTACAATCGGCAACGGCGCAATAACGACAACGCGGTCCCGGAATCCCAGAAACCAAAAGCTAATCCACAGCTCAACACTCGAGCAGCTGTCGACGATCACATCAAATCGCTGTCAGCTCACACTGCCAAGCTGAAGTTGTCCAACACTGAAGCTGGACTGGGTGGCAAAGGTCATGGAGGTGCCGAGAAGAGCGATCGTGCGACAAGTGAGCAAGTCCTGGATCCACGCACCCGGATGATTCTGCTGCAGATGCTCAATCGTAACATCGTCAGCGAGATTAACGGAGTCATTTCGACGGGTAAGGAGGCGAATGTCTATCACAGCACGACCATTCCGCAGTCAGAGGACGCCGCAATGCCACTTCATCGCGCCATCAAAGTCTACAAGACGAGTATTCTTGTCTTCAAGGATCGAGACAAGTACGTCTCGGGAGAGCATCGCTTCAAACAGGGCTACAATAAGTCTTCGAATCGAGCCAAGGTCAAGGTCTGGGCCGAGAAGGAGTACCGGAATCTGCGGCGTCTACACGCTGCTGGTATTCCGTGTCCTGAGCCACTCTATCTCAAAGCTCACGTGCTCGTCATGTCATTTCTGGGGTCCGGCAAGGGTGTCGCAGCTCCCAGATTACGGGATGTGCAGTTCGAAGAAGACACCTCCGACTTGGTGGCGCAGCGATGGCGAGAAGTATACGTCACGCTACTCACGTATATGCGCATGATGTACCAGATATGCCATCTCGTACACGCAGATCTGAGTGAGTACAACTTGCTGTACCATAGCAAGCAGCTTTACATGATCGATGTGAGTCAGAGCGTGGAACATGATCACCCGCGATCACTTGAATTCTTGCGTATGGATATTAAGAATGTGTCGGACTTCTTCACAAGGAAAGGCGTCAACACGCTTCCAGAGCGAAGAGTGTTTGACTTTGTAACTTCTTCTCACGGAGGCAGGGATCTGACGGCTATGAGCAAGACTGTGGAAGACCTTCTTGCTGACCCAGCCAACGCCGAAGATGTGGAGAACGGCACCAGTAGCAAGGACGTCGACAATGAAGTCTTCCGGCAGCAGTATATCCCACAGAATTTGCAGCAGGTGTACGACATCGAGCGCGATGCGGAGACTATACATGAAGGCAAGGGTGAATCGCTTGTGTACAAGAACCTGCTGGCTCCCGGCACCGACCAGCCGAGGAAGCTAGCTGCGGATGCTGAGACTCCGGGTGAAGGCGACAGTGGCACCGACGATGATGATGAGGACAGCGGTAGCGACGAAGCTCTCGACGAGAATGGCGAGCCGATATGGGTAGAGCGCGAAGACGGCAAGCCACGAGGCAAGCGATTTGAAGATAAGGAGGAGCGAAAGGCGCACAAGCTGTTGGTGAAGGAGGAGAAGCGGGAGAAGCGAACGACGAAGCTGCCCAAGCACATGAAGAAGAAACTCATTAGCCAAGGCAGCAGAGGGAAGAAGTAGTGGTGTATGAATTCTTTGGTCCTCGTGCCAAACACCGACTGATTTCCCCATTTCACCTTTGCACACCGGCAGTCCTGCCTACCCCGATGGCGAGGCACGTGTGTCGCTCGTCGACGGCTGCCGATCATCGATGGCAGTCTGCGTGACTGACTATGCAGTTGGCGACGTGTAGAGCACGTCATGCATAGCGATCAACACCGGTTGTGCAGAGCACATGGCTTGACGCAGAAAGGCTAGTCAAGTAGGTGCATAGACCTGAAGCCAGCCTTGGCTGGTGCACCAAGCCGCCACCTGTGATAGGGCATCCTTCTCACCCGCGAGGCGACTAGGGTAATGCGCGTGCCAGATGATGCAGTGCTGGTGGCTGTATGCTGCTCGTCCACTGCTGCATGGATGGCGTGCATTGACGTGAGTAGTCGGCAATGAGTCCGATTCGTGAATCCATCAGTGGTCCCGTCCTGCTCACACCAACCCTCTCTCCCTCTTCGCAGCTCCTTCCATCCGTCTCACGGTAATTTCAACGTCACGTAACCGTTCCTCCCACTCTGCCCACTTCTCGCCCATGCCCAGCACGCCAACGGCGTACCACTGTTCCACTACAGCAGCACTTCGCGCTCGCAACTCAGCGAATTCGCGAGCTTGCTGCTGCTGTCTGTCTGAAGCCTTCGAGATCCGTGGTTGCAAGGCAGAAAGGGCAGTCAAAGGTGCAGCGTCCGGGACCGATAATGTTTGCAGTGTGTTCAATTGCGCGGAAACACTTTCGTAGAGACGAGCGTGAGATACAACTAAAGCTGCTAGAGCTGTAGGTGGAAGTGTAACATTAGATTTGGGCGGAGACAGGACTTCAGGATGTTTGGCTTGAAGTTGCAGGACCTCGTTCACGGCTCCAGATCGCGATGCGAGAGACTGAAGCTGCCGCTGTAGGTCCTTGATTTGTGCTGCAGGGTGTGAGCCATGAGTTTGTGTCGGCGATGGTAGTCCAATTCTGGCGCTGTCATCCCCATGGATAGCGAAGGTGAGACGCTTGAGGCGTGCTTGCAGATCTTGGACCGTCTGATGGTCGGTCATTGTGTCTTGATCGAAGTAATGGTATAGGTTTGTTGGCAGGATCCAGCACCGTTCCTCAGCCTCCGTTCATCTCGCTACCAACGACGTATATATCAATCTCAACTCGTCTCATGGCTTTGTGCGGACGGCTGGATCCCGCAGTCAACGCGGGATGGCAGTCCACGACTCGGTAAGCCGAGCGCGCCGAGTGCAACAACTTCGGCCTTGGCGCGAACCCTTGGTAGTTGAGATGGCGTCTTTGCGACTGAAAGTCGCATATCGCAATCCCGGCAGCCTTCGATCCTCTCTGCCATACTCCATTCAAACATTAGACTCGCCTACCCATCGCTACCTTCTCCCACTCTTCCACCTCTCTTTCAACCGACGGCACAACCGTCAACGCTCACGCTACGTGCACACGACCAATGCCGCCCTCGCGATAGGCTACTTCTGGTTCGGATCGCCAATAGGCGCAGACTAATACAATGGCCTCATACGCTGCCATCCCTGGCGAGGCAACAGGATACGACTCTCGCTCACCATCGCTCGCCTCGAATGGCCGACGGCGACATCGCAAGGAGAATGGCGTGGCAGGGAATGCATCATGGGCGTCCTCGGTGATCAACCTGTTGAACACGATCGTTGGGGCAGGAGTGCTGGCAATGCCGCATGCCATGTCGAATATGGGCATAGTGCTGGGGACACTCATCATACTCTGGGCTGGGCTCACGGCGGGCTTTGGACTGTATCTGCAAACACAGTGCGCACGATACCTGGACCGAGGAGCATCGAGCTTCTTCGCGCTCAGTCAGATCACATACCCGAATGCGGCGGTGCTGTTTGACGCGGCGATATCGATCAAGTGCTTCGGCGTTGGTGTGAGCTACCTGATCATCATTGGAGACCTCATGCCGGGAGTAGTGCGCGGGTTCGGGGATCCTGGCAATGCATCTTACTTGGTCGATCGCCACTTCTGGGTAACGGCGTTCATGTAAGCAAAAGGAATTTCGATGGACCACGTGCAAGCATGCTGATCTCATCACTAGGCTCATCGTCATCCCTCTGTCATTCTTGCGACGGCTTGACAGTCTTAAGTACACTTCAGTCATCGCGCTTGTCTCGATCGCCTACCTGGTGGTCCTCGTTGTCTACCACTTTGCTGCAGGCGACACGCTCGCTGAGCGCGGCAATGTCGACGTAGTGCGCGCGAAAGGCGTCATCGAAGTCCTCGCATCGTTCCCAGTCATCGTCTTCGCATACACATGCCACCAGAACGTGAGTCAATGGGCCAACACCATCAAATGAGCAAGTCACTGACTACTGCCAGATGTTCTCCATTCTCAACGAGATCAAGGACAACCGCCATATCCGCACAACAGGCGTCGTCACGGCTTCCATCGGCACTGCGGCCAGCATATACGTCCTTGTTGCGATCACAGGCTACCTTTCATTCGGTGATAACGTTGTCGGCAACATCGTCTCGCAGTATATCCCGAACCTCGCAAGTACGGTTGGTCGCGCAGCTATTGTCGTCCTGGTCATGTTCTCCTACCCGCTTCAGGTTCACCCTTGCCGCGCCAGCGTCGACGCTGTCAGCAAGTGGCGTCCCGCCTCAAAGCGAGCGCAGGAGTTTACCCCGGCATCCGGTAGTCCCAGCAGGAGTTCGTTGCTCAACCAGTCATCTGGCAAAGTACCCAGCCGATCCAAGCCTGAGGAGATGTCAGAGCTGCGCTTTGCCGTCATCACGACGAGCATCATCATTCTGTCGTACATCGTCGCCATGACGGTCAGCAGCCTGGACAAAGTGCTGGCTTATGTCGGCTCTACTGGCAGTACCTCGATCTCGTTCATTTTGCCCGGTTTGTTCTACTACAAGATCAGCAGCCCAGACTCCCCACATCACCAGCGGCTGATGAAGGAAGATGACGATGAAGACTACGATGGTTCATCGTCAGAGTCAGGGGATGAGGCAGGTTCGCCGATTACTGCACCAGGCAGTTGGCGGGACGCTTGGAACCCCAAAGCGAAAGGACGACAGTACCGCAGGGATTTACTGCGCAAGCTCAGTCTAGCACTCGCATTCTATGGCTTGTGCGTCATGGTGACATGCCTGGGAATCAACACATATCTCAATGCACAGCACTAGATCGAAAATATTATTTACTTCACCTCCGCTGCCATTGGCAGGCCGCCTCGCCGCTGCTCATATTCGCCCGGCCTTCTCACTAGCCGACTCTGACAACTGCTCGACTATCGCATCTCCACGCGTACTCGCCTGGATCCGAGCCCTTCTGATACGACGAAGCTCAATGTCGGTCTTGCCAGTCACGCACCACGTGATCAGCACCATGATTGTAGCCATTCCGACGAAGCCCATTGCAATTGCGAAAGATGTCTCATAACGCGGCGCATAGCGGGAGTTGAAGAGCTGCGCGCCAACAGCACCGCCGATCTGGCCGTAGCTGTTGGCGAAGGCGATTGCGAACGCGGATCCAGTCGCACCATTGATTGTCTGCACTCGCCACGGCCACATCATGATGTACCAAGCGGTCGAGAAGCCACCTGCTAGCAGTCTCGCGGCGTACACACCGCCGACATTCGGGTACGTGGAACTGACAGCGTAGCAAGCCATGATGGATATCATGAACGAGACTGTGATCGTGAAGGCTATGACTGGTGCATCGCAGTGGCTGAGCGTGGACTGGGCGAACCACGGCATTGGGCCTGTGCGTATCTCCTGTGATGTAGCCGGTATGTATCTGAACTGACACGTATGTCCAGGCTTGGAGACTGCTGTATCTCCGTATGGTACTGATATAGTCAGTCTGCGGAATAGTCACAAGCGCTATCTGTACGATCCAGGTAGCATTGTTATGGTGCATTCGGATCATGAGCATGCCACGGTCGGGGATCTCCTCGCTGCGGTGGATGGATACAAGAGACTCATCGCCGCCGTACTAGCGTAAAGCAGTATCGCATGCTTCGACCATAGATGCGAGAAGCGTGACTACAATACTCAGTGACTGCAATTATACCGCGGACCTACAGTCTAGAAGTGAACCCTCCCCGCCGTGCTAGAACATGAATGACAGGGGGCGCTAGCAAGAGGTCCTGCTTTGAAAGCTCGCCTTGAAACTTCCGGAAAGGCTCACTTCCGCCATGTTCCTTCAACGCCTGCTTGTGCTTGTACCTTGAGCCAGTCAGCGAGATGGTCTCCCAAGCTTCCACAAGTATTGCATACCTCTCAACCATGCAGATGGTGTCAGTGCCTTCTTTGCTCGGTCGTAGGGAAGAGTAGATCTCGTAGCGGTCGGTGCCCTGTTCGTTCTGCTCGACGTGATTTGCAGCCTCGTGGATCAGATCTAGCACCTGTTCTCATTCAGCATTCAAGCCGCTACAGTGGGTGTTTGAACGTCGGCCTACCTTCTGAGTTTGACCTTGCCGCGGCCGCATCAGTGCGACGATGTTCACTTCACTTGATGACATGTTGGCGGAAGTATCACTCCTAGTCATATGTTATGGGGGTGGTGCAGCAGCCTGATGTATGCATGTGCTATGGTACGTGACCTACTGCGGGCTGAAGAGTGCCAGGTGCCGTGGCGAACTCCAGACAGCACCTACTCAGATGCCGAGGTCATTCGCTTCGAACCACAAACACCTGCGAGCGATTACTGGTTGGGATTGCCAATGGACCCGCCCTACGCCCTTTTCACGCCTTGGAACTATAAGGATCGCTATTGCTCCTCGGTAGTGAGAAACGAAGTATGATCCTTACCCAGCCTTTGCTCCAAATGGCGTCTTTCGCTTACGGCAACGCTTCCCAATGCTGCGTACCCAATCATTTGAGTCCCCGAGGCGGAACGAGATACCTAAGGACGAGTCCGACCATTCCCATCGGACCGCACTACATCAGGCTATGACCTTATGAAGCAGAACGCGACGGGACTCCAGATACAGTTCGATACAGTTCGCGATCAGGGCGCCTGAGTGATGTTTGACAAGACGCCGCACGCCCATCCACATGTCTGTGGGACCCCATGAGCAGGAATGGGGTACGACATAGGAAAGAATCGAGGCAAACTGGAATTTGCGCTACGAGGACAGGACTTGAGGTCAACGTCATCATATCAGGATCACTAGGGAAGAGGGCTAGGAATGAACACCGTCGCGAGATGTGCTCGCTGGACGCCTACTGGACTGGCAGCAACATCGAGAGGGTCAATGTGTACTGCTGTCCATGCAACGATGAGAAGAATCACGGCTCGAGATGCAGTTCGCACCGCCAGCGATCGGTTGGAAGATGTGCTGTGATTGACTATAATCCGACCACTCACACTTGCTGCCGCTCGCTATGAACATCATGAAAGGGATCCTCAGCAAGGAGTGGTGCGTCCTCATCGTCGGCCTCATCCGCCGCTCGGCTGCTTGAAGGTGACGCATCCGTGTAACTCCCGGTATGATTATCGGGCTCGTCCGCCGCTCGGCTGCTCGATGATGGTGTATCGGTGTAACTCCTGGTATGATCCGGAGCGTGAGTCGGAAGCGTCACCGAGTGAGTCGGAAGCGTCTCCAGCTCTTCCATAGTCTTCTCTGACTCTGTCTGGTCTGCTCCACCCTTTACGAACCACGTGTCGATCGAGCGTGCTAGCCGGGTGCTGGGCGCATCGATCAGACGCTCGGCCCAATGCGACGCCAGGAAGACAAGTGGGACTATGACCACCAGCAAGATCAAGTAGATGAAGTAGGTGATGCACCTGAAGCCGAAGCTGCCTCCTGCTTTGATAGAGCCATCTGGAGACTGCGAGATGTCGATGTAGCCGCTTCTTCCGAAGGTCTTGTACACCGCTGTAGTCAGCCGCCCGCCCACAAGATTGAGCACAATCCGGTGGACGAGGTACAGCATATAGCTGATTCGTCCCATGTACCGCATCAAAGGCAGCTCAAAGAATTTCCTTGCTAATGGTAGATGCGCAAAGCTGATTACGCATAGAATTCCGCCCCAGCACCACCAGAGGCGTCCACCGCCTTCGATGTCCTGCCAATCCTCAGGTGTGAATACATCGAGCCACTCGTAATCGGGGCGATCGTAGTAGACGTCCAAGCGCGGCGGCACGCCGGCTAGGAGAAGCCCTATGAGTAATGTGGCGATCCACATTGATTGTTGCAGCCTACTTGGATCAAGCTTTTCGAAACCACCCTGCGCTACCACATAGTTGGCAAAGAGGACCCCTGTGGCAAATAGCCAGAAGTCCCACTGCGCAGCTATGAACGCCACTGTTGCCAACATGGACAGGACGACTGTTCGCTTCCAGGCCTTCTTGATACGACTAATGGCGAGCACAGTGAGGAAAACCATCAAGGAGCCTGCAAACTCGTGCGGGATTGTCCACATGGTCCAGTCGTAGGCGTGCACGTACTGGTTCTCCGCTCGGTTGATCCAGAAAGGATTCGCAAATCGCGCGCTGCGTTTTATGAAGTCCCAAATTTGCATGAAGACATACTCCTCATTGGGAACCCCGGCCATGACTCGCCATCCAGCCCGGTACTCCCATAGCTGCCAAAAAGCGATGGCAAAGCATGGTAGATACAGCCGAATCCATCGGCGGAATACAGCTGAGCTGAGCGATTGGCCAAGTGTGCTGTTCTGGCCCTGACCTTGACGCATGCTGCGCAATGGACTCCAGCTCAGCACAAAGCCTGATAGGACGAAAAAGATGGACACTTGGGCATGGCCTGATGAGAACCAGACGCGTAGCAGTGGGAGTCGGAAGATGTCATTCATCGGAGCTCGTGGATTGTCTTCTCCACCTTGCATCCCCTTGTTGTTCGCGCCGTACGGAGCTTCGTAGGTCATCGGACTCCAGAATGTTGGACCAAAATGACCGATCATGACCAGGAATGCTGCAACACCGCGGAGGCCGTCCAGCCACGCCGTATCTCGTGTCGACTTTTCTGGTGGCCATCCAGTGAGCTTTTGAAAGGTCAGAACGCGCCAGATGGATGGTGGCAGTGGCAATGCATGTAGGCGCTCGCCAATGGTCTCGCGCAGGCGCTGGCCGAGAGTCTCAAGATGTGCGACGGCCATGTTGCTTCAAGCGTGAAACACACACGTGATGCAGCGCGTGCGCGTTAATTGCGTACGACGGGGCACATGCGTATTCGACTGCGCATGAGGATGGGTTATGTACGAGACCGTGCCGAAGTATGCCGGCGGGTAATGGAGTTTGAAGTCTCATTTCGCCGCACGCATGTGTCCGCTTGCATCTGTGCGCGTGTGCCATGCCATTCGGGAGTCAGGCCTTACTCACCTCCTGAACATAGCCAAGCAAACCGGAGCGACGAGTGATCGACATCAGGGACGGTTGACAAGCATAGTCCACGTGGTATATGCAGCCAAGCTGGCGGATTTGGCCGCTCATTTGCGCCTTCAGGGTTGCCGCTGTAAGCCGTTGCGGAACTGTCGCCGGAGATCCTCGGGGCACAGCCAAAGGCCATGTGGTCACTGCATGAAGGAGTGCCATTGATAGATCGGGTTTCGAAGGCGTATCTTACCGCGTTCGTGGCAGGAACTTTATGCGAAGCCGATACGCCTCCGGCCCAAAGCAGCAAAGATCTCACCAGGCAGGTCTTCATATAATTCCCGCAGAAGGTGACTGATTGGCATTCCCCTGAGTGCTTGGACATGTGAATGGTTGATGATAGAATAGAGCGCTCCGGAATCAGATCTTGAGTCTGGAGAACGCCGGCGCATAGGTTCTTGTCCATGCTGCTTTCGATAGCGCTAGCGAGAGTCGTTTGGGTGTTGGCGAATAGGAGCGGGTGACGATTCGCAGTTCATGGCCAGCCACCTACTGTAACACATACCTCACTACATCGACCACGTGATGTTTGCGAAGCCAGCGATCCGCTGTTCTGCGTGAAATTGGCTCATTGCTGGCTGGCTAGCCATCAACAGGGTCTTGCGGTCGGCGAACTTCGCCACAGCGCCCTGGAGAAGCCAGTTCATGAGATGGAGGCTGTGTACCGCTCTTTGAAGACTGCTTCGCAAGCGTCGAAGCGTCTGTGGATGGGGCCTTCACACGCCGCCACCGGAAGATCGGGCAGTGGGCAAGGTCATCAGGGCTGTAGGCATCTTGTCACCAAACATGCAAGGTCGCATTTGCTCGCATGCTGTAGTGTGAGGAGATCGGATTGCCGTAGGGGTTCGCATAAAGGCGTGATGCTGGGATCGCGTAAATTTCTGTCGCAGGACGCTTCCACGATCGCTTCGAGTCCTTCGGGTGTCGCAAGGAGTACAGGCTGGGTCGTGGATGTTCTAGGGCTGCCTGACCATGCGCGTCGGTCCAGTCGAGTGTGACTAGTCCTGAACGGCTCGCATTGCTCTTCGCGGTGCCAAGAATCATTCGCCGTGAGGTGGGTGCGTGGCACAGCCTGCGCAGTTGGCAGCAGGCTGTATTTCTGGTCCGCCGAGCTCGCAGCTTGGTTGCGGAGCGGTGGCAGCTCCACGTCTTGCCTCGAGAGTCCTCCTCCGCTCATCCTTGAACCCCGTCCTGCAAGTTGTCCTAGTCTCTTAATACCGCCGTAAGCTTGACTGCTTACCGATACGCTAGTCTTCTACGAGCCCTGAACTTGTCGCTTAGATTAGGTCGCGCTACGTCTTTAGATTTTTCTCGTAAACGCGCGGCGCGCCGGAACGCGGTAGTATCGGATTATTAGGGTCCTAGATCCCTCCTTAGGGTTAGGGTTAGGGTTAGGGTTAGGGTTAGGGTTAGGGTTAGGGTTAGGGTTAGGGTTAGGGTTAGGGTTAGGGTTAGGGTTAG
>KZ111186.1:0-178626 GCA_002077045.2 Rachicladosporium sp. CCFEE 5018
CCGCCCAACCCACCATTGAAGCCACTGGCTCTGATAACGAAGAAGAGGAGGAAGTCACGCGCTGCTTGTGCGGTCAGCAAGAATATCCAGGTCCGCCGCTTAGCCCAGCTTTCACAACCGAGGACACGCAGTCGGACGATGCAGGCGCGTGGTTCATCTCGTGTGACGGGTGCCATGTGTGGCAGCATGGAGGGTGTGTCGGATTGGCAGACGAGAGCCAGAGTCCAGAGAAGTACTTCTGCGAGGAGTGTCGGCCGAAGAGTCATGACAAGCGGGTGGACTCGAGAGGGTGAGTCGAGCTTTTCATACTGTTGTTCTCCTACAATTGTCCACGATACAGCGGAAGAGCAGGGAAGCATATGTGCGAGGCTTGCAGGGTGGTATGGGCAAAGACCGCTACAGCAGGCTCGTAGCTCAGCACATGTGCTTGCAGCATGTGATGGCAAGGGAACAGCGAGCATGATATCGAGTACTCTCACCTTTGACTTTCACACATCGCAAGAGACGGAAGCGGTCATGGCGCGCTGTTACACAGGCTCAGTCGATCGCGCAGCTGCTAAACAAGCTCTTCACAGGCAACGCTACTCCCTCTACCTCCCCGTGACGAGCAAGATCGCCGCACGCAAGAATAGTATCAGCAGTCGAAGCGATGAGAGATCACGAAAAGAGCGCGCGGAGATTTCGAGAGGTAGCATTGATCCGGCTAGTGGCAAGAGAAGAGGCACAATCCGAAGTCGGGAGCACGACGATGAGGCCGAGCAAATACAACGAGCCATTGAGGAAAGCAAGAGGGAGGTGGAAGGAGACGGGAAGTCGTCCAAGTCGTCGAATGGCACGAAGCGGAGTGGGAAGCGGTCGAGGGAGGACAGTAGTGAGGAGTGAGTTGGCCAGCTGCGTTCAGTAAGAAGAGGGTGCTGATCATGCAATAGTCGCATAAAGCAAGAAACGAAACGACAGCGCAGAGGGTCGGAGGCATATCCAGCAGCACTTCGCACTTCGGCGATCGAGGACGATACGGACGACGAAGAAGAGAACACTCCAGCCAGTCGCGCGAAGAAAGCAAGAGCAGATGCAGTACAGACAGCACGACAGATCGAACAACGAGAGAAGGAGAAGGAGCGCGAAAGGGCAAGGGCTGAAGCGGCCGGGCGTAGACAACAGCGTGCTGGACGCCGAAGAGGTGATGGTCAATCAACCTTCCTGCAAGCACTTCACACAATTACTGACACCCGCTGCAGACGGAGAACCCAGCGACGACACTCCAAACCCCACTCGTACTTCTCCCCTCGCATCCTCGCAACCCGATAGTCCACCTCCTGAATCAACTCACCCAGAGAAGATCTCCCACAAGAAAGGCGCTGGAGCAAAACGAGTAAAGAGGCTAGGAAATAATCAGTACACCAAACACCGCTCAGACGGCACCACGACCGCCCTCGCCAGCTCCCCACCTTCCAGAAAACGCCATCTCCACGCCTCTACAAGCCTCCCAAGTAGCGGCGACGAAGCACCCGCCACACACAGCGGCGGCAGCACATCCACACCCGTAGACTCAACACCCGCCACATCCATCCTCCCCAGCAAAGGCAAACCGCATCACAAATCCAAAGCTTACATCAAAGCGGACGCCACTAACCCGCCCTCCACCTCTGCCTCGTCAACTACGGCCGCGGCTGCGGAGAGAAGTGTAGCGGATATGCTTAGGACTGTGCAGGTCTGGGAAGCGATGCTGGCGAAGGAGATGAGAGAGGCGGAAGTTGATAGGGCGAGGAGTGGGTTTGCTGTGAGGGAGAGGAGGGATCGGGAGTGGGAAGAACGGGAGGGGGTGTTGAGGGGGTTAAGGTAGATGATTGAGAGGGGGCCGGAGGGTGTGGAGGCTTGAGCAAAACAGAGATCAGGCATGCATGGGACGAAAGCAGCATGAGTCGTCGTCGACAGTCTACACTACCGTCTGGAACGCGGTGAGCGTGAACCGATGGCACAGCTGGCTAGCAGATCGCGAGATATCGAGATGAGTCTTGTGCAGGTAAGCAGACTGGAAGGCGATAACATGTGGTGGTTACAGTGGTACGCACTATCTGCAGCGGCTAGCCATTCGCAACACATCACTTTCCTTGAACATCCCCGCGCTGCTCAATAGAATTTGCTCCGCTCCCTCTCCTTTCTCAATTCCTCCATGAACAGCTTATTCTCTCTCTGCTTCGAGCCATCCTTACCCCATCTCCTATCCCGGTCCTCCGGTCCTTCGCCGTTCCTGGCACGGTGGCGTGGAAATATAGCATGCCAGCACTTCCTGCACATCTTCGCGTCGCAGTAGAGGCATTGCAGAAGGAGCTTGTGCCACTTCTTGTTGCAGGAGATTTGAGGCTCGTCAGCGCCGTAGCTGGAGAGGCCGAGAGCGCAGGGCTGATACGCTAGATGCAGGACTTCCGGACGCTCAGGAAGAGGATGGTGGTGATCACAGAGTTCTTGAGCGAGGAGAGCGCGAGGGGGAGAGGTATTGTGGTTCACAGGAGAGGAAACATGGATGTGTGGCGTAGGAAACCAAGAATTGACGGACTTGGGTGGTACAACAGGAGAAGTGTCCTGGGAAACTTGCGTTGTGGACTTGGGTGTTGGGGACACTGAGGAGGATGTGGTCTGCGGAGCCTGAATCGTCACAGACGATTGCTATGGCCGTCAGTGAGAGCCTCACGCGAGTCAACAGTGGTAACGGAACTCACAACCTTGTTCTCGGTTCTCAGGTGAATCTTGGACCACAGAACGGGAGCCATTGTGAGTACTAAGAGCTTTTGTTAGATGCTGCTCGAGTGACGACGTGGAGGTGAACTGACCTGTCTGACGACGCAGAATCTGAAAGATGGATGAACGGGCGAAGGGAGAAGCAAGTGTGTGAGATCACGGTGCTCATGGACTGGATCGATGTGATAAGGATGAGGAGCTGTTCGATGCGAGACGCCGTGTTAGTGGAGGTAATGCGGGAGTTGATTGTGAAATGAATGAGGGACTGAACTGACTGATATGAGCTGAGTATCTACGTATCAAATCTCACCCACCTGGTAGGCAGCAAGCTCTTGCCGAGGGCGTAAGTCATTGAGAAGGAGCATTGCTTGACCTACTCCTTCCTTGCACACCATACCTACTCCTTTCCATACACCGACGCCTGCATACCCTTCCCAGAGCTTTGACAGTAGCACACAGAGCTTCTGGTCGACTCGCTCAGTACTGATCAAGCCTGGTGAGTGCCCTCGACGACGTAAGTCATCGTCGCCCCTTCCTCACTGCTCCTCACCGCCGCGCCAAGGATCGCACGTGCTCACGATCTGCTTCTGTTTAGTTCCACAACACGATTTACCTTTACCACTACCACGCACACTACACCACTGCATCCGACCTACCTCTTCTGCACACAGTCATCTACCTGCACCAAGTCTGCCACCGTCATCCACTTACAACACGCACCATCAACATCATGTCTGGCTGGGATGATACTCCAACGCGTAAGTATTGCAACCTACATTCAGCGTTTGTCACAATACTGACTTCTCTACAGCGGCTGCGGGCTTCGATAGCGCGTGGAAGCCGGACACTGAGAAGGCGGGCACCGATGCCTGGGCTCCCGATCACGGAGTCGGCGTAGGTGGCGACAGCGGGTTCTCCAATGATTCCAAGCATGCCAACGGAGGTGGTGCTGGCGATGGCGGGTGCCGGAAGTGAGTCATCTCCTCACAAGTCCATCAGCGTCGACGCGACAATCACTGACTTGAATCTTTCAACAGCTGCGGTGCCGACGGTCACTTCGCGAGGGACTGCCCAGAGCCTCGCCCTGAGGGCGGCAACTCAGGCCTCTGTTACAACTGTAACGAGCCAGGCCACAACAAATCGGAGTGTACCAACCCGCGCGTTGAGCGCGAGTTCACTGGCAACTGCCGGAACTGCAATCAGGAGGGTCATCGTGCGGCGGACTGTCCCTCCAAGGCACCAGACACTTGCAAGGTCTGCAAGAGCGAGGGTCAGTGCCTCTTCTTACTCCATTGGATGCAGTGACTGACATCGCATTAGACCACGCGACGGCTGAGTGCGAGATGAACCGCCTTATGGCTGCGTTCAAGATCACCGACGATGTTGACGCGGAGGCTGCGTGGAACGCGCTTGTTGAAGCAGACAAGGAGAAGGAGGTAGAAGACATCAAGAAGGTCAGTCGAGCTTACCTTTTCAGGCCTGCCTGGCGCAGCATTTCAGACTGACACGCTCTACAGGCAATGCTCCAGTACGCGAAGGCGGTGCCGAGCACCACGCTCCCGGAGCTTGAGGCCACCTTCCGCCAGTCCAACATGAACACGCACCTAATCGCATTCCCTCAGGAGATCCCTGCCGCCATGACCATCGCGAATTTCCAAGGCGAAGTCGACCAGGAGTTCGCTGTGTCGATCCAGTGGTCCGACAAGCCTCGTCGCGCCAAGTCTGCTGAGAAGTGGCCACAATCCGCTGATGAGAACACCGAGCGCCTCGCCAAGGCTGGCTTTGTGGTCGACTCATTTGTTCCGAAGTGTCGCAATTGTGACCAATACGGTCACACGAAGTCGGCATGCACCGAGGAGAAGAAGGAGGTCGAGAAGGTGGTGGAGAACTGTGTGTTGTGCAACGAGGATGGGCACCGCGCTCGCGATTGCACTCAGCCACGCAAGACTGGTGGTAGGGGGTGTCGCAATTGCGGTCAGGGTAAGCTCATCATTCCTTCTGAAGGAATCTCTCGGCGTCACTGACACTGCAACAGAGGGACACATCAGCAAGGAGTGCCCCGAGTCTCCAAACATGGATAACGTAGAATGCAAGAACTGCTCCGAGATGGGGCATTTCTCCCGCGACTGCCCGACCAGAACCAAGAGGACTTGTCGCAACTGCGATTCCGGTATGTGTCGTCCATGTTGTTATTTACTCACGCTACGTTTACTGACGCGCATCCAGAGGAGCATGTGGCCAAGGAGTGCCCGGAGGAGAAGAACATGTCGAGGGTGCAGTGCAGGAAGTAAGTCTCATGCCAAGAAACTTTCACCATACGAAGCATGCAGCTAACACTCGCCACAGCTGCGACGATATGGGCCATACGAGCCGCGACTGCCCCAAGCCCACCGATTGGTCTCGTGTGGAGTGCTCGAACTGCGGCGAGAAAGGGCATTCGTACAAAAGGTGCAAGAATGAGGCTGCTGCGCCGGCTGGTGATGAGGGCGGCGATGGTGGTTGGTGAGCTTCTCCACCAACATGAGCAATGTCAGGCTGCCCCTTCGCCAGTGCCGGTGCAACGCCCTCCGCGGCGGTGGCAGACTGCGCAATGGAAATCAACAGATGCGTGGCTCAGACAGCTGGGGTCTGGGAGTAGATGATCCACGTGGAAAGCAGCGGGAACGGTAGCAGTCGGCGACCAAGTCCCAAAGCTGCTTCCAATGAGATAGAAAAGCCTGTTCATCATTAAACGCTCCTAGACATACCGTATGATGCGCTCCCGTAGTCTCAGCGTGCCGTTATAAGGCGGTACCACCAACATGGTCTACGTTATCAGGCGAGGAGTGAGTTTGCGGGACCACCCTTCGCTCCCGCACTTCCTCAGAACGCGACTTTCCGCGACTGTTCGCCTGTGACCGACCACTTTACCATCCCTCATCGTAGCCACTAGGCGAAGAAAGTGACCCTCGTGCCATCGCGTCGAGAGCCCAACTCACTTTCCAAATACTTACTCGCACCATCACAAATTCGACCTTGGACACAAGCACATACATTCACGTGGCAGCGCTCGAGGCGCGTTGGAATTACCTGCCTTTGTCCCATCGCCACGACCAACATGGCAACAGCAGGCGCCGACACAGCCATGCCGGACTATCTCGACACCCCCGACTACACAGACTCCGAGTCCAACCCCACAGGTGCCAACAGCGTAGCCGGCGATGCCCCAGCCAACGACAACCGCAAGAAGAGATGGGAAGGCAACGCCCTGCGCAAATCCGTCTTCGGCAAGAAGCACGACCGCCTCGGCGAGAGCAAGGACGATGACTCCATTCGCCGCTTTAGGTACTTGCTGGGTCTGACGGACCTGTTTCGTCACTTCATCGACACGAACCCCAATCCGAAGATCAGGGAGATCATGCAGGAGATTGATCGCCAGGATCAGGAGGATGAGCGGAGCGAGGCGGTAGGCAACAAGCGCAAAGGTGGGGCGGCATCAGGGAGGAGACGAAGGACGGAGAAGGAAGAGGATGCGGAGTTGCTGCGAGAGGGGAAGAAGGAGGGCAAGACGAGCGAGCACATTTTCCGCGAAAGCCCTGGCTTCATTCAGGGAGGCGAGATGAGGGACTATCAGGTTGCTGGGCTGAACTGGCTGATCAATCTGCACGCGAATGGTATCTCGGGTATCCTTGCGGATGAGATGGGTTTGGGCAAGACACTGCAGACCATCTCCTTCATCGGGTACTTGAGGTTTGTGCAGGGCATCACTGGGCCGCATCTGGTTGTCGTGCCGAAGAGCACGCTCGACAACTGGAAGAGGGAGTTTTCGAGATGGATCCCAGAGGTGAATGTGCTTGTGCTACAGGGCGACAAGGAGGCGCGACACGACTTGATCAACGAGCGTTTGATCGATGAGAAGTTTGATGTGTGCATTACGTCCTACGAGATGATCTTGCGGGAGAAGAGCCACTTGAAAAAGTTCGCGTGGGAGTATATCATCATCGATGAGGCGCATCGTATCAAGAACGAGGAGTCGAGTTTGGCGCAAATCATACGGCTGTTCAACTCACGGAACCGACTGCTCATCACGGGCACACCACTACAGAACAACCTGCACGAACTCTGGGCGCTGCTCAACTTCCTCATGCCCGATGTCTTTGGCGAGTCAGAGGCCTTCGATCAGTGGTTCTCCAGCCAGAGCGACGACCAAGACACGGTTGTGCAACAACTTCATCGCGTGCTCCGACCTTTCTTACTGCGCCGTGTCAAGAGCGATGTCGAGAAGAGCTTGCTGCCAAAGAAGGAAGTCAATTTGTACGTCGGTATGAGCCAAATGCAGACGAAATGGTACAAGCAAATCCTCGAGAAGGACATCGATGTCGTCAATGGCGCAGCAGGCAAGAAGGAGAGCAAGACTCGCCTCTTGAACATTGTCATGCAGTTGCGGAAGTGCTGCAACCACCCTTACCTCTTCGATGGCGCTGAGCCTGGTCCACCGTACACAACTGACGAGCACTTGATCGATAACTCGGCTAAGATGATCATGCTTGATAAGCTGCTAAAGCGCATGAAGGCGAAGGGCAGCAGGGTGTTGATCTTCTCGCAGATGAGTCGTGTGCTGGACATCTTGGAGGACTACTCGGTGTTCCGCGGATACCAGTACTGCCGTATCGATGGTTCGACTGCACATGAGGACCGTATTGCTGCTATCGACGACTACAACAGGGAGGGATCGGAGAAGTTCTTGTTCCTGTTGACGACCCGCGCTGGTGGTTTGGGCATCAACCTCACATCCGCCGACATTGTGGTGCTCTTCGATTCGGACTGGAATCCTCAGGCTGATCTACAAGCCATGGACCGCGCTCATCGCATTGGCCAGACCAAGCAAGTGCACGTCTTTCGTCTTGTCACAGAGCATGCCATCGAGGAGAAGGTGCTCGAGCGTGCAGCACAGAAGCTCCGTCTTGATCAGCTCGTCATCCAGCAGGGCCGCGCACAACAGCAGATCAAGCAAGCAGCCGGGAAGGACGAGCTTCTCGGCATGATCCAGCACGGTGCCGAGGAAGTCTTCAAGAACGAAGGCGGCTACGGTGCTTTCGTCAACAGTGACAGCAAAGACGACGACGATGACATCGACGCTGTGCTGGCTAAGGGCGAGGAGAGGACGAAGATGATGAACTCTAAGTACGAGAAGCTCGGTCTGGACGACCTGCAGAAGTTCAGCACCGAATCCGCGAACGCATACGAATGGAACGGCGAGTCCTTCGTCGCCAAGAAGAAAGAGATCGGCCTCAACTGGATCAACCCTGCGAAGCGCGAGCGCAAGGAGCAATCCTACAGCATGGACAAATACTACCGCACAGCTCTCATGACCGGCGGCCGAACCGTAGACACCAAGCCTAAGATCCCCCGCGCCCCTCGCCAGCAGGCCATGCACGACTACCAGTTCTTCGACCCTCGTCTCGGCGACTTGCAAGAAAAGGAGACAGCCTGGTTCAGGAAAGAGAACAAGCTCCAAGCTCCTCTTGCTGAAGGCGACGACGAGGACCTCGAAGCCCGTCTCGAAGACCAAGCCCTCGAGCAAAAACTCATCGATGAAGCCGAGCCCTTGACCGAAGCCGAGACGGCCGAGAAAGAACAGCTCGCCACGCAAGGATTCGGGGAGTGGAATAAGCGCGATTTCCAGCAGTTCATCTCCGGCTCTGCCAAGTACGGCCGTCACGACTACGACAATATCGCCAACGATATCGATTCGAAGGATGTCACGGACGTGAAGGTCTATGCGAAGGTGTTCTGGCGCCGCCACAAGGAGCTCGAGAACTGGGAGAAGCATGTGCGTGCTATCAAGGAGGGGGAGATGAAGGCCGCAAGGGTGATTGAGCATCGGGATATGTTGAGGCGGAAGCTGAAGATGTATCGGGTTCCGTTGCAGCAGCTTAAGCTCAACTACACTGTCAGCACGACGAACAAGAAAGTTTACACAGAGGAGGAAGACCGGTTCTTGTTGGTCATGCTTGACAAGTTCGGCCTTGACAGCGAAGGGATTTACGAGAGGATCAGGGACGAGATTCGAGAGAGCCCGCTGTTCAGATTCGATTGGTTCTTCCTCTCACGGACACCCATTGAGCTCAGCCGCCGCTGCACGACGCTTATTACCACAGTCGCCAAGGAGATGGAGGGCGCTGCTAATGGGACGAACGGCGCAGGGAAGGAGAACAAGCGCGCTGTTGAGGAGGATGAGGACGAGGAGGAGGAGGCGCCGGCGAAGAAGAGGATCAGTGCTGGTGGTGCGAAGGTAAGTCGCTGATGCTCGTACGTGGACAGTGGTGAGGACGACGCTAAAATGATGGACAGAACAAAGTCGTCAACGGCGTCAAGGGCACACCCAACGGCGATTCTCGCGCTGGCAGCGTTGACACTAACGCTTCGGGTGGCGCGTCAAAGGCGAAGAGCAAGGGGAAGAAGCGGTAGGGTGAGTTTGGGCTGGTTACTGTTGGACGGTTGATTTTATTGGCGCTAGGAGGCGTGTAGCTCTCTGACACCCACGCAAGGCGTTGGTAGACATGTTGGTTGCTTCTTTGGGAGCATGAGCTTGGCGGGCATACTCAGGTGCGGCAAGTGTTGGGTTAATGTACAACATTAGACGAAGGTAGACCAAGTCGCTGCTGGCGATCAAAATGCAGAGATAGTAGCACAGCCTTCCCTACAGCTGTTGTGAGAGGCTGCGTACGGACTCTGCGATATGGCAACGAGCATGCTTTTGAAGCAAGATCACCATGAAGGCGTGCCTTCCATCTTGCCTTCCAGTGGACCGACCACAATTTCAAGTCGTGCAATATCACAGCTACGCGAAGTGGACCACACCAGCGTCAGATCTAGCCAACGCCGCACACTCGCTTTACCTCCAATGAGTACAAGTACGCACCTCTATGAGCCACCAACGCACACGTGCGGTTACGCCACTCACGAGCGTCACTAACGTCGCTTGCGCATGAATCTATGCGTTGCACCACGGTCATCTGACCTTGCTAGTCCACATGGTGGTCAAGACGCTGCTGTCTCTCTGCTTGAAGGTTCCGCCACCAACACCAACCTGGCAGACTAGGGCAATGCTGCGCCGTGTCCGACCGAGGGAAAGGTAGGTGGTTGACTGGCAAGGAAGCTTCCCGGACGAATGAACGACGGGATTGCTCTCTCCAAATGACCGTCGACAGCCATGTCGATATCTTCGCTGGAGACGGCATCGTAAAGCGCCACCAACACCGACTGGACATTACGGCGGCACGTGGGCTCATCTTGTCACGTCGTGGAAAAAGTCATGGAGCACTCGCTTGGACTTCGCGGCAAGAGAGCCAATCCCATCACGAACCGTACTGAGTTGGAGGCAACGACGTGTTCTTGTGCGGACGACAACAACTCTGGAGACATGGAGGCGCAAACCGGACGTTGATAGACGCCGGACTACCTGGCCGGCGGCTCGCTCGGAGCGTTCTGCGAGGTTTGCGCCCTCATTTCGCATCGAGGGGACACCCTGCCAATCGATCAACTTTGCCTACGCCAGGAACCGCGTAGGGAACGATAACTGGTGCTGTTCCGCTCGCAGAGCGGAGAGGAGGGCCCGTGGTGGCACCAACATTGGTTGCTGCAATGCGGGAGCAAGTCGCTCTGACCATCGGCCTCCAGAGTCGGGAGAGCACGTGGCCATGGATCTCGAAGGCATTGTCACTGGCAGCTCGGCTGGTACGGCAACCTTGGTAGTACCGCTAGAGAGAATCTCGCTTTAATTGCGATTCAACACCACTTCAAGCGCATTCCGGGATATACCTCACATGGAGCATGCGAAGAGCTCCACCCAGAGGTCAAGTGAGGTCTCCACTGGAACCCGATTTAGCTCTCATTTGCTCTAGAATCATGGCTAATTACTATTCTATTCTCGTCCTTCTGGGCCTTGGACGGAGGCGGGAGCGCTAGAGTGGTGCTCCTCCAACCCTGCAATAACACACCAATTTCCTGGGAAGCCCTAAATTGATTCCCCGTTCAACTCCAATACAAGCAGAGTGGGCACTAGAAGTTCGCAACTTCATCAATGTATCTCGAAGAGACCTCGCAGCGCTCATAGAGCCGATGTGCTCCATGGCCGTTACACATCTTCGTTCGCGGCTCTGCGAAACAACCCGCCCATGCAGCAAGACAAGCGCGCCATCTGACAAGCGCGCATGTGTGGCGCCTGCAGAAAGACCCGCGAAGGAGCAGTAGCCGTCTACCCGTTGTTTCTGGTAGAACTTTAGGCTGCTTGACTTGCTATTCGCGAGCCTTACCAATAAGCATACCTCGGAGGATGCTGATGTCGCGCAGTGAGATCTCACACGAACGAATTGTTGGACACTGCCGGGTATGGTCAAGATTGCGACGCAGGACCGCACAGCTGGATACTGATCCTCGGCTTAGCTATGCGCACTATATGAAAAGACATGGCTGGGCATGGGACCTCTCCGCAACATTGTGCCGCGCAGGATGCAAGCGCAGGGTTCGTGCATGTGAGCTTTGGCCATTGCACTCTATTCCCACGCGGATCCAATTTAGCTGGGCTCCGGGGTCTTGTGAGATTTGTTGGATCTATGCTACTTTGGATCTTGCCCATCTGCGCCGCATGTGGAGAAGCGAGGTGTTATATGAGTAGAAGATTAAGTATATAGGTAGGGCGCTTCCTCTGTCATTGTGGTATTGGTCTCTCTACCCCATCATCAGCTCTACAACACTGCAAGACAAGCAATTCCCTCTTCATGCAGTACTTTCGAGTAACATCAACCACTGCCATGGCTCCTCTCACCTCCCTTGTCGCCACCCTGGCCCTCCTCCCATCCACAGCGTTCGCCCTTCCTCCTTTACAACGCTCCGCATCCCCAGTACTCCCCTTGAATGAGGTCGGCCCCGGTCTCCCCCCACCACCACCCGGTGCCTCTCCAGTCTTCATCGCCCTCGGCGTCGGCACCCAGAACTACACCTGCAACGCCACCTCCCTCACCTTCGGCTCGAACGTCGCCCTCGCAGACCTCTACGACGTAACCAAATTCATCAACGCAAACACCAAGAACAGCATCACGAACCTCTACCTCGCTGCGTCGACGACGCCGATCAAGAACCCGCTCCAGTTGCAGCATATCGGCAAGCACTACTTCACCAAGACTGTTTCGGGCAACTCGCCTAACTTCGACTTTACGGAGAGTGGCAAGGGCTTCTTGCAGGCGAAGAAAGTTGCCAGTGTCGCTGCTCCTGCGGATGCGTGGGCCGGGTTGAAGGGGCAGGCGTACGGGGCTGTGGACTGGCTGTACCTGGTCGACAATGGACTGGGGGTTTCGAGGCAGTTGGGGAGCGTTTATCGCGTTGAGACGGCGGGAGGCAAGCCGCCTGCGAGCTGTAAGGCTGGGGAGCAGGCTTTCGTGCCCTATGCGGCAGAGTACTGGTTCTATAAATGAGTGACGCGATCGAGAGTTTGGTGGCAGGAGGGGATGATGGCGTTCAGGGAGAGGGTTGGGATTGGCATCACGGCACCTGACGGTTATGGTCATGGGCATCTTCTATGGGAGAAAGACACTTTCGTTGATGCAAGTGCTGCTTACGAAAGTCGGTGGTCATCTGAGCGCAAAGATGTTGGGTTCTGGGTTTGCGTTGATTTCGGAAAAGCTGTACATACCTATTCCAATCATGACAGTATCGACATCCTGACTTCGTGCGCTGAGCAAATGAATCCGAGGAATCCATGATGTCGAGATCGTTGTACAATTTGGGTAGTCGCGAGGACCACTAGGACGCCTCGCCGTTGAAACGGCCACCTCCGACGACATGCACAAGCTTCAGCCCGATAGCTCGCATACGAAGATCATGAATGCTTCTTCCGATAGAGAGGAGTGATTCCCGCCCTTCTACACAGTGTTCTTGCCAGTCTTCATTGCAAGTCTCACGCAAGTACGAACCCAACATACTCTCTTCTACCCTATTGCTCCACCTCTCAGTCATCCCCAGCCTTCACTCTGAACATCAGTCCCTTGAACTCACTCCCCCACGATGGCCCGCCCCTGGATAACCTGCCACGTCCTCGACACCATCACTGGCCGCCCCGCTGCCAGCATTACAGTCACCCTCCGCCTCCTCTCCCCAGCGCAGTCAAGAGACACCTACTTCTTCGCGCTCACGAACGCTGATGGCCGCGTGACCGACTGGACCCCGTCGAAGCCGGATCTAGACCTCACACGTATCGTTGACGAAATTAAGAACGAGTCTGGGGAAGACGAGACAAGTGCGTGGAGTCTGGTGTTTGAGGTGGAAGAGTATTTCGGGAAGGGGAAGTGCTTCTACCCTGAGGTGGAGATCAAATTCTCTGCGATGAAGACAGAGGAGCACTATCATGTGCCGTTGCTGTTGGGGCCGTGGGGGTATACCACGTATCGAGGGTCGTGAGAGGCGACGGACAGAGGAGACGAAACAACAGAACCGCGAGCGCAAAACCCAGTCGGACGAATCGAGGCGACTTGTGGAGCGAGGATCGACCTCGAAGCCAGGAATTAGGATTTTGAGATGGACTCGGTATGGAGACTGATTGCTGGACTCGCGCAACCAGGCCCACCGCGATCAAGAAGATTGAGAGGCATGTCTATCTGGCAGGCCAGATCGAACTATCGCCTGGTGCGAGAAGGAGCATGACTTACGATCCGCGAGCAGCGAATTCTACTTGTTCGTCTTTAAGGATCGGGCACCATAAATTCGAGGTCAAAGGGACTTCCAGTCAACGTCAGAGAGGTGAGACCTCAGGAATGAAGTGTGAGACCCTATCGAACATTCGACATCATATGTACAAGTTCTCGTATCGTATCCATTCCGATTCCCTCTTCAAACTCCCCTGAACAGCCTTACAATCAAGAACCAACACGCCCCGATGAACCTAATCGCACTCAACACCGCGACCGAGTACAGCACGACAGCCATGTAGATCGTCGCTCTCTGATCAGCCACAGCGTCCTCGTCCAGCTGCTGGCTGCCTCCAATGTTCACCCAATCCACACCACCAGCATTCAGCACCACAGCCGCAAGCGCCAAGTTGCAGAACATCCACGCCAGCACGACGGCACTTCGAAAGCCCTTGTAGTAGTCCTCGTGCTTGAGCTCAGGCGTTATGACCTTCTTCGGTGTCACGTACTTGCTCGAGAAGGCGCGGAGTTCGTTCTCGTATTGACTGTTTAGGTCGGCGTCGTCAGTCGGTATAGCGACATCCACCTTCCCACCTGGCTTCAGCGTCGCAGTCGGCAGTTTCTCCGGCTTATCATCGCCTTTCGTTCCCCACGTAATATCGTGCGTGTTGCAGAAGGCGTACACGTTCAAGATATTGATGTACGTCGGCGTGAGGAGGAGGTACTGCAGGAAGCAGGTGAACATGTGCCAGGGGTCGAAGAAGAGGAAAGAGGCGACGAAGTAGAGGACCCAGGTCGATGCCATGGAGATGATGAGCGTGAAGAAGATCTTGTTCGTGAAGAGGAGGGCGAAGCTGAAGCCGCCTTCTTTGACCTGTTCTTGAACGGAACGGACGGTTATGAAGACCGAGGCGAAGAGTAGGTAGCTGGGAGTGTTGTTAGTGGGAACGGTTTGAAAGTAGAAGGATCTGACATACCACATGATGATCGCCCAGAAGTAGACTTGGGTGAGGTAGTAGCGGTTGTTTCCTTGAGGTCTATTGCCGAGCGCGAGCACGAAGCAAGTCATTAGAACGGCGAGGTAGACCCACTCGAAGAGCACGCCGAGTATCAAGCCTGCTGTGCCGAGTAGTATGGGTTGTGACAATGATGTGGTGAGGATTTTGAAGACGAGGAAGAAGTTGCCCTGGAACATATGTGTCAGTAGTGTCAATGTCAATGACCACGGGAGTGTAGCTTACGATGGCGAACCAAGCAAATAGCATATTGAACGCCTGGTATGCGAATTCAATCAAGAACATGAACTTCCTGATGGCCGAGTGATGTGACCTCCCAATCTCATAGAAATGCGCCAGCGCATATACGGCTGCGAAGAAAGACCCGTTTAGCCATCTTCGTCGCTGCAGAATGAAGTCTGCCATCTCTGTCGGTACGTCCGTCTCACCAGTCGCAGACTTGACGTACTGCAAGATCCAGGAGCAATTGCGCTTGCTAACCAGCTCGAAACACAAGATGCGATCCTCAGCAAGATACATGTTCGCCGTGAAGATGCCAGCATTGGCGCCGTGCATTTTCTCGCCTGCGAAGTACTTCTCAAGAGGTCCTTGGCCGGCTTTGTCATTCTGCAGAGCGATGTAGCGGTAGGCGGAGAAAGCACCTGGTAGCACGGAGATGAAGCCGAATGCACTTTCGAGAGGCTTGTCGAGAATGTTGCTCATCTTGTACTCAAAATTCTGCGCTGCGACCAGTGGATTGATCAAGTTGCGTCCACCTGACAACATAGCTTTGATCTCGCCACACGCGCCTGCGCACATTGGCTCACGGTCGAATGCCTTCCAGAGCTGATAGATGCTGTCTTTGCCCGGTCGAGTTCCGGCATCGATCAGAACGCAGATATTGGGCTCCAGTACCTCTCCGAATGCTTGGAAGAACCATCTGTGGGAGTTGATCTTCTTTTGATTCTTCTCTTTCAGGCAGAACAGCACTTGCATAGGTGTATTGCCTTTCTTAACCTGCACAACGCCCTTCTCAATCTTGAGGTTCATCTGTGTTGTGTACTCGTAGATATGAGCAGTCACATCCTCGCCATTGACTTGCTGCTTCGCGATTCCGTCCTGATAGACGCCCATCGCGGCCAAGACAGCTCGAGTTCGTGGGTTGATCTTTGCACGTCCATCAGAGACAATGCAGACTACGATCTTCTTCCACGCTTCCTTGCCCCATGTCTTTGAGCTCGTCCGCGAATTCATGAACTCGATGTTCTTGATCACACCCATCATGGTCCTCGCGAACAGCTCATCCTCTTCGTTGTACATTGTCACCACAATGAAGAGCTCAGTATGCCTAGGCTTGGCGAACAGCCTTTGCCGTAATGTGAAGCGCTTGTCGTGGAACTCGCTCGGGTCACACGTAGCAGCCGAGTATCGCATATGCGTAAACTCATCTCGCTCCGGTGGCTGTGCGTGCTGGATCTGGTTCAACAACCTCGGTGGCACTGGACAATCAAGCACCAGATTGCCGTTGAACAGCTGCACTTCCTTCACTGTCTTCCATCTCCGTATTGGCGCGTTCGTAGCGGGCGGAGGCGCATCATTGTAGCCACCTTCAAGATCGGGATGCATCCCGTCAGCCGGCTGTATTTGATGCGGATCAGGCCCATACGAGGTGTCCGGCTGCAATATCGGCCTGTTGTCCACATCATCCTGCCAGTACTGATGGCCTGCATCGCCAGGCCGCGGCGTTTGCGCGCCATACGTAGGGTCATACGGCTCCTCACCATGCGGGTCGTGGAAGTACTCATCCGTTCGCTCGTGCTGGGGCGTCACCCCATAGTCAGCCGTACTATGATGCGCAGCCTGCTCGTACGGATTTGGCGTGTAGCCCATTCTGTGCACATCCTCGTAGGCCTCGCTGTGGCCAAATGTGCTTGGCATGCCTGCTACAGAGTATGTCGGCTGCGCTTCGAGTCTATCGCCTGGTGTGCCGGGGCCTGGCCCTGGGCCCATCGGTATCGAAAGAGGCTCATGGTAAGGTCGGTCATCGAGCTGATATGTCTGAAGGGGGGTGTGGTGGCGCTCGGGAGAGCGTCTTCGTGGGTCCATGAAGGGATTCGCTGCGCTGCCGTATTGATCCTCGTCGTCTTGTGGATGGCCGTAGCCGCCTGTGCGAGGACAAGATGTTAGCTTTGAGTGAAGTGGTGCGAAGTAAAGTTGAATCAGGCTGGCGTGGAATGCGCTGGTGGCAGGGATCGCGTTCACTGTCTCCTACTTGTGTAACACGACCTGTCTCTCGCGCATCATCCCCTGCTGCTCGACCTCTGAACACCGCGACCGTCCAACACTCACCATGATTGTAGCTCATCCTGCCGCCTCCGACCCTTCGACTGCGTCTCGCAGATGTTCCGATAACGCCACTGCTTCCTACAGCGACTCTTCGATCTCTTCCAACAAATGCGTCTTTTCTAGAGCTGCTATTGCTGCTCAGTGCGACCTCGATGTTTCAGGTCCGCCTTGTGTTTATGCGCGGATGTTGATCGCCAACTTTATTTCCGCCTGGGCCTACCTTGGCAACGGCGTGGACACAAGATCGATGGGTTTGGATGAACGAAGGCTTTCAACGAGACGGTGATGTGATGGACGTCTGTAGACATGTATCTGGGTAGGAACTCGACGCACCTGCAAGGCTAGAGTGGAGCTCAAAGATACACCCGTCTGGTCATGTACAGCCGCAGAACGCCACACGATGGTACGACGCGTGCGATCGGCGTCAAACTTCCTTGAGCTGCTGGCTCTCCAGTCGCATCTACATTATCGAGAGTATGTCTCCCACAGTGCGCCTACAGTCGCCGACGAAACGTACCTACATCATCCGCCAAATACCCGACGACAAGAGACCTTCAATACCATTCCCGCGCAGTGCCAACACCAGATTCCACCGATGATCTGCGACATCTGAAACACGGCAGTCTGTCGAATCAGCCTGCACTGCGCCCCGGACCGTCAGCTCTCGGAATAGGTCAGATCCTCTGCCTAACGGCCCAGACGCTCAAAGACGCACCTGTCATCCACGAACTGAATGACAGGGCACTATGAGCTCGTAAGTGCTCAACGACACCGGATCAGCGGATCTATCGCCAGAGCCAGGATGCTGATTTGCTACGGAGGAAAGCCCATGAGCATCAAATGCTTGTTTGCAAGACGTCTGACAGCTCTATCGACGATGCTTGATATGCATACGAGCTTACCCGAGATATGCACACAAAGAGATGGGACTTTCGGACATGTGCTGTTTGAAGAATTGCGCATACTCGCTGTACTGTATGCACCTGTTCTGCTCGTTCGGCATACCGCGATCTCGATGCCCACTTTCGCGCTGCAGAAAATCAACACCCGCTGAGCTGCGACAGAATTATCTTGTAGAAGTGAATATATTGCCAGCAGCTTTGGCAGTATGTCGCTCAGTGATAGAGTAGACTTTGATCGGAGAAACAGTGACGCTTGCAATTTATATCCTGCTGATGGATGCCATACCATATGCAGCCTCGAACGTACGTTGGCGTTGGACATGCATCTAGTACTCATCTTCGGTGAAGCCCCGAGCTCATCCATTTCCTCCATGTGGCATGTTTGCATGGAGCAATCCAGCCACGCGATGTCAGATCCCACCACGCCCACGTTGTCGCTTTCTCTGGACGGCACGTGGTCGATAGTACGCTCCGAAATCTAGACCACGATAGGATTACGCCAAGCCCCTGCTGTTATGCGCCGCTATGCATCTAGAAGTGAGCAAGAACCGCATGCCCACGTGCGTGTGGTCGGAACCGAGCGATCGTTAGCTTCGTTAGCAGCTTCGTGCCAGACGCCACTGCAGTATTCAGTGTGACTGCATGTGTTAGAACGTGATGGTCGTGAAGACATGGACATTTCAATTTGTGGCCCGGTATCATATCCTGAAGCGGCAGCCGGCAAGACGGGTAGGAGCGAGCTCCGCTCGAGATCGCCACCAGTCCAAGCGGCCAGAGCATCGTGACCAGTACGAGTCTAGGGCCATCCCCAATGTGCGAGTCGTGCCCAAAGCGAAGGTAATTGTAACCGCGAAAGTGACTCCGAGAGTACGAGGCTTGGGCTGACTGGCGATCGCGGACACGGTCTCGACTCTTCACAAAGCGCATCTGCCTCAGCGACTTTCCTCCGAAAGCCGTGGGCTGAACGTCACTACCGAGTCAGATCGGCGATGCTGTTTTAAGCTTGGAGCAGGGCGTCATGGCATTCTCGTGTCAGGGGCATGTCAATCGACCACAAGCGTGTTTCCTGAAATGCAGGGACGCGCAAAAGCAAATGTACTCTCGACGAGATGAGATATCGAGCCCGAGTGCACAGTACACTGGCTCCAGTCACTCATATCGTATGCCGACTTGGTGGGAGCATATGCCGAATGGAGCACGCTGCGGAGATGCAGAACTCATGAACCCGATGCAGCGGTACCTGCACATGAGCGACAGCTTTCTGCCCGCAATCTGATGCTGCAGTCGGTCTCGCAGCGCTCCCCAAGAAACCCCTGTTTGCGAGCTGGGCGATGTGACGAGAGCCGTCTTGCGCACTACACTCGTTCAGCAACAGATCTACGGCCTCCTAACGCAGATCAATCGTCACCCGTTTGAGATTCACGAAACGCCTCTATCAAGTTATAGGACAGTTCCTCTTGGAGATCCCTCGGAGATATCGCCGAGCTTGTAGTATGTAAAGTCATCCCGCTCGCGGTCCCCAGTCCGTACCGCCTGGGCCCCTGACTTGTGACTTGCATGCTCGCACTGGTCACCTCCGCGAACCCCCATCACCGTTGGGCTCGGCTCTGGCTCGGAGCGGCCCTGGCTCGCTCCCGAGCAGCCGTATCGCCCTAGCGAGAAATTTTCTCCACACATTTTTGCGTTCGACGTGGCTGCAAGGTTCGTGCGTCGATCCATCCGGTGGACCTTCGTCTACACGCCTGCACGGATGCTCGCGTTGTTAAAGTGACGTGCCTACGAGCCTCGCCCTCATCTCAGCAGGCATGCATACGCTTGATAAGAGCTGCATGTCCTCGTCGCGTAGGCGCGAAGAGTGTCATTGGTCTTTTGCATCGCAACTCGCGAATGTCTGCTGTCATGAATATGGCTCAGGCTCATGATCAGGAGGGCTCTGGCAGTGCGGGAGGTAGTCAAGCGATGCCTTCGCCTTACAAGAGGGATTCGATGCCGAAACGTCAATTGATCGAAAGTGCTTGTAGTGCTTGTCGGAAGAGGAAGTCAAAGGTGTGTCACACACACAATAACGATCCCCATCAACTCCACTGACCCGATCATAGTGCGATGGCGTACGGTAGGCGAATCATGAAACTTCTCTGGCAAGTATGTTTCGCGCTAACACCACACAGTCCATCATGCACAAGATGTCAAGCATTAAATACAACCTGCCAATATCAAGTCGAAGCAGGCGAGAGCCGCTGGTCGGCGCTGCGACGCAAGAATCACGACCTTGAGCGCGAGCGCGATAACTACCGGACGCTGCTGTCATTGATCCGGTCACGCCCCGAGGCAGAAGCGCAGGAGATCTACAGCCACATCCGCTCAAATCACCACGGTGGCGACATTGGTGCACTGATACACGCCGTTCGTGAAGCTTCAATCTCGAAGGAGCCTTCTCCACTGACACGCATGGAGTCTGCTCCCCACCCGGCGACGACCCGTGGCGACATGGCGATGGTCAATCTTCCGCCACTGCGATCAGTTGTCGATATCCCGCCTACAGGAACAGTCCACGTAGGGGACTTCCTCACGCTGCAACAACGCAAAGGCAGCATCATGTCCGCTGGCTCCGGCCCCTACTCATCCCCTGGCACGTCGGACTCAAGAAGCTCAGTCTCGCCACAGGACATACATCGCGAATGGGTATGAGTGCCGAAATCTGCATTACGTTTATATCTCCCGGCACCGGGGCTGGCTCACGTGGCCTCTTACACGCCACCTTTGAGGATCCACTACCCACAGGCAGAGCGTCTACGCGCGCCGCGAGTCACACCACAAATCCCGGCATAAAGGTAAGCATTCTGCATTAGCCGCCACGACCCTGTCTCACACTGGCCAGTGACACGCCATGCATCTTACGGCAGTCTATCTCAACGGCCAGATCGTACACGGCAGACCGTCGTCGATGGACCCACAGCAAGTGAGGTCCAGACAATCGCGGACTTCACTCCGTGATTGCTTGGCCGTGTCGAACCACCTTTGTCATAACGCGGACCCAGCTGCGTCTAAACCGGACTTATGTCCTTGAGGCGCAGTATGAATGGGGCTAGATCCAGGATTTGCGCAGATTGGCTCAGATATAGCATGGCACCGCAGCACGCGCGCTATATTCGCCCGCACTGATTTGCGGTCACATGTTTGCGGATGTTGTGAACGAGTATTGAGCCACTGGAGATCTTGGAGATGCTGTCACGCTTTGTGGCGATACCTTCACCACCACCATACAGGCAACAGCGCATGAGCAATTATGCTTTTCACACAAGTGGGGACGTTCGCCTCATCCAAGTTCAATGAAAGTAGCACCGCACCACGCCGAGGCCGGTGGTCCCACGATCTACCCACGCGTAGCACCACAGCGAGGTGCAGCCGGCGGTTCAACGAGTCACCCAGTAAGCGCACCACAGCAAGGCGTAGCCGGTGGTCCAATGGTCTACCCACGACTTCGCAAATTGATCATATTCTAATCAGGTAGCTGCTCGCCGGAGCCTATTGGTTCTGCAAGTCCGTCCGCGCCAGATCTACAGGGCTCCCGTCTCGCTGCATTGGCGCCGATAGCCCCACGCGGCTCGCGAGACTTCCGAAGGTGCTTAGATGCTCGTGCGGGTGCGGGAATGGCGTCGAGTCCGGCAGCTTCGGGGCTAGACCTCAAGGGGTGCGTCTAAACGTCTATATATGCCTGCTGGCGCGCGATTGCGGTAGCGAGCTACGATGCGGTGTATGAGACATGAGGGATGGTGATCGATAGGGAGCAAGGTCCGCATTGCGACATGCCGCTGCTGGATGATGCACGATGAAGGGATGTGGTGTCTGCTTTGCATGGCTGCATTTGGCCTGATGGAGCATCAAGATGCCCGGGGATCGAGGGCAGTGACCAGCGTCCAGGCGAACGGTCTTGCTTTGTTGCAGGCGGGATCTGCGGACGGAGGACGAGGTGACTCCTGCTGCCAGCAAATGCCATGAGAGACTTTTGGTCAGTTCGGCGCAATGACAGCCCATCATTGCGCCGCCTTGTATCCTCACAAAGCAGGACGCCGCTCCCCCTGCTCGAGCATTATGCGTACGCTTCAGCAGAAGCACGATCGACACGCCAGTTGCTCTCTCGTTATCTGGCTGAACTTCTCGGATGGCCTGCGAGCCGACCGATCATGCACCCGCTGCCGATCTTGCCTCAACACGAAGTTGCTACAGTTCCGCCTGAGCATGGCCAGCGATCGCATTTTACGCACGATCGTTGTGGAGGGAGAGGAAAACAGCCGCAGCACGGGAAAACCACTGTGAGGGCAAGTGACAATACATACTATCACTACAGCTGCGCTCAACACCATCGCGGCGGAGCTGCACAGTATCTCAGCCGCCTCTCGCCTAGCATCGTCCAAGGTATGGGCATTCCTCATCTGTCATCGTCGCATGTCTTTCGTCCTACCCTCATGACCTGTCATCAGTCGTGATTTCGTAAAAAGACGTCCTGCTCGTCATCCCGCTGGCCCGCCTTACTCAGATCCACGCCATGAGGTGCTTCATGAGCTCTCAGCTTAGAGCTCCATTTCACCACTTCCGCTCCCGCTCTCAGACTCCACGACGTTAACGGGTGTCTGCTTGGGCTTCGGCGGAGCACGCTGGCGGATCTTCGCCACTCTGCCCTTGAACACCATGTCGACGCCAACGGTAGTGCCTTCCTTCCTCGCTTGTTTCCTCGCAGGCTTCTTCGCTGGCGAAGGAGGCGCGGCAGAGAGCGCTGCCTGCTTGCGCGTGCATTTCTTAGTCGCAGCGGGGAGCACAGGGGCAGCGGCAGGCTTCTTCTTTGTATCCATCACTCGAAGGTGTCGTCGGTTGTAGGACAGTATTCTATTAATCACCCCTGGATTGCAATCTAGGCGGCCCTGTACTACAGATGAGTCATTCACATAATCATTATGGCGGTCAGCCGTTCAGTATGCACGATTTCGACGCCGCTTTACCAACCGTTCATCCGCAGGTGCATGCAGCTCTACAGCACTCTAGTCAGCATCCTTCCCCTGGCGCGATGGACCAGTGTGTGCGACATCTTGCGTACATCAACCCGCAGATAGCACATGTCGACCTGCACCTACTGCCACAATATGCCCAGCAGCCCCAACAGCATCATATGCCCCAGTATGGTTTCGAGGACTTTGGGCCATCTTTCGCTATGCCAGGTCAGCAGTACCCACGGCCGATGGCATCAGGCACGCCGTACCATGAGATGTAGCCGCCGCCAAGAAGAGGTCTTCCTATACACGGAGCCGGACTCGCTCCCATGACGCCTGCCAAGTGGCAGCACTCATGAGCATTCCTTGCGGCTGGATCTTACACAGGCATGGGCGGCGTGGGCCACAGTGAGTTCACAGGTCAGCAGGCATGTCCACAAGTGCAGCATTGATCGTTATCCAGATCACGGCGCCCAGGTGGGCCCACAGCTTTCACCTGCCCTTAGCGCGCCTCGAGGTCCTCCACGCAAGCCAAGGCAATCTGGGTTCACGCTTTGGTTCGGAAACCTCCCACCAGCGGCTAGCATTGCCGATCTCAAAGACCGCTTCTCCCGAGACGCGACCAAGGATATCGAAAGCCTGTTTCTGATCGCAAAAACCAATTGCGCATTTATCAACTATCGAACTGAGGCAGTACGTTCGGCCGCCATGCATCGGTTCCATGATTCGCCATTCAATGGCGTGCGGCTTGTTTGTCGTCTGAGGAAAGGAGCAAGTACTACCACGACGGTGCCTTCACCTGGCGCAGCTTCGATCCCACCTCTCACCCATTCGGTCTCGCCCGACTCAGAAGCCGATGAGGTAGAGACTCCCACCATCGTCCGAGGTCCACCTGCGGCCCGCAGGTACAGAAGGAGTTGGTTTCCCAAATTCCTCCATACAGGGCTCCTCGTGTTCCAGAAACATTCTTCATACTTAAAAGTCTCACTTCGCAAGACCTCGATGCCAGCGTGCGCCACGGCGAGTGGACGACCCAAGTGCACAACGAGGCTGCGTTGAGCGCCGCTTTCGAGCGCTCGGACAACGTCTACCTGATTCTCTCAGCCAACAAGTCCGGTGAGTACTTCGGCCACGCTCGCATGCTGGCGCCCATCTCTGGTGATCTTGCCGCAACCACGTCCCCAGCGTCATCCGAGCAAGTTTCGCCCGACGATGGACCACAGTCCATCCCTACTCCGGCGACCGCAACAGCGCCCTCTGGTCGCATCATTGACGACTCGGCACGTGGGACGATCTTCTGGGAAGCCGATGACCTGACCAAGGAGGAAAGCTCCTCGTTGAAGGAACAGACTACCAATGACGCGACTGCGGAGCAGGATCTCGGACGACCGTTCAAGATTGAGTGGATAAGCACGACTCGGTTGCCGTTCTTTCGGATGAGGGGCTTGAGGAATGCGTGGAATGCTAATCGCGAGGTCAAGATTGCGAGGAATGGGACGGAGTTGGAGCCGGCTGTTGGGAAGAAGTTGATGTTGCTGTTTCATGATGTGGGACCTTAGACTGTCTGGAAGCTAAAGCAGCTTTGCCACCCACATCGCATCGATCGGCATCAGGTTGAAGTTCGAGCGAGGACAGTACACCTGAGATCTATAACTTTGCTCAGCTCTCCATTTCTTCCACCCGCTCCTCGATCCCATCTGCAGATGCCTTACAGCAGTCTCAATGTTATTGTACAATCCGCGCTCTGAAGTCATGATGGCGTGTTCGAGCTGCCGTTTCTTCTGCACAAGTTCGCAGAGACGTTGAACTTGGGGGAGTCGGCGTACACGACCAGATGGATGCCAGGTCAGTTTCGACATGGTACAGCGAAGGTAGCTAAAACGGCACGTATCAATGCTCCTTGTCTTTCTTAACGGCAGCCTCGATCTTGCGGCGGATGGCTTCCATGCGCTGCTGGTGGGCTTGGCGAATGGCGTTCTCGCGAGAGCGGCGACGGGACTTGACCTGTGCGGAAGATGGAGCAAGCGAGAAAGATGTTAACTTAGGATGGAGAGGTGTCTTTACATTCTTCCTGTGCTGTTCCAAGAGACCCTGCATGGCGCTCATATCGAGGTCTTGCGACGTTTGGGACTGGGTCTCCTGGCTGATGAGATCGGTGAGTGAGAGCGTAAATGTCGGCGACAACAACGACTTGCTCGAGCTGGCTATGGTGGACAATATACCGATGATTCTTTGAGCTCCGTCGACGCTGGTCCGCACGATCCCGGTTTCGGGACGGGCTAGTCTAGGACATTTCTAGCTATATGTCGTACGCGCTGGATCACATCACGCTGTCTATATTACTATACCTGCGTGTTTAATGTATAGAAACAGCGCCCGTAAATGCCTCGACCTTGAAGCGCCTAGGAAGCTCATTGATATATTAGCCTGTATCGCTAGTCTTTAGGTACTATTTTAGCCGACCAGAAAGACTTTACGGGGTTCGTTTAGGTGTTGCATTAGTTGTTAGGCAGCGTAGGTTGATTGAGATAGCCTAGGATAAAAGTTGTAGATGGTATTGACCATGACACTTCCAGGTCGTCAGCACTTGCTGACCTGTTCTCACGGCGGACCCGCTTTGGGAAGCCGAATACGAGCCGTCGCAATTAGCAAAAATTCTCTGGATTGATCTTCACCACGAAGTGCTCTAACCATCGTTGTCATCAAGCGCACTCGATTAATTTTTCGCGATCACGTTGCGCGGTGCAGCATCGGTAGCAGAGAGTAAGTCGTCCTCTGTACAGCGCGTTGCTCGTTGACGTAACGTTCGCACCGGCTCTGCTGTCCACGCTGTCCTTATGTTTCAAAGAGCGACCGGCCTAAGAATCCTGTAGAGGCGCCGGGATTGCCTTTGATAAGTTGGCGATTGCAGCTGGGAAAGAGGTGAAGTGGCCTGAATCGTGGCACCGCAATCCCGAAATCATCAGCACTTCGGCTCGATCCGACCCAGCTCGCAGGGTGGCACACAGCTCATCATGAAGATCTCGCCACGTGCAGAGCTTTGAATCAGCGATGTCAAACGTTATATGGGTGGTCTGGTGTCACAAGGGTCGAACGATGCTGCGGTACAATGCCATACAGCGCGGAGACGGACCGGGGTCCGCTGAATAAGCTCTGCAACCCTCTGCTTGGCCGGTAAGGTGCAGCGACATAAGTGAGGGCTCCACGTTCAATCCAGACCTATAAGTTATGTGCATTTGCTGATCGCGAGATCTGCTTGTTGTACTCTTCGCCCGCAACTCTGTCCATGAACCCTGATCGCAATCTGTCAGATGAGGAATGGCGTTCTGCACCAGTCCAATCTTAGGGTGCTCGAGTCTCGATAGCATCGTCGATGTCTGCAAGACTGCATGCAGATCCTATAGGCAGTGCATGATTGCTATACTTCTATAGCGGTCGTGTCGACCGTCTCCGCGGTAGCGATCGTCGATCAGTTGAGGGGCGCATCTCAAGACCTGATCCTTCATGCAACTTCCTGCTCCACATTACCAGTGACCTTGCCGTCCGCCACGTCGTCGGTACACATGCTTACGTCTAGACCACACTCCATGCATCTACTGTATGTCGAGCAATGCGCCGCATCGCCGTACTGGTGGGATCGAGTATCCGGGTCGTTAGACGTTGCGTCATCACCGATCCCATCTTGCTGCAGTTCTGTCGAGCCACCGTCGCCAAAATTGACGGCGTGCTGATCTGGCTACGGCGCGAGTCGTCTAGCAGCTGGAGTATCTGTGATTGCAGGTTTCTCACACAGGGCGTACTCGCCACCAAAATTGACACCGACACCATGCAAAGCCGCAAGTCTATCGTATGATCAACACCGTATTGTCAGACTAACGGAAAGGATGCCTACAGCGCTAGTGCGTGTCATACCGAAGCTGCGATATCTGAGGCCGCAGAGCCGCCCAACACATCAACCTGCTACGTGCTTGAAAGCTTGGCCGATCCCAGTGCAAGATGAGTGGCAGCCGTGCGGTCGCTTTCGCTACATGGATCGATGGCGAAGCGTCTAGCACTGTAGACGCTCTGCACGAAGACGAGCCAGCGAGGAACAAGAAAAAACGTCATCAGGGCAAGCAGGCCTGCCAACAATGCCGCCGGCGGAAATTCAAAGTGGTACTTACCTTGCTTCACCCTCACTGCCTGCAACACGCTGACAGCGATGCATCAGTGCGACGAAACCCGGCCGAAGTGCAAGTCCTGTGGCAAGGCCAAGTTGACGTCGAGTATGAACTACCCGCCGGACAGACCCGACAGCAAGCGCTTGTCGAAAACCAGTCCAAGATTCAGCATGAACTCGAGGCGCATGCATCGCTGATCAGTACCTTACGCACGCTGCCATCGGATGCCGCAGTCGAAGTTCTCGCTCGACTCCGAGGAGGGCAGTATGACGGCGTACTCGTTGGCGGACGCGAATCTCGAGACGGCACAGAGGTTTAGTACGGGAGCTTCCCGTGGGAGTACCCTGTCGACAACGCAGATGAGGATGCATCCGTCGAGGAGGATGAGGCATATTCGGATGCCACGGCCCCTCTCCCGCAGAGCTACACGCAGTCCGTTGGCCACATTATGGTCTCCTTATCTTCTCAACAGAGCACTCAGGTGGCTACTATACCTTTCATAGCAATGCTTCAGGTGGAACAGAATCTGCCGTCCCAGGGTACTACGCGCCATATATGGCGTATCAGGGCCGGGCTGGTGGACAGCAGAGTCTCGGTATGGGTGTACCGGCCGAGTAGCTTCCACATGGCCAGTTAGTGATGTCCCAGCAGGTCTCGCAGCAGTTTCATATGGGTCCACTGACTGAGGAGAGCCACATCCCAGCTCATTAGCGTTCGAAGAGGGCTCCTCGTCATTGAAGGCTTGTGACATGCTGTCTGTTTGGCATATCGATGTTGCAGTAGTCTGCCTGTCGAAGTCTCGACGCTCAGCCTGAAAGGCCCAGTCTATGTTTCCTTTAGCATCATAAGAGCCTTATGCACCACAACAAAGTCGCTGCTCATCCACTGGGCATATGCGTGGGGAAGCGCACTCGCGTGCGTCCACCCGGCTCATGACACCGCTACTCCATGTGTCTCTCAGGAGTCATACTCCTTGAGAAAAAGCGAAAGTGATGAAGCGGCTGACGTAGTCCGCCAGCTTTACTTCAATGCAGCCGACAGCGAGCGGGAACAGGCTCTGACGGTCTGCGGAAAGCGAATATAAAGAATGCATACAATACTGCGCGTAGAATTCACGACGGCTTGGTCATTTCTAAACCGTCCACTACCACATTCGTGCCACTGGTGCTCTGAATGATCGCGATGTGTTTCCTGGCCACTCTATCGGTGTTCGGCTGACTCGCGTGTCGTGGGCTTCTGGCTCAGGCGTACCTTCTGTTACGTTATCCTTGCGTTCCCTACCACGTTTGCCCTTACCTTCGGCTGTCTCTTCCACAATACGAAGTGCCTTCGAGGTCTGCCTTGCCTTCTCGGCCTCTTTCTCCGCTTCTTCCGCAGTGTGCTCTGCTTGTGCCTTGTCGAGGTCCTCAAAGCTTATCGCCCTAGCCGTCCCCATTATAGTCGATTTAGCATAGCAACTCTGAAACAGTTGGGGCTGCATTAATCACAAGCAAGCAGCAAACTGTTGAGGGCCATGAGATACCATGATGTGACTTACTGATTAATCAGTGAAGGCACAAGCTGCTTATTGCAGTAAATGAGGCTGATCATGGCAAATGTTGTCACAAAGCCAACCAAATGAGGCCCAGAGACAATTCCATGAGATCTCAGAGAGCCCTGCATGGTTTAGCGGTGACAGGATTGCCAACTCCCCTAGGATAATCGGTCAGAGGCTGCTCGCACAATTGAAGCTCAAACGAAAGTTGGGAATTGCTTGGTTCAGTCTATGGTACATATTGCTCTTCGCTTAACCTCAGTAGAACTACCCTCAACGACCACTTATCATCCTTGCGCACAGTTTTGGTGGCCTAGTGGTCCTCCAAGTGAGCATAAGCATTCCTATAACAAGATCTTCCTAATGGATTCTACACGTTGAATGATGCACATCTCGAGAGGAAAAGTGGCCCCACATTTACGACGCTACAGTTGGTCTAGTGTTCTTTGGCACGCCATTTCGTGGTACCGACACATGCACCATTACAAAGACTGTGGAGCTTGCGGAGGAAGAGCACGGACAACATCAGGTATTAGAGAAGGCACTCAGGGCCTCTGAGGTCGACGACGAAGCACTCACAAGCCTTGTTGAGCGTTACCTTCGGACTACTAGAGAGACCGTCAAACCTAAGATGGCCTGTGTTTACGAGCAGAGACCAACCAATGTTGTTAAGATTGCCAACAAAAGGGTATATATATTACGTCAGTACGAATGCCAAGGCTAAAACTTTTAGGAAACTTACATGACATTCTGGGTCGATGAGTCGTCAGGCAAACTTGACAGAGGTGAAACCGTAGACAAATACTCCCGAGACCGAGATCACCTCAACCTGAACAGGTTTCGAAGCGCAGAGTATGAAGAATTCCAACCACTTGCTGGAGTGTTTGAGACTATGGTTCAAGTGGGACCGGTGATCATTACCCACAGGAGTTCTCTGTCTTGCATGGTGTCTTCTGTAGGATGACAGGGCTCTGACACATCTACAGCGAACAACACTCCCTCTGCCAGCGTACCACTAGTACTATCGCGACGCTTCTACCATCTTAGCGGGGACTCCCAGCATCTCCGAGTGCGTGATGTCGGCGGGTACTTGGAACATCTCCCGCTGAAAGCATACGCGGTGTACGACTCTATAGCGCTCGACTGTCTAATTCGGCGTAGAAGTCGTTCGATGATTGAAAGTAGGTTACCGTGGGACTTGCAATATGCATCCTTCTGACGAGATGACTAGACCAAAGTTTTGTGCACATCTTCGACGGACAGAGGCCGGCACCTCAGCAAGTCGAAGCTATTTGGAAGCGCTGGCTTCACCAACACGAAAGGCAAGGTGACGTTAACGCCACCAAACACGACATGTCCTTCGTTATAGCCATCCTCTACATGCTGCACGTCGAGATGTTTTTGACAGAGAGGAACGTCGAGAGGCTCGACGACTCTGGGGATAACCGGCGTGGAGCACTGAAACGGTACAACCGCTGGGTGTCATGCAGATGCAGTCGCGGCTGCGGCAGGAAGTGGAGCTTTGCGAACGACTTTGGACTTTGCAGGGGCGGCAATGCTGGAGTCGGCTGCGCCGTGGAGGAGTATCTTGCCTCATCTCGTCCATTCATGAGTGACGTGTTGCGCGCCATGCATGACGAGTGGCGTAGGGTAATTGTATAGAATTGTTTTGAACCCGTGTATTTACAGCCAAAGCAGTATTCCGTACCTTACGTTCAATGGCTTAGTGCGGCACTTTACGCAGCTCGGACAATAGCAGGAGGGAATCAATCTCGTAGTATAGAGTCTCGCTCCGTCACCTGGTATGACATGTGGCCTGGTCCATTTGGTTGACGATCCTGGGCGAACTTGTTTGCCCTCCGTCTCTACCGATGTCGCCCAAAATGGAATACACGCAGACGCTGAATACTATTAGACCACCCACGACACCAAGTGCAATCCCAGGCCTGTCGCCAGGACTTATTGAGGAGTCATGGCTGCCACCTGTCGTTGGCACCACGGGCGGGACAGCGTTGCTACTTCCGTCCAAGGAAGTCGCGGGATCTGTAAAGTCGGCGGTCTTCGTAGTCGCAATGGATCCCGGACTCTGACTCGCTGTCTCGCCTGCGTGTGTGGTTGTCGCATTGAATAGCGCCAACACCGGCGTCGGCGAGGTGCCGCAAGCATACGAAAAGTCCGCGACGGGAGCTTCTCGTGATGAGTAGAGAGCATACTGGAAGCAATCAGACTCGCTGCCGGAGCTTGTGATGCCTTGTCATTGCGCAGACTACCTCACGAGGACGGATCGAATGCAATCCTGGCGAGTATTGTGGAGAGCTTGGTATCAGCATTCAATTGGAGGCTGGAACACGGTCTTCGAAGAGTGGAAATGAGGGGGAATTCTGCGTCGGACGTAAAAGAGACATGTCCATGCTGGACGAGTAAGGCCCGGAGGCTCGAAAACAGACTCATGCTTGTGGAGGAGGACGATGAGTACGAGTTGTACAGTTCCTTAATGCCGGACATCAAGACTACCCCATTCAGCGCTCGCAACATAGTAGCTAACGCAGGCAATCTCTGGTCTATCTAGCTATGTTCAGCCGGTCTCGCCATCTTCGTCGTCGTCATCGTCGTCGTCGTCTTTGTCTTCGTCTCCGTTGTCGCTGTCATCGTCATCGCCCTCACCATCTCCGTCGTTGTTGTCGTCATCGTTAGCACTGCCGCCCTCGGTTTCATCGTTATCGTTGAGGAAAGGCTCCACGTGGTAGAAATGGGCGACAAGTCTTCTCAGTTTTGTTACGGTTTCCTCCTCTACAGGTTCTCTGGCTGTATGGTCGAAACGTGTGAGAATTTAACGTCGCAGCCCCCCATCTTGCCTGTCGTACAACAACTTGGTGATTGCAACACAATCGTTCCAATCTTCCCTCCTCGGCGGTTGTGCCTCCATGTGCAGTCTTTTCATTTTCCGGACGAGAACCCATTCCCACAGAACAGCATAGATGATCAGTTCTCGTCTCGATAGAGAACTACACCTTGCTGCTTAAATTGTTGAACAGGTCCTCTGGGTCATCCAACAGTGACAGAAATAGTCTGATCTCATCGTTCGCCCATTTGCCAATGTAGCCCAAGTGCTGGCCTACTCGCCGGATGAGCTGCTCTATGTGACTTCGCACGGGCTCATAAAATTTACGGAACGAATTTGCATTGAGGAAGTAGTCGAGATCTTGGGAGGCTGGTCGGTTTCGGAGGACCCTATGAACTGTCAGTAAAGAGTTCCGACCACTGGGCTAAGTTTGCAGCGCTTACTCTTACATTACGGACAGAAAGCGTCCTGAGGTAACCATCTCGATGGGTCGGAAGGGCGCAAGGATGTCCGATCTCGCTATTGCGCCACTGAGCAAATCCAGTCGTTCTACGATTAGCACAATTGTTGTGTGTGAAATGTTCGGGAATTCACCCGCACTGAAAGCATCTCGATCGAACGACTCTCGCAACCCTTGTGGATGAGAGGTCATTATGGTTCCGCAATTGTGGTTGGAAGTGAGTATGTTTAGTATACTTTACTAGTGCAGTTGTCAACGCGCGATATTCCAGTCGGACGGGCATGAGTCGTGCTCTCTTCACCTGTATCGGTGTCCAAATCGACGAGATGGCAACGTGGTGACTGATACTTTATTTGCCCAGAGCAGATTGAGCCCGGCGCTTTTAGCTCCTACTCAACAACACAAACAGCATATGTATGGCGTTTTCAGACGCTAGCATGTCGTCTGCCACAGTAGATGGAGCACGGCAAGAATTGGAGAGGAAAGATGGAACGCCTTGGCTGCTGCAGGAGCCGCTGCAAGGCTATCGAGCAAGTCCGTTGGACTTCATGGGCCGCCAGGGCGGCCATGGAACTAGCCGTGAGCGAAGCATTTGGTCGCTCCACTGAGAAGTAGCGAGCGAGCGTGGCCTCAAAGGAGCGGACCTGAATGAGCATTGCGGTGTAGCTCGCTTTCTTGCTCGTGAGCATTGACTAGGAGCTTAGCCATGCTCGCTGATGCTTGGGTACAGCGGGATCTGCAGCATCCGTTTGGGGCCGTCGCACTGCCGTGCCTCCGTAGCGTGGATGATTCGCGAGCAGCATGTTTCATTCGCGTTGCAGGGCTGAAGATGGTATTATCCACCGCAATTGCAGTCATCTGCTTCATCAAGGAGCGACATCAACATGGCCACAGACACCGCATATATGCTCACAGGCGAATCTGACAACCTCACAACTCTGCAAAAGGCCTCAGGGCTGCAGACTGCACACGTTATACGCCATACAAAGACTGGCTTCCTCGTGCAAGGCGACCTCCTTGCAAAGTACACACCAACACCACTGACAAAGCGCGCCAAAAGCAGCTGGGTCTGGAAGGAGAAGCAGACTGGCATCGTACACGGTGAAGCGACTACTCTGAAGAGCACAGATGAGGATCTCTGGCTCTGCAAAGCCTGCTACAATTGCACGTCAAAGAAGCTCTTCACAAGCCTGCAAGACCAACGACTGCAGCACAAAGGCATATGAACACAGTACACGGCTATATCCTTGATGGCATTCTGCTCTTGCCAAAGCGTAAGTGAGGGTCTGAGCGGAGTGATCTCCGTGGCTTCAAGATGATCGGAGTACACGTCGATGCATAGACAACAAAAATTGATCGAGATGACTGGCAATTCACGTACCTACAATGGATCGTTGCAGACGATGTCTCACTTCGCCGTGCAGTCTTTCAACAGCACCGACAACTGCTTGCCTATCGCAATCCGATCATTGCACCCTTGCTTCCATCAAGTCACACTACTGTACGGAACTGGCTACTCCATGCCTTCCGCAAAAGCGAGCTCGCAGTGAAGCAGGACCTCTCGAAGGCATGCAGTCGAATAACCCTTAGCTTCGACGCATGGAAGAGCGACAATGAGGTCGATTACCTTGGTGGAGTTGCTCACTACATTGACGTTGACTTCCGCCGCAAATCAGTACTCCTCGCCCTTCGCAACACCTTTGGTGATCACACCGGCCTTGAGATGAAGCAGCACCTTATCGACATCTGTAAGGAGTGCAAGATTGCTACACGAATTGCTTTCTTCATGGCAGACAACGCAAGCAACAATGATACTGCGGTTCAGCTGCTCTCAGAGTGCATGGAGATCCAGCGTCGCAAGCAACGCCTTCGCTGCACTGCGCACTCGATCAACCTTGTAGCTAAAGCCATGATCTTTGGCGTTGACAACGAGTGCATCAATCAGGTGATCCGTGAAGCAGTTGATGACGACGACTTCGGTGACACTGCACCGCAGTTTGGAGAGATGATACGTAGCTCTCAGATCGACGATCAGGTGAAGCTGGCTGTATGGAGAAAGAAGGGCCCTATTGGCAAACTACACCGCCTTGTGGTACACGCGAGAGCATCGCCTGCAAGGCGCAAGATCTTCACCTCGAAGCAACGTGAGGCTGCAGATGATACCTGCAGGGTCTTTGAGCTTGTTAATGATGGTGGCATTCGATGGAACAGTACGCACGGCATGATCGAGCGTGCCATTAAGCCCAAGGATGCCATTGAGCTGTATCAGAAGCACTTCCGTGATAATGCAGACTCACCAACTTAAGATGACTGCCTTACTACCGACGATTGGCATGAGTTGAAGCTCCTGCTCGACCTGCTCGCTCCACTCAAGCGACAATCGCTGCTTGTGCAGCACAATCGCTCAGGCCATGGCACGCTGCATGAAGCATTGAGCACTCTTGACCTACTTGTGACGAAGCTCGAAGACTTCCGCAGGCAGCACGAATACGCACCAAACACCTACCTCAAGGCTGCCATCTGTCTCGGATGGAAGAAGCTGAAGAGGTACTACTAACTAAGTGATCAAACACCGGCGTATCGCGTGGCAATCATGCTACACCCGCATTACAAGCTCGACTGGTTTCAGAAGCACTGGGGTGAGCACCACCCAGTGTGGATTGATGAAGCCAAGTCGGTTGCGCAGCAGTGCTTTACCACGTATGAGATACACCATCAAGATCTGATCTTAGAGCCTGTTGTCGACAGTGAGGTCGTAGAACTCACCGAGTTTGAACGTTACAATTTGATCACTGACGACGCTGCACTGCTCAGTGAACTAGAACGATTCCTTCGAGAGCCACAAGCACCACACCGCGTGTCGACGTGCTTCAGTGGTGGCAGCACAAGCACGCACGATATCCAACACTCAGCCTCATGGCGTTCGATCACCTTGCTGCACCATCAACCAATGCAGATTACGAGCGTGTGTTCAGCTTCGTAGGCAACGTCATCAACGAGGAGCGCTGGCAAACACACGACGACCTTGCAGAGAGCGTGCAATGCATGAAGAGCTACCACAAGGGTTGATGAGATGGAGCGGCAGTGAGGTGCAGAAGATGGAGCTGAGTGAATGATTTGATACCACGACCACTACCACCAAAAAGAGATGAACAAGATGAGCAGAATGAGCACAACACCCTCTCAGATGAACTGAGCAAACGAATAATCACTCCTCGTGAGCGAAACGAGCCGGTGAGCAATGCTCGCTCCGTTCGCTCCATGACCACCCTGCTGCATTGTGTTGTTCGTGCTGCAGCAACGGTCTGGTCCATGTATCCATGTACGAGGTCGGCCCATGGCTGGGACTGATTGAAGAAGAGGTTACCCACGATCATCGGGTTGGATGTACCAGGCAGCTGTCGTCCTCTGGTCCTTCTCATCAATTCGCTAAACGCCTCTAAGTACGTTGAACGTGGAATGCCTCGGCGGGAAGTTGTTGAAGCTGCAACATTTACATAGCTGCCAATGTTGTCATCATCATTGCTGAATAGCTGTTCAAGATTGACCGTCTGTCTGCATGACCTGTGCAAAGTCTTGCAACAGGTCTTGTACCACAGCTCTGAGCCGCTTTTTGAAACCAGCGTCGGTGCGAGCATCACTGAAGAAATCTCGATCGTATACTCCATCACTCGCAGACCTAAGCAAGGACGTGAAAACCTCGCTTACGCAGATAGGATACAAGCGTTGCTCACTTGCTGTTCCTCGTGGGTCCCCAAGGTAACGGATTCGATTGCGAGAATCCGCAAGGCCCGACTCGATATCTCTTATCAATGCTGGAAGCACAGATATGATCTGGTCCTTGAGAACGTTGCTGAGTCTTGGTCGCAAAGACTCGACTCCAAGGCAAGGGAATGTAATGGCAGTGTCTGCCACACCCCATTCGAGAAGAATGCTCGCTCAGTTGCGTTGCGCTCCGCTCTAGACAAATGCTTGGTATCAAAATCTTGATTTCGTAGGATATGCCACCCAAGTCGGAATTGAACCTCTTCATTGCGCGCCTGGCCCAAATAAGCGGCCTCACTTTCGGATCCAATGTGAAGCATATCAGGTTCCGTTATTACACCGAGTGTTCGGAGGCTTCTGGCATCGACCTCTCTCGCAAATTTGGTGACAATCTGGTTGGCATAATCGTTCTTCGCTGACGCCACAGCCAATACGATAGACGAGGATTAGCGATGTAATCGCGAACCAGTGACGCTACCAAATCCACGTCCCGAGCAGATTGTTGCTTACTCTCAGCGTGAATCAAGCCTGGAAGGTCGACGAGTGTCAGATGAGGCTGGTCTGGGCCTACAAGCTCGATCCTCAGTATGTCCCTGCTGAATGCCTTGCCGTTGCGATTGCGGCCCATTCCATCTTTGGCCATCTCTACAAGGTCATAAAGGTCCTCTAGACCGGAAATCGATGCTTTAGATCCCCGTAATTCTTCCTTCTCTTCGTCCAGCCTATCGACATCTGGTAAGATAGTATCATGAACACGACTCTTGCCATCTCTACGAAGTACCAGCTCTGTTGCAAAGCGAGTGCAAAGGTTACCTTTCGTCGGAAAAGCGCCTTCTGATATACTCTCAAGAACCGAGCTCTTTCCAGCAGACTGGTCACCGCAGACTATGAGTTGCGGAAGCGAAATGTAGCTGGCGAGTCCGTGCGACCGCAAACCATTAACCATGTCCAACAGTTCAACTTGGTCTTTGAAATGACGCGGGAGCAAGTCCATCTTGGAATTAGCGTAGATGCAAATGAGACTGTTCAAGGTTAGTGGAAGACACCCGCGTGACAGGCCGGCTTTTTGCGTACCGACGGCGGCGTTGTTATTGATAAAATGCCCGCTACCGCTGTTGATGTTGTTTGTTTGCGCGCCTCCATTACTATTGAAGGTACTGCCAGCACCCCTCCTCTTCGGGCAGAGATGACTGCGCCGATCTCATCTATTTGATGATCTCTTCTAGCGCGTGCATTTACTCGGGCCGAGCAGACTTGACTAAATGATGATTGACCACTCGCTGAATGTCCTCCATGATACACACCGTGAGCTCTTCCACCTAGTTCCCTTTGCCGAGTCTTCTGGCGATCTTGACATAACGCCGCTGCCAGGTATCCGCTTCTCAAGGCAACACTTTCTCGAAGATGCTCTTAGCCTTCCAGCCGTCTCATAGCATCTCGTCAGGATATTTTCGAGGCCGTCGCACACATCCGCGGGCAAGGAGTCCTGAACTGGTTGCAAGTCGCGTTCATATGTATTAAGGGTGTCAAGAAGTATCGGGAGGCGGCTTCTCACAGTCTTGAAGGTCTCGGACAGCTTCAAGTCTTTGTTTGCATACTGTCGTAGATCTTGATCGAGGAATCGAAGATGGCGATAACAGCGAAGATCGCACCAATTCACTTCCAAACCAGACATTTCGCTGCAGGCATGAAAGACTTCAACCAGTGCACGTTTGGTTCTTTCCGAGTGTTCGTAATCCCGCTCGGTACGAAGTTGGATGTTGACTAGAAGTCTTGCCATAACAAGCACAAGACACTGTGGTAAGGCTGAAACCAGCTCAACAGCTGCAGGTGGCAGCTGAGCGATGCGGTTCTAGACTGCGGTATTGGGGGGCTTGAGACTGCTTGTGCTACTATCCGAGGTGTTGAAGTGAAATTACCTCTCTCCGAGAGATTGTCGATTACCATATAATGTTGTGACTTTCTTATGCTTTACCATATAATGCCAAGCCGCATATCATTTTGTAGCTCTTAACCTTGCAATCACTCTCCCCTCTGTTATGTGTCGATAAGAGGTCGTCGTCGTTGTCGTCGTTGCCAATGGCGCGCTCTAAAGTCCGTGGCAAAGCCGGCACGCGTAGCTACACGCTCAAGCAGCAGTAACACCGCGAAAAAGTGACTGCATACCAGCATCAGGAGGCCAAGATTGAACGCGTTGTTGCAGCCATGAAGGTGGCAGAGGGTCCTGTTGTCGTTACTAAATGGGCCAAAGAGCACGATATATCGTACCAGGTGCTCAACAATCGATTTCGTGGCAAATCTGGACCTCTACATGCTCGTAAACCACCTCATCTACGACTCACCACGGCGCAGGAGCTAGCCCTTGTCCAGTACGCAGAGCAACGCGATGCCATTGTCCTTGGGCTTCCCCTGAAGGTGCTCTCTACTATGGCAAATCAGATGCTTTGGGATGCGCTACCTCAGATACAGCAGATCGACGGATCGTTTGTAGGAGCAGCTGATTGATGGACTAGGTCCTTCATGGCACGCCACAAACTTAAGAAGGTGAAGCAGAAGTCTATTGAGCTCGCTCGTAAAGAGCCACACGATCCAGAGCGAATTGCTACATGGTATCAGCGGTATCATGAGTTGCTCCTGAAGTACAATATCTAGCCAGAGAACCTTTACAACTTTCGATGAAACTGGCTTCCGCATTGGCGTTAGAGGGAGTGAATGGATTGTAACGAGGGATAGCAAGCGTAGAGCCTGGCTACCTGCTGATACTGGTAGGAAGCACCTCACGAGCGTAGCGGCCGTGAGTGCAGCAGGCAGAAGGATTGATGCAATGCTAATTGTCCCGGAGTGAATCATCAAGAGCACTGGTTTCGTCACCTCAAGGACAACGTGCTCGTAGCTACGAGTCCTTCTGGCTACATGAATGACGAGCTCTGCCTCGAATGGATCAAGCACTTTGAGATGCGTACACGCCCTCAAGATGCACTATAATGGCGACTCCTGGTATGCCATAACTACTGCAGTCATACCTTCAAGGAGTTCCTACAGTTTGCACACGATAATCGTATCTGCTACTTTGCAACACCACCGCATACTAGTCACTTCCTACAGCCCTAGACGTCGTAGTCTTTCAGCCCTTCAAGCATTACTATAGACAGGCAGTGCACGAAGCTACACGCCATGGCGTAGAGCACTTCGGAGTGACTGACTTCATAGTAGTGCTACACGACGTGCAGAGCGCTGCAATCACGCCAACCACTGTGCTCTCAGGCTTTAGAAAGACTGGGCTCTGGCCATACCGGCCACAGAGAGCGATGCAATTCCTCCGAGATGAATACGGCATCGTCGACTACGCTACGAAGATACGTGAGGAGGATGAGCTATACAGCCGTATAGAGCAGAGCGCAGAGAGCATAGTATAGCGTATCGAACGACCTATCACTCTACCACTACGCCCTGCTATACTGGATCCGGCTCTCTTTACACCGGCAATGAAGATACGTACACTCAAGCGACAGCGAGATGCAGTGCACGAGCACCTTGAGCCATAAGGTCCATCATCCCTAATGGAAAAGCTACTAGATGCCTTCACAACTGCGAGCGCTATGCAGGCTGCTAAAGCAGCACAAGCAATGCGTGATCTTGCCATGACAGAGGCAGCTATGAAGGCACGAAACAGGAGCGCAGCCACACGCAATTGACCACTTTAGGCTGGCGGAGTACTCTACGCTCATGGAGCACGCACCATGGTGAATGAACATCGTAGAAGGTGAAGTCCTCCGTGCACAGAGGATTGCAGCAAGAGAGCTTGAAGCACAAGAACAGGGGTGATATCGACACACGGCTGCATGCCGTAGAGCAATTGGTATAGAGCTCCGTGGCCGTGGTAAGGTGAAGGCACAGCCACTATAGTCATGCCCTCCGAGCTGCAGGCCACCACTCCAGCTCCTATTCAGGCGCTCCATGACCCAGATCCTTACTATCTACGGCTTCGTCAACGAGGCTGGCATTGCTATACTTCGCTATAAAGCACCAAGTACTATGAGAACTATATCACCACGAGAAGTCACGACTAAGTCTGCTTTTCTAGAGCTCTCAAGCGACGATGTTAGCCAGCCCCTTGGCCTCTGCTATAGCACACGCTCTCGAGGATCATGGCAGGTGACCTTGAAGGCCTCAAACGATGAGGATAGATACAGCACTAAGCAATTGGTCAAGATGAGGGCACAGGAGGATCTGAGGCTTTCACCAAATGAGACTACAGCTGGCATGGCAGCACGCACCTTCACACCAACCACCTGCATAATCACCACAAAACCACTGCCAAAACCTACTACAAAACCCTCACCAGGCAGCTCACAACCACCGTGTGTAGAAGCCTCACAATCGTGCATTAATCCGGCTCTGATGGAGCTAGAAAGCCAGGAGTCACTCTGGGAGTGCTCCTAGGCCATAACTCCATGACTACTTACCCGAAACACCTCAAATTGAATCTGTGGCATCCTATATGCATATGATACAAGCTCCAGATGTAGCTAGTCAATCCATCATGTACTCCATGTATTGTGACAACATGAAGTTGATGCTGAATGTGGTGCAATTCAAGGCTTGGCATTACGTGGTATTCCATCAACTCTGCCTCATCTCCATCTCCGATCGCGCACAAATGCACGTTTGAGTACTCGACAGACGCGGAGTCTCCGATCAGATTGAGTGTGAGTCCGTACAGCCCTTTGTGTTCTACCATGATAATTACCATATGCTGCATTTGGGTGCTGAAAACGTGTGCGAGCAGGACCAAAGAATTCCACCCCGGATGGCGGACTAAAGGTCTTGTTATGCGCCTGTGGAGGTTGGTCGTTCATGAATCTGCTTCCATCGGCTTCCATCAGCGCCGAAAATAGATGGGTGGGCGTTCTCCGCACAAACGAGCCGAGTATTCTACTCACCATCCGCCCCCACCCCCATGATTGTCTCTGCGCTCCGTGGGAGTACTGTAGGTGGTCCTTTGCAGTTGACGACATTTAGGTGTTACACGAAATGCTGACACGCACGTCACACATGCACATGTGTGCATTGCATGACAGCTGCAAACAAAATGCAACAGAACACGCACCTCGGCTCATAGAGGAACCTTCCATGTCAAACTGGAGGAATCGACGCGTATTGGTACGATGGAACGCCTGACTGAAAAGACGTTCAGTAACCTATCTTACTCATGAGCTGTTCCTGGATCGTACAGGCACTCTGTACCACTGTCGCACAAACGCCCTGTGCAATGTGGCATGGAGATTACAGACGCCTCGCGGCACGTCGTGCTTGCGCCGTGTACTACTCACGCGTCGTGCGATACATAACGTATAGTAGACGAGCCGCGATGTGGACTTACAACAGCCTCTGTCGACCGCCATTCACAAATCAATGCATTACGTAGAGAGCTGTGCTGTCATCTATTCAGAAGATTGGGGCTTGGTGCGTATACCCAGATGTGATCATTGGGTAGTATGCTAATTGATATAGACGCAATGGATGCCCTAGCTCTTGCTAGAGACCATTCATTAGGCGACATCGCCAATCACGAGCAAGACCCACGACTTGACGTCTATCCTACAGTGCTTCTGAATGCTATCGGCCCGCATCAAATTGGCATCGGTAGACTCTTGGAATCTGCCCAATGCTCCGGCCACAGTACCAGCCAGACGGGTAGTTCCATCAGGGTTCATCAGGGCTTGGAAAGAATACTTGGACCACCATCTACAAGCACGAGACAAACTTTTGCTGCACAGCGCCTGGTTTGCTTCCACTGTCCCAGATGTCGCTTTGGACTGGGCCGGATCGGAGATCTCGTTCGACACCTGAGAGAAAAGTGCGAGATGAGCCAAGTGTGGATTTGTCCCCACTGTATCTCGCAATCATTCGGCGTCGCCACCAGTACGAACGGCACCATCGCACGAAGCACCGCTACTGCGTAGATAACTGGCGTGCGTGCGCAAATGAAGCGACAACTTTGTCTCGCTTCCGAAACGCATTGGGCTGCGGCTTTTGCGCTGCCTGCTTCGTGCACGATACGGAGAGATATATCGACCACATCGCAACCCATTACAGGACCGACAGGAAGACTATAGGAGATTGGAAGCTTTCGACCCAGCTTATCAGTCTTTTAATGCAGCCCTATGTCATGACGGAATGGTCGTATTTCTGCTCGGTACGATTTGGCGTTGAATCAAGTAAGTGGCCTATCATGGCTTGGCCTGACAGTGTTGCACTCAGCTCAATACAAGTACTCGAAATAAGTGTGCCAGACGCAGAGCTGCCTTCATTGTTGAACGGCTTGCTGGATTCTAAGCTACAGGTGGAGGCTGAACCAGTATCTAGAGATAATGAAGGAACATTCTCCATTCATCGAGGCTTAGCGCGTCGCTCGAACCTGCTGTCGTTCGTCTTGCCGGCTGATGTAATAGCCACGAAGTTGACGTCATCGCCTTTTGCGTCCAGCGCCTATCACCCATGCATGGTCCTCCTGAGAATCTAGGCCCGTATCTGTTAGCCTTTTATCTGTGTACAAGTGTTATCCCTCGCTTTGAACAGAGTCGCACGGTGGCTAAGACCATATGCCTAGCTTCTGGACTGTTGAACATCTGCTTTCCAGTCTAAGTTTACACTTCACAAAGTGGTAAACATTTTCGATCTTCCTGGCCATGTATACGTGACCTTGTGAAGGAGCTGAGCGCCCTGAGCGAGGTCCTGAGCTCACTCATCGATAGTGTCGGTGCCATTGCTGACGAAGACTTTTCTGCGTTCATGCTCACCCTGCGACGATGCGGCAACCTTTGCAAGGATTCCAAGACCTACTCTAAATGTTCCTCACCGCCAAGCAGTAGCCGCACCGTTTTCCACGATCGGGCCAGGCTGAGATCTATCGGCGAGAGTGTGGATGGGCCCAGATGACTACTGGCTGGGCACAAATTAACTAACAGCATTGCGCGTACAAACATAAATCTATAAGTCTGTCATAATCCACTATGGAAAGGTCGTGCAAAGCTGACTGATGTGCGAATCGTCCTACTCGAATAACGGCAGAAACCGCAGGAAACTTCGAGGTGTACGATGAAATGCTCATCAATGCTAGAATAGATCGCGAAGATTGCCTTGAGAGCATACACGAAAAGCTTGACCTCATCCTAGGACACATGTCACGGTATCAAAGTCGGTTATCCGCGAAGTGCAATCGATTACAGAGGGGCGCTAGGTGCGAAGCAATGTCTACAAATCTCCGTGCATTTGGCCACCACATTTCAGCTTATCGCCAACCAGAGCTCTCCTATACACAACTCGACTGAAGAACGACTTAGGTTACAATGATGTGTGCCCCACGAGACGTTGTTACGGGCTCTGCTGAATTCGTGGTCAACCTTTTTGGTATTACGAAGGGCGGCAGCGTTGAACGACAGATGCTTATTCATTCGTAGCGCAACGGCGAGTAATGTCAGAGTCAACTTGTCTTTGCCACGTAGCCCTGCTCTTCATCATGTAAGTGACACGACCGTGCAGACGCTGTGGAGACTCACTTACTCGATAGCCAATATGATCAGTGCCTGCAGATTGGTTGAGGATACTTTGCCCTCTTCCAGCAGCCACATACGCATCGCCTCGTCACAATCATGCTCTCCTCTCGACGAAGTCATCCACATGTGAGAAAGCACTTGGATGTTCTGAGTTGAACTGTGTAACCACGAGTCAATTGACATCCGCTCGCGTGCAAGGCGATGATACTGACACAGGCCGTTGCGCAAATCGCGTGAAGCAAGAATGGCGAGCAATGCCTTGCCAGACTGTTGCCAGACTGCATGCTGGCGACGAACAGATCCTCATCAATGTAACTCCAATATGCGCTGGTGGTACTCAGGAAGATGAACATCAGATGAGATGTGAAGTTGTCATCTACGGTTGGGGCACACAATTAGCACCTCACGCAACACCTCTCGGTGTTTTGTAGTATGTCGTCCACGTATACGGAAACCGGTGATGAGTGGCGATACATGGCTGCTATGTGCCTAGCGCGGATTTTCTGCAAACCCCTGGCTGCCTGAAGTGGGCAACCTTGAGATATCCTTATGCTTAGTCGCCACCGGGCTCAGTATGATATTTCACTCGTCTTATCTGGATCGTGATCAACTTGCCCCGTGGGGGATTCCGTATATCTTTCCCTGCCTACCTTCTTGCAACATGCTATTAGCCCATTGTGGTCCCGCTAGCAGGCTCGACCGCGCAGACTTTGTCGCTCCCCCTACTCCGCAAACGATGCTCCTAAATTTTATCACGTCTCTGATCGACGGATGCAAACACAACCGAGACCACTGGACGGAAGTCGTATCGAGAAGCAGAGTTCAAAATTCACATGAGCATGTACCAAGCGGATTGCGGAGCTGTTAGGAACCGTCCCATCTCTTGACGACTGTGGACGAGAGACTTGCTATTTAGAGTTCGGAAGCTCATCTTACGTGTCTTGGAGAAAAATTCTCGAAGGCTTGAGGGTAGCTGCTGGAAGCACAACTCTCACCCAGTGGATAAGTATTGGTGGGTTTCCGCGACCGCTGCCCTTCAGTCTTCAGGTTCGAGGACGTGACGGAGCGTTCACGCCCTGTATGGCACCACAATGCCGCGGAAGAACCGGTTCCGTTAGATCAGAGGAGCGTGAGGTGCATAGGCAACAGTGACTACCTGCTGAAGAGCACAGAGAGATAAAATCGCGAACCCTATCGACAGTCTATGCATAAGCGCAACAAGCCGTGTTCGTAGGGCTCTGAGAAACTGGGCCATCTGATACTGCCCGTAAAACTCGTCATTCCTATCTAAGGCAGTCTGCGACGTTCACTCAACTGTGGAAATGAGTTGCGACCTTTACTGCCGCTATCTGTTGCATGTCGCACTTTCTGCCATGCGGATTGTTGTGGCACTTCGGAGGCGGCGAGTGCTCCCACCTTAATCAACCCAGAAAGCATAAAAGTCGAAGGCTCTGAGCATGTCCTCGTTACAGTGGGTCACAATCTCGACTTTTCCAAATACTAAGTATCGCAATATACGGTAGATATACATGGACACATACATTAGACGGAAGTCTGTACTTGCACACTCCCCTCCTGTATATCCTTGCGATGGCCTGCGCGGGCAGGGAGCCTTCTTTCTTCAACTTCATCGAAGTCCGTTGAGACAAACCGTCTTCATATGTTTCGGAAGAGTTGGAGCCAACTGGAACGCCAGCAACCCATTCAAGGTGCAGACAGTGAGCGCAAGTATGAGTCTGCACCCGAGACGTATTGCCTCCTCATCTTGAGGTCGAAAGCCTTCAGCTTCTGCAGTCATCAATACCTCACCATGCATTACCTGCCTCAGATTATTCTTGAGCTGCTTGTAACCTGGCTCGTCTCGGCGGTTGATACGAAGCCTTTTCTTTGCGACAACGCCATCTATGACTTTTACCACCGCCGTTTCTACTGGCTGCGCACGTGGAGGACCGGGGATGCTGCTTGCCGCAAAATCGTCTAGCATTCGAAAAAACTGCCCAACGTCATGGCAGTTAGCCAGTCCACTCGGTTTCAAAGTGTAGGGCTCGTGGCGGCTTGGTCCAAGTCTCTTGTATACCGCGAGTGCGGGTATTCCCCATGTGGCTCTTTCAGTACCTGTTCCGACATCGTCGTGCAGATCCCGATCATCGATGATCGCATCGTCCGATTGGAATGCAATCGAACGGCGCCTCTGTGATTGCAGCCGCGGCGCCCTGCTCTCCTGGAGAACGGAAGCCGATCCCTTGGGCCCCTCACGTTTTCTTCCTTCATACTGTCCCAGTCGTTGCACGTTCCCATCCTGTTGTTGGGCATTTGACTTGCGTGAAGCGGAACCGAACCGGACGCAGTTGGTGCGAGAACGCAAATCGTAAGGTGTCTGTTGCTGTGTTTCGTCCATGCCTTCAGTGATGGGCACTGGCATTGGCGTTGAGCAGATAAGACACTTCGTCTTTCTTGTGTGACTCGTCCGATTTTAGGTGGCTTCCCTCCACCAGAAGACAGTATCGTGATTCTGTCCATCATAGCGTAGAAGGTGGTGGAAGAATGTCGGTACTTTATGCTATCTGAGGATTGGCATCAGGTGAGCCAAGGATGAATGCCTCATGACTAAAGCGAAACACGGCAACGAGATGAGCTCAAGCCACGCGTCCTCGTTCACACTGGGAGAACGTGATGATCTCAGTCTCATGATGATATGACCAGCCAACTCCGGTTCTTGCCGTCTGCGACTATTGACCTGTGGACAAGGGTGACACCACTCTGAGACAATCACGATACCAAATGTGGAGCACTCCACCATTGGCGGGGGGAAGGCTGAAGCGTGAAACATCTCACCCACGTTCTACCATTGAATTGGCAAGTCGAACCACCCCAGCTGCGTAATAGCTGACGAATTTTACGATATCGATCGCGGAGGTTCAACGCGTTACTCATCCGTGTGACTGTATCGATGTAGCTAAGGCCGAGTGAATATTGTCTCAGCCACATCATGCAAATGAAAGAGAATGTGAATACTGGGAGAGATTGTGACAACAGCAGCCTTGGATGCACTACAAATAGACTGATGCTGCGACATGAACGCACTTTTACCTGCTGCTGACGCGTCCATTGAGCTGCGAGATTCTGAAGCACATGATCTCGGCAACCCTTACCCTTGATAGCCTGTAGGTTCTGTATCTAGATGCAGGTGATCGATTTGTGTGATTCTGATGTCAATGCCCGTCACGATCATCCCATAGAAATTCTACTTGCATGATGCCATGAATGGGCTTCCCTTCAGCCCGAAAGCACAGCCGTGTGACCTGACTGATTCTTTATTGGAGCGAATTGACGTTGCATAAACTCCGCGCCGACCTACCGGAGAAGCCTTACTAGCGGAATAGCCGACAGATACTTCTACTTTGCTAGCGACTAACCCTCCATCCGCGCATTCTCTTTACATCACAGTCGAGTGCGAAACCAGTGTCCTAAGTCGCGATCCTTGCCGCGGCGTTAGAATCAGTAGAGAAGTGCAGATCATCGCTAACAAGCTTCCATCAACGCATTTGCGACAGACCATCATTGGCAAGTCCCGCCTACCCGCTTCACACTACGTAGGGTGATATGGACCTCGACGCTACGATCTTTGCTAGTCTTACAGAGCCGACTATTCTGTTGCTGCGAGAAAGTAACAGCATTATGTTATGTGGAAGTCACTACAGGGCAGAGGGCAGACAGCCCTTGACCCTTAGGTCGTACAATTGTTGACGTGCTACACACACGACAGTAGTTGAGTAGCTGCCGGCGCTGCGTCTCCCATAACTTGCATCGAAGGAGGAAATGCTCTACCGTCTCCTTCTCCTGTTTACATGCGCACTGGTCTGTTTTTGCTACGTTTATACGGTGTAAGTATCCGTTCAGCCGGGACATGCCGGTACGGAGCTGCGCTAGGATGCTTGCTTGTCTACGCTTTAAAGAGTGGTAAAGAAGACGGGTATGGGGTCCCGGTAGACCCGTGTCACTGCGGCGTAGGTGCTGTCCAGTCTCGGTTACCATTCCGCAAGGTCCAGGCTGGTCATGGAGCGAACATGGAGCGAGCGTTCAGCTCGCTCCACTGCTTTGGAGCGAGCGAACACAGCTCCAAAGGAACGGAGCTGAATGAGCAATTGGTGATTGAACTGTTCACTTGTTCATGAGCATGGAGTAGCTGCTGAGTAATGCTCGCTTAGAGCGGAAACTGCTCGCTTAGAGCGGGATCTGCTCGCTAAGAGTGGGATCTGCAGTGTCCGTCTGGGGCCACTGTATACCCGCCATTCCGTAGCGTGGTTGATTCGCGTTGGTAGGGCTGAGGTTGGTGTTGTTACCTCTCCTTGCAGTCATCTCAATGCATCAAAAGCGACACTGCCTTTATCACCATGGCCTCAGACACTGCGTCCACGCTTACAGGAGAGCCTGACAACCTTACAGAGCTGCACAGGGAGTCAGGGTTGCAGACTGCACACGACAAGCGTCACACAAAGACTGGATTCCTTGTACAAGGCGACCTCCTTGCAAAGTACATGCCAACACCTCTCACTAAGAGACCAAAAAGCAGCTGGATCTGGAAGGACAAGCAGGGCATTGTACATGGAGAAGCTATTATTGAGAAGGGGACAAAGGAGCCTCTATGGCTATGCAAAGCCTGCTACAACTCTACACCAAAGCTGGTCTTTACATGCGTTGCAAGGCCAACAACTTCAGCACAAAGGCACATGGAGCTAGCACATGGGTACGAGCTCGATGGCACACGCAAGCGGAAGCGTGAGCAGACAGCTGAGGGCAATATTGCGAAGATGCTCAAGGCACAGAGTGATGCACAGTCATTAATAATCGACCGTGACGAATGGCAATTCAGCTACCTGCAATGGATTGTTGCAGATGATGTCTCACTACGACGTGCAGTCTCTGAGCCTCATCGACGACTGCCTGCATAACGCAATCCGATCATGGCTCCATTGCTACCTACAAGCCACAACACCGTACGTAGTTGGCTGCTTGATGCGTACCGCAAGAGCAAGCTCGCAGTAAAGCAGGACCTCAAGCAAGCACGCAGTCGAATCACCCTTAGTTTCGACTCCTGGAAGAGCGACAATGAGGTGGACTATCTTGGTGTAATTGCTCACTACATTGACGTAGACTTTCATCGCAAATCAGTCCTCCTTGCACTCCACAATACCTACGGTAATCACACTGGTATGGAGATAAAGCAGCACCTTATCGACATCTGCAAAGACTACAAGATTAGTACACGTATAGCCTACTTCATGGCAGACAATGCGAGCAATAACGACACTGCGATTGAGCTCCTCTCCGAATGCATGGAGATACAGCCTCGTAAGCAATGCCTTCGCTTTACAGCACATTCGATCAGCCTTGTAGCCAAAGCTGTGCTCTTTGGCGTCGACACCGACTGCATCAATCAAGTCATCCGTGAAGCAATGGGAAGATGATGACTTCGATGATACTGCACCGCACTTCGAAGAGATGATACGCAGCTCACAAGTCGACGAGCAGGTGAAGCTTGCAGCATGGAGAAAGAAGGGGCCCATTGGCAAACTGCATGACCTTGTGATACACTTTGAGGCGTAAGATCCTCAAAGCAGCGTGAGGCTACAGATGACACGAGCAGACTCTTTGAGTCGATTGCTAATGGTGGCATTCGATGGAACAGTACACACGACATGATTGAGCGTGCAACCAAGCTCAAGGATGCCATCGAGCTCTATCAGCAACACTTCCGTGATGATGCAGACTCTCCAACTCAAGATGATTGCCTTACCAACGATGACCGGTATGAACTAAAGCTTCTGCTCGACCTTTTGGCACCTCTGAAGCGACAGTCGATTCTGGTACAGCACAATCGCTCTGGCTATGGCGCGCTGCACGAGGCATTGAGTACTCTTGACCTCCTTATGACAAAGCTTGAGGTCTTCCGCAGGATACGTGAACACGCTCCTAATGATCACCTTAAAGCCTCTGTCTATCTTGGATGGAAGAAGCTCAACAAGTACTACCAGCTGAGTGATCAGACTCCCGCCTATCGCGTGGCTATCATGCTGCATCCGCATTACAAGCTGAATTGGTTCCAGAAGCACTGGGGTGAGCATCATCCAGAGTGGATTAATGAAGCTAAGAAGGCTGTGCAGCAGTGCTTTGCTGCCTATGAGCCACGCTATCAAGATCTTGTCACAGAGCCAATTGTGGGTGACAGCGATGTCAAAGACCTCACCAAATTCGAGCGCTACAACCTCATCACCGACGATGATGCACTCCTTAATGAACTCGAGCGATACCTCCGTGAGCCTAGAGCGTTACCACGTGTCGACGTGCTGGATTGGTGGAGGCAGCACCACATATGATATCCAATCCTTAGCCTCATGGCATTCGATCACTTAGCTGCACCAGCAAGCAGTGCTGATTGCGAGCGTGTATTCAGCTTTGCAGGCAACGTCATTAACGAGGAGCGCTGGCAATTGCAAGATGACCTGGCAGAGTGCATTCAATGCTTGAAGAGTTGGCTACCACAGGGATTGATGAAAAGAGGCAGCAATGAGGCACAAGAGATGGAGCTGAGTGATTGATTTGATACCACCACCATGGATTGAACAAAAGGAACGGAGCGAACACCTACACGCCATGGAGTGAGCGGAGCGAGCGAGCATTCACTTCAATGGAGCTGAACGAGCATTTCCTCTTGCTCAGTTCCGTTCGCTCCATGACCAGCCTGATCAACGCCAAAATGTTCCCTTAATCTGGCGTTGGTGAACAATTGCTGGCCCATCCATTTCCGCCCGTCTACGGGCCATTTATTGCGCGGGTCATGTAAGAAACTCCACCCTTCATCCGCTATGGCGTGATTATCGGCAATCTGGTTGATATCAGTCCGTGGCAATCTGTCTGGCCGCCAATCCTCGGTACCTAGCGCCATACATAACAACTCTGCCGCCAACTGTCGCCGTGTGGTGTCTAACAAACCGTGGACAACCTCTCGTATCTGTCCCATGCTGAACTGGATCTTACGTACCAAAATGACGTCCTGCTGGTCTCCGCTCCACCCAATCTGCCCGTCTGCATTAGTGGTATACCGGATCTTCATACCGTACATCTTTTGCGCATATATTATATTCATGGGGTGTGGGCGGCCTCCAAATGCCGTCATGGTCATGAACTTGTCCACGTCCTTCTGCACCAACTCCTGGACAACCGGCGCACCTTGCCGCGCAGCGGCTTCCTGAATCCCGGCCTGTACCTGAATGGTAACGTGGTCCTCTCGCATCCGCCACGCGCGCCGAACGACAATTGCTCGCATGGTGGTAATGACTGCGGCTAACGTGGGCGTGTAATGAATGGCCGGCACCCAACCGTTCTTCTCTCCCCTGGCTCCCAACACGGCCAATCCGCTCAACAACCCGCTCTCGTACTCGTTATCTCCTAACGGGTGTTGGAACATGGCAATCCAAAACTCCAAATTGGCATCGATGACCTTCTCTCTTATACCGGACTGCCTGTACTCGGCTGTCTTGTCCTCCATCCGGGCGGCGTATCGCAACTTGACTAACGCCTGCTCCTGCTCTGGGGTCAATCGGTATGCCGGCCTTGCGGTCATGGCCTCGGTTCGCCAAATATACCGCAATATCTTCAAAAACACGGCTATGTACTTCCGCATTGTCTGCACCTTCTGCTTGCCGTAAAATGGCCGGTCACTTGTGGCTGCGCCGTTCTCTCGTCGATGGACGCACTGTAATGCGTGTCGGCCAACGATTTCGGCACGGCTGGCGTTGAATGAACGCCGGATCAAAACGGCCGTTCCAATGCACGCCTTCTCCAATGCCTCCTCGCCCTTCTCCGCTGCCGACGTGCCTTCTACGCTCTCCGGGTCAACAATCTTGTCTTGCGTCTGTTGCACTACCCACGCCTTGTATCCGCTAATATGCTTCTCCCACCCGGTATATTCTAACCATGGGTTTGGTTCATACCGGTTACGCTGGCTCTCATCTTCCTTGCGGGCCTCTTCAAACTTCTCAAACAATCCTTCAATCCACGTATTGGCTTGTGCAATGGTATTGACTATGGGCGCCGGGCCGGGCTCTGGAACAACCTGAACCGGGAAATACCCCTGCCATGTACCGGTCTTGAAAAACCGCTGGCACGGCTGGCTGGCCACCCATAATTGCTCCAGTTTTTCTGCTATACATATCCTACTATGCTGGCCTCTCTTCCGCGGGTTCTCCCAACCGTGCTCTATCCGGCAATGTTTCTGAATACCACTTCTCTTCCGATATGTATGGTTGCATGCTCTACCGTTTACCTGGGCTATACAGCGCAATCCATCGATGTATACGGGTATTCCACCGATTGCCACGCTGCTTATATCTGGGTATCTGACCTCGCCTGGCGTGCGTGCAATCTGTGGTATCTTGGCAACAAATTCTACAATTTGCTCGCGCTCCTGCTTGGTAACGGTACAATGGTTGGCGGTAATGTGGCCCTTGACCTGGGCCGGATTGACTGCGTATTTGCATGTCTTGTAAACGATCACGCGGTATTTGGGCTGATGGATGAACACCCGATCAAATGCGTCCATTGTCCGGTAATGTGGTTATACGATTGTTCTAATATCTAATGAACGGTATCCGATATAAACGTGTAAACGCGTGTACGCGCTTTTGCCAATCTAACGCGTATGCCTCAATTTTTGTTCCCCACACTCCTGAACTTTGGTGGAACTTAATAACTCTCTACTTGATTTGCATACTGATATTGATAACGACAACAATCATATATGCTGTTACAAACTGTGGCAATCTTGTCGCAATACTCTACGCTACTCGCTACCGCGATATGGGATGAAAATATGCACGAGAACATGATGTGATCGACCTCATGTGATCGACCCTTAACCCTACTAACCCTAACTCTAATTTGTATGAGACCTGTCATAGGATCGACTCGATCCCAGCAACTATTTGTGAGTAGGCGCCAAGGTTTGTTCTTGGACTCAGCTTCCCGACTCCGCCTTATCATTGACACAGCCTCCAGTCGCTCCGTTTAACCCCTGCAACCCACTTGCTGCGCTGCCAATTCTCAGCGCATGGTAGATCCGCCTTGTCTGCGCCTTCGTTCGCTTGGGTCTGAAAGTCTTGCATGGGCATTGTGACCAAATCGATATAACGTTCGACTTTCAAGCCCTTAATTCCAGCGAGGTTACGTTGAGAGAATGTGCAGTACCGCTGAACCTTTGGTTAACCGACTGGACGCGAAGTAGTACTGCCAGTCGTTGTTGGAATGTACCAATGGTAGCTGTAGTGGGTGGCATTCCTGCGCTCCTTATCACTCAGCGGACCAGGACGTGCATGATGCTTTGCCAGCTCAGCGTGCACTGCATGCAGTGCACTGCCTTGTCAATGCAGTCAGCGGACAGTATGCACACTGCGCATACAGTAGCGGTGGTTCTATGTGGTCTGGATGCGAGCATTCATCCGCTCGCAAGAAGGGCTTCATGGAGCCCATCAACGGCATGCGCTACTACAAGGACGTCCACCGCCAGAAGGACGAGGACTTAATCAGTGATACCGGCGACGTGTGCGAAAGTGAGAGCGATGCCGAGGCCAGCGACAGCAGCGACAGTGGTGTCATAGTGCCTACGATGGCGAGGTCTAGGGTTGCCAATCGCGCTGCAGCCAAGAGGAAGTCTTCCAGGCAGAAAAAGGGTGTGAAGAAGAGCGCGAAGAAGAGAGTATCAAAGAAGCGCAAGACTAATCAGAGCAGTGAGGTGGCGACTGTTGGGCATATGAGGAGTGTACAGGAAGACATGGACGACGATGATCCGAATGGTCGGAGAGAGGCATCGTATGAGGATTTGATGAAAGGCGTTCAGCAGGCTGGTGAGTCGGGTAGGATCGAACGGCTAGGAGCGAAGACTAACACGATCTCAGCCAATGGTTTTAAGCCTGTTCACCTAATGAGTGAAGAGGGCAGCGTGCCGGCAGGAAACGTAGCGAAAACGACTGAACCCGACGCACACGACACAGCCAGTGACAGGGACTGCCCAGCTTCGTCAGCCGGTATCTTCTCAGGAGGCGAGATCACCTTCCCCGACGGCGTGGCGCAGACGACCGCATCTCATGCCGAGCTCGAGAATAAATTTGACCGCGACGGCTTGAGCCGGGATGACAATAACGCCAAGAAGAGCACGGGGAAGCCCACACGTTACAAAATCTCCCCCGGCACTAATCCACCAGCTCTATTCTGCATCCTACCGGCTTTCCTTCACCAGTCATCGAGCTTACTCCCGCGAGCTCCGTGAGTGTCGCGAGGCGCAAGGCAAAGCCGATAGTTCCAACGGCCAAGGCTGGCGCGCGGGTTTCTAGGTTCGGACCCTCACGCAACAGTGTTTTGGAAGCGGCGTCGCAATCGGAGTCTCTGTTCATGGCGGCTCCTGGCGCCAAGGGCAAAGGGTCGAAGAGAGTCGTGATGGCTCGTAGAGGCGGTGGGCGCGTGGGCGGGGGTAGGGTCAGCAAGACTGCAGTCGTTGGTGCTGCGAGTCGGAGTGCAGATTCGGGGAGGAGAGGGGTGAAGCTTGGGAAAGAGTGTGTAATGAAGGAGAGAGGCGGGTCTAGCGGAAGGGTGACAGAGGCCGCGGAAAAGGCGAAGGCAAAGGGGGCGGCGAAGGGCAAGTGGGTGTGGTTCACAAATTGGACGGGAGACAGATGGTTGATTTAGAGGGAGGCTGGAGTTGTCATTGTAAATAAGGCTTAAGATGCAAGTTGCGGATGATTGAAGGGCGTTTCCTGGGCTTCTGGAGAGCAGCTCTTGAGACACACACTGTCCTGCCGATCAGCTCTTGACTCGAGGCTCTTCGGGTATACCTTTGGCACAGTGTAGACTCACATGGATGTAAGGTGCTTACTGAGGTCGAGCCCGGCGTTGCAGACCCATGATTGCGCTGGGTCATACTGGTGAGTGAGGGTGGGCATCCTCCAGTGGGTGCAGAGCTCACGTGACGGGGCAAATGAGTTCAATAATAATGCGATGAATGCATTTGCTAGTTTCACGGAGCTGGTGGGTGATGGCGCAGTCGACGGGTGTTCCGTAATCGTTCAGGAGCGAGTTTTGATATCTTGCGATCCCAGTGACGTTCCAATCCGACACGCGTAGCCGGGACTGGGGATAAGGGAAGTCGGTGGCGTGTTGCAAATGGGCCACCTGCACGATCCGCGGACTAACCCCCACGCCCGGCACATCGCGCGAGTCAGGTTGCAAACTCAACATCGCCTCTACATCAAATCATACCCGTGGGAATGGTGAGACCCTTGCGGGCCGTTGCATTTCGATCGCCGAGAGCCGCCGCTTAGGCTACACGGGGGTCTAGAACCTCGCACGGAGTCGATGCCGACAGCCCTGCACTCGGCTCGCTGTGGTCCCTGCTCTGGTCCATACATCTCGGTCCTCACGAGAAACGCATGACGATGACGCATGGCAAAGTTGGCAGACCCGGACAAAGGGCATCGGATTGCAGGTCCATGCGAAAGTGTGCATGGCCTTTGGTAGGGGTGAATCAGCGCACTGAACACCCCGTGCGAATTACCAATGGTAAGCAAAGGGGCAGTCTACTTGTAATAGCAGCGCGACCCAGCAGCCTGGTTCAATCAACGCTCATCCTACGCAATACATGCTCGACATTCCATCTGCGTCCTGCTGCAGCACATTGCACAGTCAATGCTGGTCAGTGGCTGCTTGGCACTGAACGGAGACAGAGTCCGACCTGTCGCCGCGCCGACAGACCTGCAGCGATCAATATCGCCCGCCGGCATGGCGCAAAGGCGCATCGAGCCTGTGCAGCCCGCCGACCCCCCCTCGCAAGCCTCCACGATCCCATCATTGCCACACCAGGTCTCGGATCCGACACCTTTACTTGAAGAATATGGCAGAGTCGCACCGTTGAGGAGGCAGCCTTCTTCCCGGGTCAGCGATACGGAGTCCGAGGCCGCCACCAGAAAGCGCAAAAAAGCCGAGCCCGTCAAGAGCGCATGCGCGCAGTGCCAGAAGAGGAAGACAAAGTGCTCTGGCGACCGACCGACGTGTCGCTTCTGCGTCGAACGCGGCCTCGAGTGCTCCTGGGATATCCGCGATGGCCTGACAAGAACGGCAGACTTGAAGCAGAAGCTGCAGGACGCGAATGGGCGTGGTGACACGTTGAAGAGACTGCTGTCCGACGAGGCGAATCGAGGTGCGGCTGTCAGGCAGAAGTTGGAGGCTGCGGAGGAGCGACAGGAAGACCTGACTAGGCTCATGGAGGCGATGCGATCGAGTACAGATGAGGTATCGACAATGCTCCTCGCTCGACTACGACTGGGCGAACCGATTAAAACCCTTATCGACTCTTTGCGTGTCTCGAATGGTCCCTCCGAGGGCGATCGTTTGTCCTCTGGCAGTCGGTCGGGCCTTGCGTCGCATACAAATTCATCTGGCTCCGGTTCTTCAATGAGGTAGGGTCATATTTTACCCATGCCGTGTTGCGGACACCTTACTGACACGTAGCTAGGAACAGGTCGAACAGCTCGATTGCAACACCGTCCTCAATATCGACCTCTCCGGACCCCTCAAAACATCGTCCCGACTATCGTCCCGACTCTGGCGAGTCCGGCATAAGCCCATTCAGTGCACCGCGAACGCCTCTAGTTAAATCCACGAATCTCTGCCTACGCAACTTGATACCCGAGCGAGGCCAGCTTCTGGATTAGCAGAAACATGGACTCCTGTCAAAAGACAGCGAGACATGCCCCAACCTCCTAGCTCGCCGACTCGGCTAGATGGGGTGCAGGACGTGGCGATGACTTAGGCACGTGACGGCTGGTATACAGGTGTCAAGCACGAAGATTGGCAGTATGGCGAGCAGATGATCGAACAGCAGCTTCGACCGCCGCAGTTCCCGCCTACAGGGTTCGAGCGCTGATACTACAAACATGCTGTGCATCTACCTTTCCACCCCGTCAACACATCATTGACTGAAAAGTCCCGAGCACGGAGCCACGCTACAGTCAAGAGTGGGAATGAGATTCGCCGAAACGGCCCATATCCATCTGTAGCTGGCCTCACGACGGCACTACCTCGACGACTCGAAACATCCGACACTCCCAATTGGGACCGTACTAAATCGCGCCAGTAAATTCGACTCACTCACAGACGACACCCACGCAGGTCCGGCCCACTCGACACACACTGAACGGGCAGTCATCATCACCCATACGACCAGACGGTGCAGACGAGCATACAGCATCTCAGCGCCCAGTACTTGTCGTTCTCCTCCTTTCTGTTTCCAAGCGTCCTAGCGTTCCTGAACATAGCACATAATGTATAACCTACAGCGGCCTGGCGCCCAAACACGCGACAACATCCACTGTTATCTTTCCGAATGTTTTCTTTTCCTTGTTTCTGATTACCAGTCTCAAGTCCACCTTTCAGTCTCCATACAAGCACCAGCAACGCTTACTTCCTTCATCGACTGTCTACGCAATCCATCTGGTGCACGCGATCGGCTCGGCGTCCTCAGGTCTTGCTCGTCCTGACCGAGCAAGGCCGACGTCGCGGGAAGCCGCGATGGGCTACGAGACTTCCAGCCTCAAGTCAGACGAATTGATTCCCGTCACGTCAAGACCTCGGTATGGAAGTGTGGCTCACGGACATGCAGCTGTGCAAAACGGCGGCTGAACATCGTTGATGGTGGGTGGGGTACTACTGGTCAGGGAAAGGGAAGAAGGTAGTGGAGTGATAGTAAAAGAGTAAAGAGAATGAACAGCCTGAAGCCTACCTTTCTGCGTGTATGCTGTCCGGGCTCTCAAGCACAACGATAGTCGATTGCTGTCCACCGAAATGCTGCACAGTCATCGTGCAAAGGCCGATCTGCTCCTTGTTGCATCGCCTAGCATATAGTGTCACGCACCATGCGTTCTCGCGGCCGATCAGTAACAAAGGTCCACTGCACACAAAGTATGATATCACGAACAGAGGCAATCCCGTCACGGCCGACGGGTATGAACCTTGATATGCTAGTCCTGAGCTTGTCCTAGCTCCTGTGATCCATCAAATCATAAGATATATAACAGTGTTCATGTGTTTGCATCGAATTCAAGCTCTAGCAGAATAAATTGCCGCCTAAGATGACCAGTCAATGTCTTGGGTTGACTCTGGCAGCAACAGCGTTCATCACGGTACGTTCAACCTTCCGCGCTGACAGTCCAATCATGTCTCATAAGATCAGGAATGGATCAACGCGAGTTTCAGCTTTCTGATACCAGAGATTACAAGGCAATTTCCCACAAGTTCAGTTTCGGAATTTTGGCCAGCAAGCGTGTTCTCTCTAGTCAGTTGTGCGACAACTATCGGCTGGTCTCGCATGGTACAATTGCTTGGTCCGAAGCGAATCTATACTGGATCCCTCCTATGGCTGGCTATCTGGTGCTTGGTTGCAGGCTTCTCACGATCACTCAATCTGCTTTGTATATCGAGAGGCATGCAAGGCGTTGCCGTTGGGGCGCTAATTCCTGCTCAGTATCCTATGATTAGCGATGTCTCTTCAGCCGATCCCACGATGCACAAGAGCCTTCTCTCATGGGCAAGTGCGCTTTCACCATTGGGTTTCCTAGCTGGCATTGTTGTCGCAGCCTCTTCGCCGACATATTTCACATGGCGTTGGTATTCTTGGATACTAAGCCTGATTGCTGCTTTGAATCTGGTCGTCGTGACGGTCACCACCTCGTGGAAAGCAGACGTAAATTACACCCCATCGATCCTGGGTAGTAATAGGCTAGGCTCAGCATTGGTAACTGCGACTATGCTCCTAATCGGGTACCTCCTCGCCATCTGTCCGTACCACGAAACAAAATCACTCGATATACTGTTGCCGACTGCTGTTGGATTTCTTTTGCTCATTGTTACCACTGTCCATGAGTGCTTTTACACTGAAAGCCCACTACTGCCAAGGCTTTTATTCCAAAGCTTGGAAATCAATTTCACTATGGCATGTTGCGTACTCAAACATCTCAGTGGAGGTATCGTAGCATTCTATTTCGTGTTCTAGTAAGTTTTAAAATTCGTTCGAAAGAATTCTAGTGGTAACTGACGCTGTTTTAGTTGTTGCAATACCGCTGGCATAAGTCGTCTGCAGGCAGCCCTCTTGTGGATACCCGCATGTCTCGTAGGATTTTGCCTGGCGAAAGTGGTTGGCCGGGCTTCGCTAAAGCCGAGACCGTGGCTGATGAGGTCACTCTGCGGACTGTCTGACGCTGGGTGAATACTGTCGCCTCTGCTTCTTGCTATAACCCCCTGACATATGCCTACATACATTCCACATGTTCTTGCGGCGACAGTGCTAGGTACTTGCGACTACGACATCCTCTTCTCCCGTTCAACCATTCTACTTACTGAATCATTCCTCGCCAGTTACCACGGCCTTGTTGGCTGTCTTTTGAGTATCTTCGTGGAGATAGGAACAGCCTTAGGATTGGCCGGGGGGAACATCGTTCAAGAACGATTCGACCATGCAATAGATCCAACCTCATATTCCGCTCCTTTCTGGTTCTCGGTCGCCTGCGCTACATGCGGGATGCTGTTGTCGATATTGAGGTTTTGGCTTCGGCATCATGGACAGGGCGTGAAGTCGAACATTAGTCCAGTTTGCCTACGAAAATTACAGCACGAGGAAACCTCTGTCCAGTCACTAGAATGCCCACCCGGTGTGTAGATGCGCCAAGCTGGAGGCATTCCGATGCCAATATCGAGAACCTTCAGCGGGTATAGCGAGCCGCTGCGTTCGCAGCTGGACTGAGAGATGAGGACTCGCATTCCTAGACTCATCTGCTGCTCAGTCTGGTTGGTCGAGCACAATGGCGACGGGTTATTAGCAGGAACGGAATTATCTCCATTCACCCGTCAGGGTTTGCTGCTGATACTTGACGACACTGGGACTGGCCCATTCGTGAATGATCAGATTGCGACGAAGAGCACCTTCTCTAGAAACTTGCCCGTAATCCGTAGAGAGCCTGAGAACTTGTCATAGGCATGTAATTTTACAAAGTAAACAAAATTTTAAACCTACTGGATGACTTGAATGTTGGTAATTGACCTAGATTTCGCAAGTAGCTTTATCAAAGTGATCAAATGATCTCTTATCTGAATCAACGCTCGCGACTGCAAGTATCCCTCTTTCACGCGACGGTGTACGATGGTGATTTGAAAGCAAAATTCCATCGTGGGATGCTTCCGAGTCAGTCAAATTCGGCTAATGAATCTTCGCATCATAAGGATCTTTTCGCTACAGTACAATGACACCGTTTATGTGTGATTCTGTTGTTCGTGGGAACGTAGGCAAGTGCACAAGAGAGTATCATACCGCTGATTTTGTTATTGTTACAGAAGTAAGTACCTCTGCATAGGTAAGAGCAGTAAGTCTCATGATGAGTAAGCTGTAGCTGCAGTGGCAGACAGAAGGAAGCAACGCTCCAATTCACAACAGATTCTCTACACTTCGGCAGTGCGGCCGCATAAGGTAGGATGAGGCAGACTTGTCACGGGACATACGTGTTACTAGTCACCTTGACACTACTATAAGCATCTAAAAGCCGTGCCGCCTAGCTTCGTGTACACCACTAGGACTGCGGATACCTCGAAAGTCTCTTCACTCTAGTGATACTGGCTCTATACAGTATCATCACTAGAGACATCTTCTTTTGACTATTCCTCACTCCCTTCTAGGGGCTTGCCAGGCTAGGCATTGATATCTAGCACGTTTCGTCTTTGCGTAGAGCCTAGCACGCCATGCTCTATTATTGACCCGTGGCTTAGACTTCTCCGCCGCATCACCGTCTCGACTGATACTAGATTGACGTGTATCTTCCTTAGACCTTTTGTTAACGAGTATTGCGCTGCCGGTCCCCGCTAGAGCGCTCCATGTAGATGCTGTGTAGCTACCGTAAGTAAAGCGAGAAGCGAGGAATTGAAATCACGGGTAGTGCTCAACTCTATCGGCTGTATCAGTACCTGGGATATACGTCATCGTAGAAGTTGGGGTCCAATATATCGCTACTACCGGGGGTAATACCGACTGCAATGTAATCTATTAGAGTGAGTGAAATTATATGCGGACATCACTTGGCCCTGGCTCGCCGTTGTCCAGCCCAATGCGCCTAGCTTTGTGTTTGATTTGCATTACGCGCATGCACTCTAGCGTGTCACGCGGCTAGCATGAAATGCGCCACTCCCCCAAAATCCTCAAATCCCACCATCTTAGTATCAGCAACACAACAATAACCATGTCTTCACCAGATCTCCACTATATCTATTCAAACATTGTTCATTGTGTAGCTCTGACCCTAGCAAACATTGCCAAATGTATATGTAACCTGCTAGACACACGGGAAATCCTGAACATCGGCCAACTTCCTGGAGTCCCCGGAAAAGGTGGTACACAACACACTCGAAAAGAATCGGGGGAAATTTCTGGTCGATGCTAGGGACGACCTAAATAGTGAAAAGACTGATAGAGAGCGCTCAGCTGTACTTGGCTTCTACGCTCGTTAGGTGTTTCCTGTTGGTATCTGCAGGCATGCTCGCTAACCGCTCATTATTCCTGATGATGCTGCGTTCACTTTGCCCACTGCTGATGCGGATACCCGTGCGTGTAGAGAGCCTATTCGGCCGTAGTATCGAAAGTTCAAAATCTGGCACGGTAGGTTCGTGCTGCTTCGCTCGGAAACGTGAGCACAGGTCTAACACCTTGGAATGTAAACAATTAACTTTGAAGTACGTGGAGAAGATGTTAGGGAGCAGGCATTGTAGACGAAGCAGAGGGAGAGCTAACACTTCTTCGGACCTAGACGCTAGCCTTGCATACAAGCAGACTATAAGGGTAGACCATCAAAACATGAGCCTGGTCCAATTCGGGGTCTTACCGAAATTTCCTGGAGTTCTTGGGAATCAGTGTATAGAAGACATGCTGACTCATAGCTGTCTGCATATAGCACTCTCTGCAGGCTGCAGCCTCCTGAAATAGTCGAGCCGCGTTCTCTTTGTTCTCAGCTACTAGATTCACTTACATAGAATCTAGGGCGATACTTTGAGAATTTTCATGAAAGTCACACTGCTAGGAGAAATGACCTGAGTGACGATCAGTTACTAGATCTAGATTGCATTGGGGATCATCGATGTGATCTGTATAGGCGGAGATATATGTGATATCGAAATCATGTCCGGCGAGTGCACTGTATGCTAGAACAAATTAGGATAACTGAACATTAACGAAACAGCATTGGATGATATGGCTTTGTGCAACGCTAGGCTATGGTAATGATTTTGCATGGTATTTACTGTTCCAGCAAGATCTGTAGCTTCTTAGAGGTTACCAAAGGTGCTATTATAGTCTACGAGTGCCACCGTATAAGGTAACGATGTTAATTCGAGCGGAACAATCTGTTCGTCTGGTCTAGTCAGATCACTTGTGATATTGTCTAACTACCTCGATAGAAGCAGACAGGACAGTTTCTATGCGTACTTTTGGTCATATCAGAACAGCAATTGCCTTAGCTGCTCGCGTATCCACCATCTCCGTCTGTTTCCGAAGTCGGCTCTTACGAACGTATCCCGCCTGAGACCACTCCGGAGCTTTCACCTCCTGCTCCCCACTCGATATTCTAAAGACCGCATTCTCCAAAGCTTATAAGAGCGATATCCTCTTCTTGTCATGCACTGCGCCGCTCTTTCATGGCCAGACGAATCGCTACCGCTATGCGTTCTTTCTCTCGCTTTAGATGCAGGAAATCTATGATTCGAATATCGCAGTTCATGTTGTTATGCTCGTTGCGAACCCTACACCTACCCGAGCGCACATGTACTCGACACACAAGTCTTTGCTAGCGACTTGGCGTACACGCTTGATTGTCTATATTTCCTAAACCTGATGCATATCGCAGTAAATGCACAAGAGACTAGACTGTAGGAAGACTCTACACCAACTTCACTATCTCTTAGCCAGGTGTTCTTGGAGCCTTTGTGCGACACATAGACTCAATCAACTACATACAGTCCACAGCGGCTACTCCACTGTTATTCACTATAGTCCCTTCATTAGCAGGGCTCATTTGGACAGGAAGGACTCCTCCTTACTATAAAGGTCCAGTGCCTCCCACGGCTGCTGACGGGACCCCTAGTCGACGTCCTCGAGCGCGTTCAGAGGACTATCCTGCAGATATTCCAACGGCCGCTCTACATCACATAGAAGACCCTTCGATCTTCGATGAAAATGATACCGCACGTCCAAGTGACCCGCTGCCCGAGCCGCTCTCAATTTAAGGCCTAAAAAGGCGTCAGCTCGAGCTCGGAATTGCTCACAAGGAGCAGGAACTTGGTCGCAATGAGCAGGACACTCCAGTGCCAGGGTTCTGTTCGTCGTGCCGTGCGTTTGAGTACTCACCACTGGTAGAGGTTTCACCTCTTGTGAACAAATGCGGGCTCTGAAACTTTCCATATTTACCACTCTGTGCCGCCTTTGGCACATCATTGAGCCAGTGAAAGGAAGGATTCTTGGGACACAGTCTCTCTGAGTAGCCATGGCTGCGACCACTAGCCATGTGTGGGACCACAGGCGTCGTGAACGACGTAGCCAGGGCGATGATGGTGGTGTAGGCTACCAAGGAAGGGGACCGTAGCGTTCATTTGCAAAACTATCTAAATAACTAAGGATGCGGTGGGTGGGACGCGCAAAGAACCTCGATGAATACCTGCTTAGAAGACGGTGAAGTTGGTTTAGGAGGGAAAGTTCTGAGGGAACAGGGGGACCTCGTATGAATCGCCTCCCGCACAGTCCCTCCATAAGGTACAAGATTGCAAAGCTGGAGAAAAGAAGAACTATGCACATCCCTTGAGGCCCTAAAGGGTGTGCAAGGCATTATCAAGAAATATATAGAAGATTTCTGAGTCCTTAGCTGCTGATCTGTGCGTTTGCTAAGGCATAGCCTAGACATATGGCATAGCGCATGATATTACCCTCCTCAGGTGCTGCCACGGATATCGGACTGGAAACCCGTAGCTGCTAATCGAAGTTGTCACTGCGATTGACAGCTAGCCGCATGAACGCGTTGGCCATGTGGCACTTCATCGTTCATGGGATACTGTAGTATGGCGTGGTCGCCTGTCAAAAATGTTAATGTGTGGTCTAGCCGTGGGCCGTGGCGTGCTCAAACTCACTTACGAGACAAAGCACTTCGGCATGAGAAGACCCACGGCCGAAGTTGTGAGAGCGGACCTGGTAGCATAATGCAACGCAGGGAGCTGATGTCGTCTTTTGCATAGTAGGCGCGGGGACTGCGTCCAAATTTCGTTCCGCACTCATCCTTTACGGCGTCGCACACTTGGATCGTCCTTATTCTCCTCAGACGCGCGAGATTGGTCTCATGACAAGTCTTCTTCGATACTTTCCGTACAATAATCGTGTTTCCCTTGGAGGTGATCCCACATCGCTTTGTCCGAATCGAAGCTTCTGTGGTCTTGGCCCAGCTTCCCATTGCAGCCAGAACAATACCAGAGATGTCCATGTGAGTCGCATATGCCCAAAGCATTATGACGCCGCACGAACCCATATCTGTGTTGACCGAGCACGTGTTCAACGACCTTACTAATGTCAGCTGATCAGAAGCGCTAGCATGGTCCCCTATCTTTACAGCTGAATGTTGTTGGCATTTGGAAAATAAGGTAGCTTCACCGTATGGATCTTCTGTTATTACGTTTGAGCTGCTCATAAGGTTAACACCGAGGATCTTAAAGCTTTTAGTTAAACTTTAAGCTAGCTATATAGCAGTGAGCTAGCTATGTAGCAGTGAGCTGTCTATGCAGGAATGAGCTAGCCATGCGGGAGTGAGCTAGCTATGCGGGGGTTAGCTCGCTAATACATAAGGAACCCTGCCGTAGTCTTTACTACGAGACTCTACTTACGGATGTCGCTAAGGTCGGCTAGCTACTAAAGATCGGGCAGAAAGTGACGCTATGTTTGCGCGCACGGTAGCAAATACATAATATGGGACTACGGCACAATAGCCACGCATTTCTGGATGTGCGCCATGGAGGTCCCTCACTTAATCAGTTATGCTATTGTCCTTATACCGTTCAACTGTTCTTAGCTAGCGTCTTAATGGCACGCGCGTTACGAAGCGTAGAGCGGAGCCTATGTTTACGCAGCAGGATATTAGGAACTCCTAGCGTTTAAGGGAGCAGGAAGATATTCAAGTGATGACCTTTAATTGTGCTATATGGCAAGCTTTCTACATTCACTAGATTGTTGTAGACGATATATCACCACGCCGCGCAGTCTCGCAGCCTCGCTAAGAGCTCCTCACCCTATATTGAAACAATTGGTGCGTTTGCTTAACGATGAATTGGTTGGATTATCTACTAAGGACTTTGTGGCTTCTTATATGCCCTGACCTGCTACTCTAGCACCTTCTACTATGGAATACCTTAAACATTCTAGATACTTCTGTCCCGCAGTAAGGTTATGTCCTTATCTTAGACCCTGTCTCGAGGCATGAGGGGTACTACTCTATATAGTTTGCTGTGCCGTCGCCGCTACAGAGAACTCGGGGAAGCTCGTAACGTCAAAATATATACTATCGAGGCGGTAGAGCTAGACATAGCCCGGCGTGATATACAATATCTAGAGATATTTTCGCCTGGCTTAGGTCTATTATATAGGTAAGATCTTGAGCGGTTTGCTCGGGCAGTCGTAGAGATACCGCCTAAACCATGCGAAACAAAGGTATTATAGTATGGCACGTGACCTACGGGCGCAGTCTTACAAATTCGAGTAGAGTCATACCTTTCCGTCTCTTACGACCTCTATAGGTCGTATAACTAGGTTTCATGACTCGGAGGACGATAGGTAGGAAATATACTATGCCTTTACGTCTACTAGTCACTTTCTAGACGCGTTATATAGCAGCTTATCGGCCTAGACGCATTTCTCATGATAATCAAACCCCCGAGTTCTCCGCAGCGGCGACGGCACAGCAAACTGCATGGAGTGGTAATTCCGCAACAGGGAGCTTGACACGTCGTGAATGCTGTTTGGTGGTCTTGCACTAAGACCATCAATAACCAAAAAGAAGCAGTAGAAATAAAACTCGACGAATGGCCAGGAGTTGTTACACTATCATCGGCAGCTGTACCCCATAGCCCAAGTAGTAACCCGCACCACAGAATGGGAAGAGGAGTCTTTTTACATGAGCTTGAGTACAAACACAGGGTTACAACGAGACCCGACCCGCTGGATCTATCACCCGTCTAGGATGGACGCAATGAAACTCGATTCGCCAGAGCTCTCACCGGTCTATGCACGTCGAGCGGGCCTGAATTACAAATGCAGTTCAAAAAATTGAACAGCTGCCTTCTTGTGAGGGAGCTTCCTGTACCATAAAATGCTAACCGACTGTCACTCACTATTTCCAGAATCTCGACTTGCCAGAATTGAGCATGCTCATTCCTTGAAGCTATCACACGGCGCACAAGAAGTCAGAGAATCAATGGGCAACCTCTGCATAGCAGCATCAAGTCGGGCGTGTAGGAATCCCACCCTAGGCACCTGTATCAATTATCCGCTCGCTTACCCTGGATGCGAAAGCTTGGCTGAGTAGCCAATCACAATGCGTAATTGCCCGTACACACTTTGGTTTCTTTCTTGCGGAACTGGCTCACCGTTAAAATACTTGCTATGGGGTGAGATGGCAGTTCAAGCAGTTCAGAATACCGCATACTATGGCCGCCGCTACCTTCCTGACTGCTATCATGTTTTCAGTTCGAGACAGAAACGTTGTCGTGAGTCAGCATAATAAGAAGAGGGAAGCGGAGCATGTACGCATGCAGGTCGCTGCAAGAAGGTGTTGGGTATATGCAGGATTCATGCGCGTGTGAGACATGGCCAAAACCACGTCTCGGAGGACATAAAGTACACTTAGAGCATTCGTTAGTCGACCTGACTCTTTCTTCACTCGGGCTCGATCAACCATTATGGCGACAATCTGCGAAGACTGTGACCGCACCTTTGGCACAAGGCGAGCCTTTAAGCAGCATCTGCAAGATTCGCCGGTCCACGCGGTCACGTTTGACTGCGACGAGTATGACCGCGCCTTTGGCACAGAGCAAGCCCTCCAGCAGCACCTTCGAGACTCGCCGGTCCACGCGGTCATGTTTGACTGCGACGAGTGTGACCGCGCCTTCGACACAGAGCAAGCCCTCCAGCAGCACCTTCGAGATTCATCAGCCCACGTCGGCTTCCATACTGCCGGTGTCAGCCACTCGTTCGATCTGCAACCTTCTCTTCACGATGAAGTGTTACAGTCACTACGTGCTTACAATCTTGCATACGACTTCTTCACGGCCGATGATCCACATGGCGTTCTGAAAGAGCATGACACGAGCATTATGGGCACCTTTACTTGTACCAACCGGTCTTGCCCTACCGCCAGATGGACAAGCAAGCAAATTGCTATCACAATTCGACAATATCCCGGCGAGCTATATAACGCTCGAGTCTACTTCCAGCGCTGCGAGTCGTGCAATTCACTCAGTCAACCCGAGTTGGACGATTCGTACGCGGAACGAGTTTCGTATTGCCTGGCAAAGTGGTCCGGCGTTGCTGTGGAGAAGCCTCCTAACTGTGGCCGTAGCAGAAGACCACACCAAGACAGCCTCTGTGAAGGATGTCGAATGGGTCGTTGTCGGCAAAGTCGTCTTTGACGTCACGTTTGTACCTCTGCGATGCCTGCTGTTACATTGAATGCGAAAGAGGCGACCATGTGATTGATATGCGCGCTAGTGATTCAATAAGCTCTGACCAAATTGTTAACTTGTTACAATCATGCGGAAGGTCGCGATAGATCACAAATCATTCAACGTCGGGGTTTCTCTGCTCTTCACATTTTGCTATCTCTGTTCATCGCGTCCAGTTTTCATGTGACTTTGTCACGTGCACAGTGATGAGAGACGTCATCCATCGAAGGACCGGGCCGATGAAAACCTGAAGTTGAACAATCGCTCCGTGTCCGCCAGTTGCAGATGAGATTCAAGCGCCTTCTGCAGTAGAGAGAAATCTCATGGCTCGGTCTTATCATTCATTCGTCGCTACCTGGCTCAACGGGATTGAAAACCAAGAGCCCTGCCAGAGACTTTACCATCAAAAACACAAGGCCAAAGGTCTAGTAACCTCGCGCGGGCTTTACTAGAGGTCATAGCTGTGCGAGAAGGAGTAATAGCGCAGTAAGTGCGATGCCCGCGTCAAAATGTCGAGGGAGAGGTCGACCAGAAAAGAGGGTACCTCTCAACGATACGACATCCAATATGCGGCGCTTGCCGCGAAGGTCTTCGCGACACAGAAGGGGTCGTGAGACCCTCTTGAGGAAGCCTCGACAGGACCATTGCAGAACGCGCCTGAGCTTCCCTACACGTTCTCGAAGCACAGTACCACTACTCCAGTACGGAGTTGATCTTCAAGCCCTCGGAAGCTTACGACACTTGTAGCTCTTCCTGACCCGACCGTGTACGTGACATAAGACCCCTACACACAAGAGCCTCGACCGCCAGCTCATGACCAGGAAATATGGGATCGCTTTAAAGACTACGCTCATGGTCGACGCTTTCTGCCCCGCGAAATGCGAGAGGAAGTTCGGGAGGATAATTGACGTGAGGAACTTGGGCATAATTGTTGCTTTGACGATTCAGGAGAGAGGCAAGAGCTCGTACACGAAGCTTGACAATTGCGTCCGAGAATCTGTATCCCGTCAACGGCTCATCAGGTATGAGGCTGGTGGCTTTGAGTGCATCGTGCGCTACGCAGGTGACGGATATCTCAAGGACAAAGCGAAAGAGTCATCACCAGGATCTTATCATCCGGCGAAAACAGTATGCTTGCAAATGTTAGCTGGTGGAATGGTCATCTCACAGAAGGCCATGTTTGACATCAAAACACGGTCTATTCGCAGGAAAGGCGGGGATATCCTTGGCGGAGAAATTGACAGACTCTGGTTGCGGCAGATTCCCAACTTCATCGTGGCGTACCACAGGAGCGGCACATCCGATGACATTCAGATCATGGACGTTGGGAAACAGATTGCTCAATGGGAGGCCGAACATGCGGACGACCTCAGGATATTTCCCGCGATCATAGAGAAGATTATCACATATGCCAGGAGCCAAGCAGGCACGGTGTTCGAAGTCTGCTCACAGCGACCACAGATACTCGAGTTCCGTTGCATGGGTGGACATCCAACCCCGTTTTGCCAGACGAGCTGAGACAGGTGTGGTCACAATCAGGTCTTACTACGGCTGAAGCTTCATAGAAGGAAGATTCTGATGGGTATGTGGGCTCGGATGCTGAAGGGGGCGTTGATCTCGACTCCATTGGTGCTAGTGACAACGATGCGGTGCCAGACTATACCGCATGTACGGAGTGCTGTGGCTATTGCGGGCGCTGCAAGTACTGACAGCTTGCTGGCTCTCTGTGCCTGCCAGAGCGTTCCTAGAAGAACCCATTTCCCCTTACTGGGCCATAAGTTTTACCCCTTATCTATACGTTCGGCAGTGCCATCTACCATGCGCCTCTTATCTGTCTTTGCCCTTCTTGTTGGTTTACGCTCGTGAGAGCTGACCTACCTCACTCATGTCTCGATACTTTTACGCGCAGCGCTTTCCATTGTGGCCCGAGTTGCAGGCGGCAGATGTGTCCCGTGGGGACCTGTAGCACACACACACACAGTGTGACGGCGGAGCCTCGGGAAGGACAGTCCTAGCAGAAGGTCGTTGTAGACTCAAGATGGGGCAAGGCAAGCATTGTAGTGGTGGCGCAAGACCGGATGATGCGAATGCAGTAACGCTTTCGATTCGAAACGTCAGTATCGCAGATGCGAGAGGTAGTCGAGCGTGTCGTGGAAGCATAGACGGCAATGGTCCGGACGTGAGTTGTGGTTACGTTTTGGGTTGTTTCATTCGACGGACTTCTCTCCAAACATCGGCAGGCGGCATCTCTTGATAGTATACTGGCCGCCTCATTCTCGGGCAGTCTGCAGAATACGGTTTCGAAGCATCCACCACAGTTTACACTGGGAAAATTGAATGCTGCGAAGGTGAAACACTCCACACTTCGCATTTCTCCTGCTCAAACTACAATTGAGATTGTCTCACAGCTCCGCAAGCATGACTGCTCAAACTAGTCTGAGCTGGTTATCGAAATGTATGGCCACTCGCCGTTCGGCGTTCGCTCGCGGCACTTCTTCTGGTGGTAGCATGTACGGCCGTTCATCAGAGAGTAGCACGTCCTTGGTTGGGAAATGGATATCTTGCAGAAATCGGCGGAGTTGTTGTCAAGACGACCCCCAGATTGGTACACAGCCGCATTCGATGCGTCGTCAGGCAACGAGCTCAATCGCAGGGCGTCTTCGACCCTATACGCTAGTCGACGCAAATCTGCAGAATCAGATCTGTGGAGCTGCTTGCTGTCCACGAGATCTCGTGCTGTCGTTTTGAGATCGAAGCGTGACTTCAAGTGGACGAAGTTGGTAGCAAGAACAGGAGTTCTCACCTGAGGTTTGCAAATGCATGCATGCCATCCGCGGTCAATCTGTAGTTCGTAGCAAAGCTACTGCAGGCGTTCCATACTGAAGCGGGCTTCAGTATGGTCGATACTGTAGCAGGTCGCAAAGTATTTTCGCACCGGCGACTTGTCTCAGGTCTTCTGTAGCAAAGTAGAGAACGGACTAGGCAACATGGCAATGGAGCGAAACCCTGGACAAATCTGTCTACAGCGCTCGCTGCGTTGTCGCCAACCTGTTCTGCTTGCTGCGCAATTTTATCATGCATGGAAGGCTATTTTTCTCATGGCATATCGCTGCCACGAAGAGCCTGGCTTCATTGAGATTGCGAGCGTCTCGCTTGCCGTCCAGAACAGTATCCAGAAAGCGCCTCAGTCGCTGTGTGTTGGCCTCCAGAATTGGCAGCTTGGTAGAGCTTCACACTGCTTCAACGTGATGTGATGACTTCAGTAGATCGATGGCTAGATTTTCGGTTCTTGTCATCAGCGAAGGTCATATCATCCTTTGGAGCATAAGGAAGGCTGATCGCATACAAGCGGACCCCCGACAAGACGTTCGATAATTTTCCTGACACACTGGCTTGTATACAAGCAGCGCGATATCGCCATGGAGCAGTGCGGTAGAGATAGAAGGATCTAGTCGATGCGTGACTTGACAAGCGTCGTAGCATCCCTTCCTGGCGGATTTGTCAGTTGGCATAGCGATTATACATGCGCTTTCTCTGAGCGCGTCGACAAGAAGAGCGGTCATCATTCAATAAGATTGCTAATTCGAAAATACAAGGTACTCCGACCCACTTTCTGACTAGTTTCTACTTCCGCCTTGGTTCATAACAATAGATTCATCACAATCAAGAGTGTGATGAGTCAGTTAGCGCCTCGCGAGCAACTACTTCGACTTGCTCGTCGATCACACGATTAGCATATTGATGTAGTCTCAGACGTTGTGCGAAGGGCCGACAAGCGCAGATCTCCTGTCCTGAATCAAGAAAGATCGCTCCTAGGACACTTTCCACCATATCGGAGAACATCTTGTTGATGCCCATTTGCTTTAGTTCCGCCCATGGATGACGGGCGCCATGCTCCAGCTCCTGTTTCGCAGCTCTTCGAAACTCGTAGTATCGAGCGTAGGCATCGTGGTGAATGCCTGCTACGTCAGAGTGGAAGTCGAGATAGTCAGCGAGTGAGCGCTCGTAAGTTTCTTGGACCTCTCTTGTTGCTGTATTGATGCCCCGATGAGTTTCCGCGAATCTGAGATCGAAACAGAGGTAACCGAGTAAGTCTGCATTGACCAATGCTGCCTTTCTCTGGGTCATACGGCCCTGTGTGAGCTTGTCGATATGCTCAGCTAGCAGTTCGGCTACCAAGATATCCAGTATAGCATCGCCTAGAAACTCCAGGCGCTCGTATGATTCTGTCCTCGACACATGAGCATACGATGGATGGGTCAAAGCTTGCGATAACAAATCGGGGTTGGAAAATGTGTGACCAATTAGTGCCTCGACTTGTTTGCGTTTGCCAGAGGGCTTTCTACTTGTCGGTGTCGAGTGGCACGATTGCACAGATGTTGGCATCGCCGGAAGAAAGAGCTCGATACATCGCCTGGCTGCTTCCATGCCTGCTCCGAGCCAAGCAGCACCGATCAAAGCCTCAACTACGTCTGCAAGTGACTTGGATGAGATTTCTCGCAAGGGCCGAGTGGACGTTGTTGATGGCAGTGTCCATTGGCGATAGTCGATGGGTTCGCAGATGATATAACGACCGAGACCTGTTCGAATCGCGGCGCATGCCAACGTAGCATTGCACACCAGCAGTGATCGTCGTTGAGACAGATATCCTTCCGGCCAGTTGGGATAGGTGTTGAAGAGGTGGCATGAGGTGACGTATTTGAGCACACAATCACCGAGGAATTTAAGCCTCTGGTAGTTTCTTGAGCGTTGAGCGGATGGTGTAGTGACCGCTGATCGAATGCATTCTCGGTTGTGCAGACTCACTTCGTACAACAACTTGGCTTGCAGTTCGTCCACCAAGGTATAATCGTGGATATGCTGAAGGATATCAGGCATAAAGAGCCCGAACCTTGCCCACGGTACAGCCACAGGATCGACGGTGCAGTCATGCAGTGCGAAAGTTTCTGTTGGCTTCTGTTGGGCGTCAGAAGACGTTGTTGTGATGTCGTGCTCGGCCACGAGCTTCGACTCTACTGCGATCGAGAAGTTCCGCCTCTTCGGTAGTCGTGTACATACAACTCCACCATGCTGGGCCCATTGGCGGAAAAAGTATGGTGCAGTGTCTCTCGATCCAACCCGCACAAGACTTTTCAGCTGCTTACCGCAGAACTGATCGGCTGGGCGGGCTGCACCGTTGTAGGACCACGACTCATCCTTTGACGGCTCAAACAGAGTCAGAAGCTCGGTATCCACTTGCCAATGACGTTCCGAGCGAGGTGCTCGATATAGGTCGCTCGTGAAACTGTGCATCTCGCGTAAGATCGGTGAAGAAGGCCTCCGACAAGGGACTGATTGATCGAATTGACTCTCGAAACTGGTTTGTCCATCCCAGTATAGCTTAAGCGTTGGCGGTGTCGATGGCTGCCGATACGTGTTAAGAATCACGTGTATCGGCGCTTCGTGTTCGCAATCGAGACTAGCTAGAGGTGTGATATGAATTTCAAGCTTGTACCAATCTTCACCCGTAGACTGAGCCCACAAGTCCAAAGATTCAGTCTGCAATCGTGTTGGTGGCGCCCTCTCCTCCAGACCTTCGTCGGCGTTCCATTCTTGGCATATTGCGAGGAGATGGTCATTGAGAAGGCCAGCCTCAAACAATGCTGAGTAGGCATGGAATGCAGCGTCGTTTTGGGCCGCCTTCTCTGCTCGCCATGTTCGCTTGCTTGAAGCATGTCGTGCGTACGCAGGCACGCCAGAAGGCAAGGTGACGCTGCCGCGAATCAACCCATGCTCATCGGCATGAAAGGCGAATTCTGGCCGGGGATCAATACAAGGATCACGCAGAAGCCGCTGACAAAAATGAAGGAGATGCTGGAGCGTAGAACATGCGTCAAGCGTTGCCCTGCCCAATATCAGCAAATATAACCTTGAGACTGAATCGCACTTTGAGCCGACGGGGTACTGCCACGACGGAATTAACCCACCCTGTTGACTCCACTCTGATTACATAGTCCATAGCTTCGTCTTCTGCCTCGATGCAGCGGTATACGTCTGCCTGCTCACGCTCTTCTTGGCATAGAGCGATGAGCTCATCCTCGAGTTCTTTCCACCTGGCCACCTTGCTCTGATCCGTACTAACTTCGAGCAGGATACCATAACGCGAATGCTCATGTCTTGCTCGGCCTCGCCTCTGGATGTATGATTTCAGATTCGCTGGAACGTCGAAGCAAGCAACCACATTGCAAGCTTGGACGTCGATACCCTCCTCGAGAACGCTAGTAGCAACAATGATATTTGCCTGGCCTCGACGAAAGGTCGCAACTGCTTGTTTCTGGGATCCGCAATCGACTAACTCTGTTATGGCGAACTTCCGACCTGAGAAGCTAGAGCCGCCCACGCTAGGAATGCATCGCAGCCTTCCGTTCGCCGCTGGGTGGTTGTTGAGCAGTGAACTGAGCACACTGGCTACCACCCTCCGCTCCACGAATACGATCCCGCAAACTTCGTCACTAGGATCCTGCAGAAGGTAATCCAGTAGGCACTGGACCTTGGCTGAAATCTTCGAGAAATGTATCTCCTCTTGCTGACAAGCTTGTTCTATTCGTGCATTGTTAAATGTCGTAAGAAGAGTGTCCACTGCCGAATCCTTCAGGTCTAGTTGAAGATCTCCAGGTGAGCTTGACTTGGTGCGCAGGAAGACAATGGTCTCGCGGATGAAGAAATCTGCAGCACAAGCACCAAGCTCGACAAGGATATGCATCGCCGTCTCGTAGAGTTTCTTGAGTGTACGCTGCACCCCGTCCGCCTTCTCGTTCCGCTTCGACGTTTCCGGCTCGGCATAAGCTACGCAGCTCGAGGCATGCTGGATCAGAGCACGGCGCAAAGCTCGGAGACCGTTGCTCGTGGGTTTGCCTTGCACATCGTTGATGCCGTAGCGTAGGATGCGACAGTCAGGGCGGAAAACGTGTCGCATGAGATCTTCTCGCTGGAGCCTGGGTGTGACACTCACAGAGTCTAGATTTGCTTCAATCGTGCTGTATCTGCATTAATGGCGAGAGCTGAGATCGTGACGCATCCACTTACGAGACAGAGCTGAGGTTTGACGACATGACCAGGCTGGCCGACAGACCAAGGATATGAGGCACATCAGCACCGGTCGCTTTGAGTCCGTGATAGAAGTTTTCCATGATGATGTTGGCCGGATGCTTCTTGACGCAATGGTGTGCTTAAAGCGATTCAGTACCGCGCCGCTGGCGCAAGATGTTGCTTACCTTCATCGAATATCAGCAGCGCAAGCGAGGTGAGCCGAATGAAACCATGTCGCAAAGCATCCGCCAGCACAGCATGCGTGGATACAATAACACGCGCCTGATCCAATGCTGCGTCCCAGATCCTCAGCTCGCTCCACTTATCGACATTGTCCTGGCCGATCAGCAGTCGCATCTTATAAGCAGGCATAGCTTGTCGTAGGGTATCATGCTGCTGTATACAAAGCTCCACGCTTGGAGCAAGGAACCAGATACGCTAGAAATTCACGCGTGCGTCAGTAGACAGTCATACCAGAGAAGAGCTGTTATGTTACCTGTTCTGCAGCACATCGATCCAGTTCGGCTTGAATTCTTAGCATGGCTCTACCGCAGCATCAGTGACCAGATACACGAAGATGTTTGCCTCTACTTACACTTGCGTCTTCGCACTGCCTGTGTCCATCTGACGGGCATAAGTAAGGCTCTGCACCAAAAGCAATGTGGCTTGAATGCGGATGCAGCCTACCACAATGATTCTGTTACCTTCCATGCTTCGCTCAAACATCTCCCGCTGATATGTGCGAGTGCGGCCAGAGAAGGAGCCTGCCGCCATTCTGGTAGACTCTTGGTTCGACAAGCGTGAATACTGAATCAGGGCTGAACCTGCCGCAGAGTGTTTATACTACAGGGAGGTGGAAGTCGGTGCCGTGTACGGTATGATATAGGCCCGGCAGGTTGTATAGATATGCACCTTGTTCTCGCAATTTTGCATGCGCGATCCACCTAAGTTAGTGCGAACTGGTGTGCTGGCAGCATGACACCTGTTTGGGTTGCTTAAGAGCGCATGACTAATAGCTTGCGGGCGCGCTGCATGCCTCATCGTCAGAACAATAATGACACAAAAAGATCGTGTAGTCAATTGTGATGAAGCTGTGATCGTCCGCAGTGCGGTGTTGCAGTGACATGATGTCACTACGAGAAACGCGTCTGCACCACACAAATAGAGCAACCATCGATTGGCTGCAGCGCTTAAAACTAGTCACTATGTTGATAGATGGAAGTTGCCGACGTTGCAACGCAAGTGCATGGCAAACCGCTTCATCCTATCTGATGCATAACATCGCACATACAGTATTATCGATCTGATTAAACCCGTCCCGCACATCTGCTGAGCAACCGATCAGATGTAGAACATTCTGTGCTTGATGGCGTCATGCAGTGCCACTTCTCTCCCTGCCGTAGACACGCTCGCACTACCGCTTGATTCACTTGCTGGTGTGGCGCTGCCCGATGATGGAGCGAAGTGCTGAGAGAGATAGCAGCGTGCTCGCTCGCACACCAGATCGGCATAGTACGCGGGAGGACAGATGCTGACAGCTGATGTAGCCCGACCGAATAGGTAACACAACCCGTGTGTCATCTTCTCCAAAGCATCCGCTGCACCTGCCTGGCCCTGTTCAGAACTCAGCCTTCTCAGCACTTCATCGTAGATGACATAGTAGTGCGCAGATTTTGCAGTACCATGCAGGGCCGAGTGGGCCTGAAGGAAGAAGTCCCAGTTGCAGAAGTTCGTCACTCCACGATCCACCACAAGGCCATGCTTCAAATTGCCAGTTTTGTCTGCATCGTCCGCCTTAGTGGGATAGAATCGCGTATGGTGTCGCTTCCCTACAATGATGATTGAGAGCCTTGGGACACCTTGCTTGACCTCTGCCGGCGAATATATAATGCTGATGGCTTTCTTGATCGCCGGAAGCTCGTCGTCCAGTACTGTTTGGTATTGCCCTTCGGACACACCATCGCGATAGAGGACGAGATTAGCTGGTAAGGTTCTATTCTTCGACCGCCACAATCTCAGTTGTCCTTGAACCAGCTCGGTCAGATCGGTGATCATCTCTTTTCTTGCTTCTTGAACTCGAATTGCTGCTGGCCACTGTCCGAGTGTCCGGTCCACGGAAGAAACGATACTGGCGACGCTTGGGGCAGAAGAGGCGGAGCCGGGAGAAGGGTGGGTGACGTCCAGGCCCACGAACATCGTCTTCTCAGGCGAGATGGTGCCGAAGTTTATGGCGGGGATGGAATGGTTGACGCCGCCGAGCTTGAGATTCACCTTCAGGCCCACATTGACGTAGTACTGGATTTTCTGCTTAGCAAACTTGCTATCGACAACGCACTGGCAGAGTACTCCTTCTTGGACATCGCAGCTGTACTTGACTGCATTTAGATGCCAGTATTGTTGGACGCCGGAATTATAACCAGCAGTATGTTTGGTTTCTTCGCAGCAAGTTCGTGAAGCCTTTGCGAAATGGCCGCAGACGGATTGATCGCATTGACTCGTAGCAGCTCGGGTTGAGGTGCTGCTGCACACTGGATTCCGATGCCCTGGAGACCGCTCACAAAGGAATTAAGACAGGTCTGTAGGTCTGCTGGCTTCGACCAAACTTGTTGTCCGGCTGTGATATACAAGCATCTCAGTCCTTGATCGAAGACCCTTGACACGTCAAAGGTCCGGGTGCGGGGATGAGTGCAGATGGACTGTGGATAAAGTACAACTCTTCAAACATCGTATGGCTTCCGTCAGAACGTCGGCCTTCGTGCACAGATACAACAGCACAGACAGTGAGCATCGGTGTCAGAAACGGAAGGGTTTGGATGTGCAGCTTCATTGGGCAAAATGTACCAAAGCCACAGTCAGTTTTGTGAGCAGAAGTCGTTGTCGCAACAGGCAGTGCTTACATGCACAACCAGAATATGCAAGAGGCGCTTTCGGGAAGTGCTCAACTTGTTAAATCATTCGGCGGACTCACTAGGCCGACGTCGGACACAAATTGTGTTATCTGATTGAGAGTAAGTTTTCGATAGCCTAATCGCGCTTAAGGCTACTGCAAAAAACCTTTCCAATTCTCATATCCATTGTCCGGTTTTGATCCATCACATTCACATCCCTGCAACGGCATCAGCTGGTGGTCGTGTCTTGTAGTTTAGGTGCCTGGCTAGCGCTCAACCTCTGCTCCAACGTCACCTTGTCTGCCAGCAAGATGCACAATTGGTCTGAAGTTCAAGCATTGAGCTGACCACGAAGGCGGATTTGAGGTTCCGGCGTAAGCGCAAGGTAACATAACGTACACATAGGTCAGAAAGATACTTGAAGGTGTGTAAAAGAGCGTAGGGTATGCAGATAAGGCGAAACCTGGGTGCATGGCCGACTATCAAATAAAGAGCGAAAAGTGTCCCGGCACGCGGGGATAGACGTTAATTGTCCGAGCAAGCTCGGACCTATACTACTACACATTAAATTTCAGGGTCTTGCCAAGCCACGCTCTTATTCGTCCATCTAAAACCAACGCCACGTGACCTCCCTTTGAGACAGAATTCGACCCTCCCTTTGAGACACAATTCAATCTCCTCCGTATCGTTTGGCGCGTGGTCTATCGTCTATACCTTTGAGATGAAACGGACGAGGAACGCTGTTCTGCTTGCACCTAGCGCAAGCCCCGAATCGAGTTCCTCAATGCGACAGGACGTGTATTGAAGACCTGTCAACAATGCCGTACCCGCCGTCAGGCACTTCAGCAGCGCAGGGCTGCGCGACGGCAGCGAGATGAACCCAATCCTGACCATTATGGCGACGTAGAATCCGCCTTTCGCAGGCCCACGCCTCAAGACGATGCTGATCGGGCTGCTCAGCAATCCGTATGTACTGTATTCCGTCTCAGACTGCGTCTGCCCCTTCGAGGAAGGATACACGCTACTGCGAGTCTACCTGCACACCTTGCCTGCACGTCTCTTCGCTGCTCGCGCTCTGGGATGCGAAGTTCGTCTCAAAGTGGGGTTCCATCTTTGATACAGCATTCGAGCCCTCCTATCGAAGCTGAGCTAACGTCAAACAGGCCGCTGCTTCCCGTCGCCAACAGCTATATAGCCATATTTTTGGCACTGACGAATTAGGCTGCACAATCATATCCGCTGTTCCCAGAGAGACGACCGGCAACTCGAGTTCCTTCTTCGCTTACTTCACCTTACTATTCGACGCCACGCGTCGAAGACTTGGCATACGTTCTTCGCTCGAGTGACCTTCATGACACCCACTCCTCGCTTTCGGTATCCATGGCTGACAATGACCGAAGCCTCGAGCTCATGCGTTTCCGCGCAGGTGTATACGGCGCCATGGCCGGCGTTGAAAAGAGAATTGTTCTCAAGCAGCGAGACGGCGTGGGTCGCTACGTCGATCACCGTGGCGCCGGGTTTTGCAAGTAAGTCATTCACCTCTTGGAGAAGGTGCAGTAGCGCTTCACGATATATCCGGTAGGCGTGCTGCGGGAGGTTCTAAAAGGTGATATTGCCTGCGCCGCCATGGATAATCACACGAGGCTTCACCAGCTTAGGCTTTTCTTGCCCGGACATGCTGAGGGATCAGGAAGCACGGACGAGTATGTGAGAAGATGCTGCCGGAGAAGGACTAGGATTGCTGACGAGTTAATCTAGTGCCTTGATGGAGTGGAGTTGTGTTCCTCGGCCTATATCCCCTGAAAAGGGAAACTGATTCTTGGCACTAGATTTTCTAGTGCTGAGCCGCCATCAATCATGACCTCACATCTTCGTTGCGGTCAGACATGTGCAGCACCGGCACATCGTTCCTGGACGAAATAGATAAAGTAGGCGGACGTCAGGTTGCTCCCGAGCGAGCAATCCTTAGAGGTTTACCGGAAGCTGCGCCCAAGTCCCCGACCAGCGACGCTTCAGGCTCGAACGTGCATCTGCGTTGCGACAGTGCGACGATACAACTCGGATGGTCATTCATGTCTGCCAAGAACGGCGTAGTTTCCAGCAGAAGCGCAGTGTAAATCTATAGTTCTACTGTACGATCGAGGTCCCGAGAGTCCTCAGCACGTCGGTGATATTGAAGGCTATCCGACTGGACTGCGGCGGGCTCGCTTTCTTCTAAGCACACCCTGCAGCCTGGTGGGGACTGATGTAGCCTGCGTGACACCCTCCCTGGGTTCTCTTATTGGCCCTTTGATGGGAATTGTGATGGTAAAACCATCCGGGCTAGACATGCAAGGCAACGATATGCCTTGCTAAGGTAGGTGTAGTTGGCAGTGTATCGTCAAGACTCACCAAACGGCAGAGGGGGCTGTGGCACCTACTCCAACGGGGTGCGCCACGCTCCGAGAAACGGCCTAGGCCCGCTTCAGTGAGATCCAGGCAGTGCAATGAAAGCCGAGGCGAGAGGATGATGTTTCTAATCTTGACTGCTGGCGTCCTATGAATGGCGGCGAAGGCAACAGTACGGTTCCCTTCGCGCTTCAACCCCCTACCTTGTACTCAACTGAAATGTCATTTACGATGGAAGTGCTAGACCCTCAGATCCAGTCTTTTGATTGACATTGTGATATCCCCAAGAAGATCTTTGGCGAGGCTATCCCAAGTGGCTACCAGCTCGATCCTCATGAGGTTGAAGATAGCACTATGAGCCAGAAGACACACTGCTCGGAAACACATGGATAAAACAAGACGCTTGGATACTTGGTCACTGGCGATCAGCTAGCGTTCTCTAACGCCCATACGGATGTTGCCCCAGGACTCTGCTCAATTTCCTTCCCTAGGTCTACCATCCAGTGTGTCCACCATCGACGATCAAATCTGCAGCTGTCATAAAGCTGCTTGCGTCCGAGAGCAGGTACAGAATGGGTCCTCTGTATTCGTCAACGTAAGAGAGACGTCCCATCATATTATCATTGGACCATTCCGCATCGAGGCTAGGACGTGCAAGGGCCCCATTTGTCAATGGGGTGCGAATGTAGCCTGGGCTCAGGGTGTTGACTCTTATGAGAGGGTACTTTGGAGAACGCAGCCAAAGATCGCGCCAGCTGTAGTACTCCGGACTTCGAGCAGTTGTAGGCTGCAGTATTGATCCCCTAGTAGTCGGTCAAGACCAGAGAATCATGGTTGTTAGGAGCGATACTTTAGACTAACCTTGTTGCTGTTGTGCGCACTGATGCTGGCAATGAAGACAATGCTTGCAGAGACGTCCGCCTTGACAATCTGCCTGGCTGCTGCTTGAGCGCAAATGAAAGCGCCGCTCAAATTAACGTCGACAATTCTTCGAAAATCATCCATAGAATAGTCGATGGCGAGACTCTCACCCGAGATACCAGCGCAGGCTAATACGACTCGAAGTGGATACCGAGTCTTGCTCACAGCCCCTTCAAGAACGTGTCCAAAGGCAAATGCGTTGGTTATGTCGACACTGTAGTACCAAGCCTGACCTCCATGTCTTTCCGCAGCTGTCTCTATGGTGGCTGCACGAAGGAGAACAGGTAGTCAGAGGAATGCTCGAGACTAATAGGGACGATTGGAACGGTAATGGAAAACTTACACCACACATTTTCATCGGGTATTTCGTGATACTCAATGCAGATCACATCCCCTCCATTCTCCAGTACGGCTTGTGCGGTCGTTGAGCCCACGGCTCCAACGCCGCCAGTTACTATGCAATGAACGGTCAGGCACTAAAATGACTGGGTGGAGAGCTTTTTATCCATAACGTGACCTGGATGCATACTCATGATTGTCCTTTCGGCAAGACTGAATAGATCCCGGGATGACTTGTCTGGGCCACCTGTGCGGGGCTTGGGTTCGAGAGTTGGTCTGGACATCCTGCAGGCTGCTTCGATATGAGGACGGTGGGTGGTTCATACGTTCATGCAAGTGATGCAATTCTCAAAGTACGCCCTCGTGCGATCTCTGTCTTATACCGAAAGCCAAAGGCTGAGACCATGACCACATCTTCGAGATTTCCAATTTGAGCTGCCACTTTGGCTGGCATTGTCACAAGTCGATCGACAGCACGAGAGCTCATCCGTCACGGACCGGACAAGACATGGCGAAACGTGATCCGGCAACCATGAACATGTCCCGCCAGCAAGTGCGACACGTCAGATTCGATCAGGCGGGAGAAATAAGCATTGGAAAACATCGCGAATTATCGTCTTTCCACCAGACATCATGCAGGAAGTATATTCAAGCGTTTTGTTCAGGTCTCGGCAGATACTCTAATGAGCGCTATCGCTGCGACACAAACAAATAAGATTACACCCTGTCACATATTGGCTATACAAAACTGAAGACGGCCGTCTTCATTGTGGACAGTCGAGAATGCTATGCTGAGGCTATCACTTCGAATGCGATGCCGTCCCGTTTCTCCTCGTTCCAACCGCTGGCCAAGACTCCCGTCCTCAAGAGAAACTCACGCTTCATGTATCCTGCTGCGGCCTTACGACCGTTGGCATCGTCCGCGTAAAGTGCTCCGGCTGTGCTCGTCCACATAGCATATCATGAATGAGATGCAAGTGACGGAAGGACTGAATGATGCCATCCAGTCTTCGCCAGCATAAGTCCGTTCTACCCCATCAACGTTATACTTCATACTACTTTGTCCACTTGGATCAAATTCTTGATGCCTTCCCCTCTGCTGGTCTTTTCCCAGGCTTCTGTTGCTCGCTCAAACGGTGTCACACTGGAGATCAGCGGCTTCAGCTTCACAGCTCCACTGGACAGAAGCTTCACGGCCAGTTCATAGTCTCCTGGCCCGTAGCGGAAGCACCCGTGAACTTTCAGCTCCTTCTCCGAGAGAGCCAGTATCGGAATTTCCATCTTTGGCTTGCCAATGCCTGTCTGGATGTATCTTCCGCCAAGGCATAGTACGTGTATGCCAGTTTGCATGCACAACTCTGCACCGGAAGCCTCTATAACGATATCACACCCCTCTGGCATTTCGAATGTGTTTCGCAGCCGGCTCGCCGTGTCTTCTGGCGGCTCTCCGATCTGGGACAGAAATGTGCTGCATCCAAGGAAGTCCTTAGCAAATTTCAACCTGTGCTCGACAATGTCCACCAAGATGATTCGTTGGGCGCCGAATGTCCTGGCCACAGCTCCGCACAGGAGACCTATCGTCCCTGATCCGAATACCACGACATCTTGTCCAGGCTTAACGTCGACTTGACGGTTCGCGTGGACGGCAACTGCAAGAGGCTCAATAAGGACGGCCTCTTGTAGTCCTGCACCAGTCGTAATCTTGTACACAAAGTCTTCTGGAGCAAGGTAGTACTGCGTGAGAAGACCGTGGGCGTCCGGAGGAGCGGCGGCAAACTTCATATCAACGCAAAGATTGTAGAATCCAGCTTTGCAGGCCTTGCACCGACGACATGGGTTACATGGCTCGATCCACCGGGTCGCCAACCTTGACCGAGGTCACTGCAGAGCCCACTGCCTGAATGATACCTGAGCCTTCGTGACCCATCACAAGTGGATGTGCAGAGTCCACCTTGGTCCCGATACCGCCGTATTTCCAGAAATGGACCTGTCGCATGCATGAGTAGGGAGGCCTCAAGCTTCGGAGATATAACAACAGCGGGGAGTACAACGTACGTCGCTGCCGCACACGCCTACGTAGGCCATCCGAACAATCACATCATGTTGATTGACTATGTTAGCCAAAGGCCGGTCCTCAATTCTGGCGTCGTACGGCCCATACAGGAAGCACGAGGGGTTTTGCATGATGCGTTCGAAAGAGCATGAAGCTGTCGAATTTGGAGGTATGACTCAACTATAAGATATCATCTGTCTCGAATGGACCGCCGTCCCTTCCACTCGGAGCTATCCTCCGATAGTCTCTTGAGCAAGCCAAGCTCTTACTAGTGTCTACGCACTAGAGACACCACCCCTGTCGTCGGCATCTCGCCACTCAAATGGACGGTGAGACAAATTGCGCGGATCACTTCTCCGGGCCGTCTGCGCGCCATGTCTCGCCCGCTTGCCCGTCCCCGGCGCTGACTCCTTCCCTAAAACCTAAATTCTCCATTACAAGTCATCTTTAGCATGATGATTTGATGCGGTCAGATCTCCCTTTCAGATTCAGATCCAGGGATGACGCGCGGTGACGACAGAACCGCAAGCCAAGCCAAGCCTTCAGCTTCCCGAGCAATAAACAACAATCAGCCAGAAACTTCCTTCATCGTCACTAATACCACTACACTACCCCACAACCTAGAGTCACCTCAGCACATGGTCCTTACAACATCGTATAGGGTTAACATCTTCATATAGCCACTTCTAAGTTATAGCGCTATTCTTAGATAGACTTGTTATACCCGAAGGTTAGAACTTTCATATACGATAGTGCCCCGAGAACGGTCTGCTACTCACTGTATTGTCCTCCCGCTATAGGAGTTATGCTTACTATCTCCGCTATAGAGAAAGTAGAGAAAGTCGAGAAAGTTATGCCTACGATAATATTAAGGTACATCTAGATACTACTAGCTATACTACCGTTTGTAAGAGGTATAATAGCGCTAATAAGATCAATTACCTAGCTATTCCTAAGTGTAAGTAACTAGCCGAAGATATATAGGAAGCGGAAACTTTGACGTAACTCTTAAGCTTTGTTTATTTAGTAGCTATAACATATTCTAGTAGCCTATATATAAAGCGGCCTAGCGGGTAGTACTATACTTTCGGCCCTATACGTTAACGTTAGCGCTACTATTAAGTAGTAGCTAGAACATGTTCTCGTAGCCTATATATAAAGCGACCTAGAGGGCGTTACCGTACTCTCCGCTCTAGGCGTTAACTTTAGCGCTACCGTCGAGTAGTAGCTAAACTATAGCCCTTACGCCGTATGTTATAGCGATTAAAAGCGTAATCTAAGCATTACGGCCCGGCCGAGTTTTCTAGTCACTTAAAGAGAAGCTCTTACCTACGAAGATTAGGAGGCATTTAGCAAAAGCCTAATTGTTACTCTTAGTAGCCTAGAGCAATAGATCCTAACTTTATCTAAAATAGCATAACCTAGATTCTTCTATTAAGATAGCCTAGGTTATTCTATCGAAACCTAGAAGTACTATTTCTAGATGGCATAACATAGATTTTATTATAATTTCGGATTTTATAGGTCTAACATAGTCTATTTAGTATAAAATATTACTAGGTTACTACCAAAACTCGTAGAGATATTAATTACTTAAGATTTCGTTCTAAAGAGTACATCACTAGGGGTAGGTCTAAGAGTTCTAGGGGTCTTAGAAGGATTCCTAAGAGTACGTTCTAGTCTTTAGAGCTTATATAACCGAGGAAGTACCTAAAGGATATATAGAGTACTAGGGAGGTAATACATAGGGTTAGAGCTAAGAGTTATAAGGGTTAAAGAAATTAAGGGTTCTCTGAGTATCTATACTAGAGACCTAGGATAAAGTACAGGAGATTAAACGTATTCTAGGGTATACTATAGTACCTAAGACTTAGTAATATAGTAGTCCTACTAGCCTAGGTAATTTATCCGGAATTTTAAACTATTGCCTTTTGCTCTGAAATTGGGCACTGCATTGATTGCTCATGCGCCTGTTGGGGCTCAGAGGTCCGCTCATCGCTTCGGCTGTAAAGTCGCTACAGCGAGAGAGCCTTCCAGGCTGCCAGCACTTTCTGTCGATCGACCTCGCTGGACTCGTGGTACTCCCACTCGCCTTGAGCAATCTTGGCTGTATCCACAGGGTCGCGGTGCCTTCTTGCGACGGCCTGTGAGATCTCCTTATCAATGCCTTAAGCGGATAGCCTACTGGAGCTGCCATTGCTGGTTCAATGAAGTCAGCTCTACACCAAATCACAGACTGTACAATGCACATACCTTCGAAGAGTTTCATCGGCGCCCCAGCAACCCCTTGCCAACGCCGAGTAAGCCACCTACTACGCCGCCATCACGAACACCGATATATGGCTGCATGAACAGTCCAGTCACCCTGTCGTGCGTGCGGAGAGCCAAGCCCTTGCAGCCAGCGACCACACCACTTCTGAAGTCAGTGATGGCGTCTGGCTCTCTGACCATGGGATCGGCCCATAAGTCGTGGCGCATTGAGCTCCGCGCGCCAGAGCGAGCATGAACGTCATCGGCATGCGGACGATGGATGACAACACTCTTGCGCTGCCTTGCGCGCGGAACGGCTTGGTCTGGAGAATGTGACGCTGTCGTCTTGGATCGGGCGTCGATCGCCTACGTGCGGACCAGGGGCCAGGACACGCTGCTTGCCTACCTGCTCAAGCTTGCGAGCAGAGCGATCGATGCTGGCTCCGATTTCTCCGAAGCCCTTGAACACACCATATATGTCTTTCGTCACAGCGATTGTACTGCCAGAGAATGGCTCTCGAGGGCCTTGGACAACGTTGTACTCTGTCGTACACAGTCTATGACAGTCGGCATCTGAATTTGTTTCCAGTCAGGGTGACAAAGTGTACTGACCTCTCTAGCTTCTTGCTATCAATGCAGCCTTGCTTCAGCAACACCTAAGCAGTGAACGTACTCAACTGAAACTCTCGTTTCGAATGCGAAGACAGCTTCCACACCGCCGCGCGGGAAGGATCCAGCGAACAGCGCATTGCATTGGCCGGCAGTCGGACGTGGAAGGCCTCGACAAAGTTAGCAGCACCGTCTTCAACATTCAGCTTTGCAGCAATTTCGGCAGCTGCAGATCTGCATGAACCATTCAGTGCCATCGTGAATGCTTCGGCGAGAAGCTCAGCACTGAGGCTTTTACGAGCCAACTGACAGGGTCCTGCTCCTGCTCTGTACACCATATCGCCCCAGAAGTACTGGTCGCCGAAGAAGGGGACGATCACGGATGGCAAGCCCGCTCTCAAGCCTGCAAACGTTGTGCCCGCACCACCGTGGTGCACTACGCAGGATACTCAATCCTGGAACAGCCACTCGTGAGGGATGTCATCGACCAGGCAGATGTTTTCGGGGACTTCTGTCGAAGCGCCGAGCCGTGACCAACCCCGACTGACAATCGCTCTCACATCAGCCATCTCAATCGCTTCCAGTATAATGTTGGTCAATGCGCCTGGATCCCGGTCTACAATCGAGCCGAACCCAACATAGATGGGCTTAGGTCCTGCCTCGAGAAATTTGACAAGGGTTGGTGGTGGATCATAGTCCAATCCAGGCACTGGTTTGCAAGCACCAGCAATCGTGATATGGTCGCCCCAGTCCGAAGGCTTTGGCACGAGACAAGGCGACCTTCGCAATGATCAGCTAAGAGATCCAACACGATCGAAAGCTCGTCTAGTATCTTCGCTGACAGACCATAGATATGTCGTCGGGACTTGAAATCGATCAAGCAGCCCTGCTGTGTATGTGATGTCGATGGGCTCAAGGTCCAGCGTCTTCCTGCGAAGCTTGTTGAGCGGACTGCGAGTACCTTGCGCCAGTACCATCTCCATGAGATGGTAGGATGCAATATTGGCGGCTCCAACGTCAACGCCAGAGGCGCGCGTGCGGGTCAGAGAGTGGGCGAAACCTTTGGTAGGCGTCCACGGCATGCTGAGCAGCGTAAGTCAGTCAACGAGATTGTGGCAACCAATCATCTCGCACTTACGTGAATACCACATGTAACCAGACATCCCCGTCTATGGAGGACGTTTTTTTGACCGGCGTTGTCCGGTACAGTATGGTATCCAGATCATACCTCAAACGTTGGTCGCATATCAGGAGCGGCTCGAGATCCCTAGCTCCCGCTTTGGGCTTCAACATCAGCTCACTTCCCGGATGTGGTACCGGTACCCGTCCGCACCTTCTTCATAAGCTCAATGTCCTCTGATCTCGGGTCCTCTGATCTCGGGTCCTCTGATCTCGGGTAGATGGATCTCCGCCTTCACCCTTCCTGGACCTCGTTGGCTGGCTGAGACCGGGCTACGACTCGTACTCAGCTTCGCTGCTTCTACAAGGCGAGACTGCCAATTGCATCAGTCCAGTGCGTACTTGGCGAGGCGGAAAGCACTCGGTAAGTCGCTTTATAGCCCCTCATAGGGCCTCCCGCTGAAAGGTCAGTAGGTCGTCCGACGAAGTCGTTCCTATGTCTTGCATGAAAACGCTAAACTAGATCTCCTGCCCGTATGCGGCCTGTCGCCACGGGTACTTGCAGGATGCTTCGCAATTCGGCTGGCGATAGATTTGCGAAGCTCTTGGCTGCGGTACGCAAGCGTGTGTTGTTCGCCGTGTCGCTTTGGCATGAAGCAAGTGCCTCTGCACGTCCACCTTTCCCGACGAGCCCCTCAGAATGGGTGTACCTGCTATAACATGTCCGGGCTGTGGAATTGGTGTCCATAGATCCGAAGGATGTTGTCACATGACATGCACGTGCGATTTTCAGTTCTGCCTGGAATGTAGCGCTGAGTACATAGTGGAAGCGGACAACGGACTATGGCTTGACGCACTTCATGCAAGGGAATGTCCAAGATTGCGCGGCTGACAACGTCTCACCCTGATCGACCTCAGCACGAAGGTCCTAAATGCCGCCATTGCTAGCCGCAAACTCGGCGCTATCCATAAGAGGACCCATTTCGTCAGTCAGGCGGAGGACAATTAGATCCGGTTCCGTCTTCGTCTCGCGCGATCGTGCAGAGATCTAAGCGTCTTATGGACAAGGGGACTGCGATTTAGTGTGATGACGGACTGTCGAGAAGTACATACATCGCGTAGTCAGACTCATAATGCAAAGGTATCATAGAGACATGTTTTTCAATTGTGCGCCGATGCGGAAGAATGAAGCGATCCGCACCACTCGCGCATTCAGCTGTGTAGTCCCTGGACTACAATTGCTGGCAGCCTGGCACTGGCATCTATGTCCCTGGTAGCTACTGAGCCAAGACCGAACGCTGTCCCACTACATGATGTCTTCATGGCTAGTGAATGCACGCATTTCCATGGGCGGAGATGAGAGCGCGGTCAGCTAAGCAGAGATTTGCGGTCGCCAAATGGGTCGAAGATCTGGAGCTCCTTCAGGACGACGCGATAAGGATTCACCAGCGCGAGTTGCTGTCAACCAAAGCCTTCGACAAAGGTTCCGGCGTCTCTGATCCCTCTTTCGAGCTTCTGGCTTTTCGCACCGGAGAACTAAGTATTGAGCGGCTTTCGATGTATGAAGAGAACGGTCCAGAGGACGACGCGGTTGGTAGTGAAGAGACGGTACAGTCAAAAGCAGCTGGTCCCGGTCGCACACTATCACTGGGCAGCAGAGCCGGACCGGGGCATCGACTCATTCGAGGGAATGTCAGGCGCCTTTCTCGAGTAGGAGAAGGGGACGAGGAGGAAGCTGAAGTCGAGATCTCGCGTGAGGACGCCGAAGCCGCTGTCAACAACGGTGCCCTCACCGGCCGCATAGACAATGTGGCCGAAGCTCTACGCAGACTCGAAGGTCTGGATTGGTGCCTTCCGCATGCTATACATGCCACAGTGGATGCTCCCAATAAATTCGACGTCCCCCGAGGTCGCGGCCGTGACAGGGCGCGAACGAATCAGGTCTCCATCTGCGTCTCATCGCCCGGGGGTACCGAACAGAGACCCATTGACTTGACGGCGGATGACGATAGATCCCGCTCGCCCAGCCCAATGGCCCGCACGAGCTTACTGCCCAATGACACCCGCGATACTTCCTCCCGCACCCTCAAGGCCCGTCAGTCTTCGGCCTCGTTGCTCAGTCTGAGCGAAGTAACTCTCGGCCGCAGCGACTACAACCTGCAGAAGGTTAAGCTAAACTTCACCGACATCACGGGCGAGTACTACGACAAGTTTCAATCGATGCTGACCAAGAAACTTGACGCCAAGTCCTCCGAGAGCACGCTGGTGATAGAAGACTACCTCAAGGAAAGCGAGAAAGAGTGGGCGGCCAACTACCGTGCCGCAAAGCTTGGCCGAGCACGAACTCCCAGTCCTGCGCCTCCTTCGAGGCATTATTCGTCCCCTGCCCGCAGTCATGGTGGAAGCCGTAGAAATGGCTCGAGTGATGATGGAACTGCGTACGCGGGCTCAGTGACGGACGAGTCTCTGCTCGGTAAGGACCACATTCGCCCGTCGTTGCTGAAGCGGTGTATGCAGACCAGCATCTTCGACTGGCCTATATACAGCATCTTCCTTGCTATCGGCCAGATCATCGCGGCCAGTTCCTATCAGATCGTGCTACTTACCGGAGGTCCTGGTGGCGGCGCCGCCGAGGACACGAAGCTATATGTCGTTGGCGTCATTTACATCATTGCATCGTGTCTGTGGTGGACAATGTACCGCAGAATGACGCCACGATATGTCATGTCCGTGCCTTTTAGACTCTACGGCTTGACATTCATTCTTGTCGGGCTAGCGGCTTTCGTCCCCTGGGTCGGTGGGAGAGACCGGACTCGGAGTGAAGCGACAGGTCTCTATACAACCGCATCTGTGAGCGGCTCGCTTTTCTTGGCCCTTAATTTCGGCGACGAAGGTCAGTTCCAACAAGGCAACTCCCTCCCCTTATCACTTTGCTGACCAAAATGTCCTAGGGGGCGCCCCAATGAAATCTTGGGTGTACCGCGCCTCGCTCGTTCAAGGCCTTCAGCAAATCTACATCCTTGCCCTTTACTACTGGGGTTCGGTCATGTCCAACGCCACCAGGACCGGCCAATCTGCGCCTGGTAAGATCCCGAACTTCTACCACTCGCTGCTCCGACGCCGGCTCATCATTTGGATGCTCGTATCGGTCGTGCTGCAGAACTGTTTCCTCTCCACGCCATATGGGCGAAACTGGGCGTACGTTTGGTCTTCAAGCTACGCACCAGAATGGGCTATCGCGCATATGGCACTATTCTTCTTTATTGGGGTTTGGACTGCGATTCTTGTGCTTTTCGCGCACCTGAGCAAATCGCATTCCTGGATCTTACCCATGTTCGCGTTTTGCTTGCTGGCTCGGCGCTGGGCGCAAATGTGGTGGGCTACGGCATCCTTCGGTCTGTGGATACCGTGGATGCCTGGCGGACCTGTCGCTGGCGCAATCGCAGGTCGCTCTCTGTGGCTTGGGTGGGGTGTGCTGGACGCTGTGCAAGGCGTTGGCATTGGCGTGGCGCTTCTGCAGACGCTCACACGGATGCACGTGGCGGTCGTGTTGACGGCCTCGCAGGTACTGGGCGCGACAGTAACCTCTGATTGCGAAAGCTTCAGCGCCTAACGCTAATGGGCCCGGGCCAGTGTTTCCGGATCTGTCCGAGGGTGTTGCGGCTGCTCTGGCGCGGCCGTGGTTCTGGGTGGCATTGTTGTGCCAATTGGTGATCTCTGTGGGGTTCTTCGTCTTTTTCCGGAAGGAGCAGTTGAGTACGCCTTGAGGAATGAGGAGGGGATCAATCAACGCTTAGCTAAAAACGAAGGGGTTATGCTTCGGCATTCGTCGCACAAAGGCTCGCCGGGCGGATTGTCAGCGTTCAAATCTTGTCGCGATCTCAGTCAGGGTGGTCATGGAACAAACGGAACGAGCAGTACTCACCGGCTCGTTCCGCTTATGAGAAATGATTGTTCGTTTGTCCCGTTCATCTAAGATAATGTTGTGCTCGTTCTGTTCCTTTTGTTCCCTTTGTTCACCTCTCGGTGGAATTAATCACTGAGCTCTATCTCCTATGCCTCACTGCCGCCTCTTCTCATTAGACCTTATAGTAGCCAGCTCTTTATGCATTGCACGCTCTCTACAAGGTCGTCGTGTGTTTCCCAGCGCCCCTTGATAATGACGTTGCCTGCAAAGCTGAACACACGCTCGCAACTAGCACTGGTAGCTTCAGCCTTACAACGCGAATTATACACGCTAGGGAAGGGCGGATATGCAGTGGGCCTAGACGGGTATTGCAGATCCCGCTATAAGCGAGTATAAGCGAGCATGACTTGGCACCTACTCCATGCTCACGAACATAGGAACGAACAAGACCATAATGCTCGTTCCGCTTCGTTCATCTATGGCTATGTTCATTTGTTCCTTTGCAATGGAACGAACGGAAAACTCGTTCCATGTTCGTTCCATGACCATCCTGGAACTTACGTAGCGGGATAAGAATTTTCAGACGACCTCGATTGACTCTGTCGTCAAGTTATGAATGGTAGACTGGCTTCTACCATCAACGTAGCGGCAATTACACCTCGACGCCGTGCGGTACGTTAATTGAATGGATTTCAGTATAAGATAGAAACGTATTTACTTTAATCAAATCTATGGTTCCCTATTTCATTACGCTACCTATGCGCCGGACATAACTAGCCGTACTGCGCACTCCGCAACGAGGGCGATATTAGTGCCCTGGCCGTCAAACACTTCCGCCGTCTCGCCTAGCCAGCGCATATACTCCTCCTCCCCAGCCGCTATCGCCGCTACGCCACGGGGTAGGTCTGAGAAGAGCTCATCCCGCCAATCTCCTCTAAACTGGACGCTCCAGGAGAGCGGCATGATCATGTCCTTCTATTTACACTCTCCCCGCCCCTGCTGTACGCAGATGTTCTGCACATTACCACAGCTAAAGCATGCCAACTACTTGGCAAGACAGCCCTTTCCAGAGGCCCGGCTGCTACACTGCCCTGCGCTTAGCGTCGAGGTATTGCCACTTCTCCGGAAGCCCGCAACGATCGAGTGTGTGTTCCGCATTCACACCTGATCCTTTCCTAGCACGCGGCAGAGTAGGCAGCTACCCCTTAGGGTATCGAGGCCGTGGACGAAATCCCGGAATTGCGTCGCAAGTTGCTTAATAATCTGCGCGGCGAGGGCGCCGCCTAGGCCGGGCTCGTCCTGCTGCATGTCGGGGGACTCTACTCTCGGCTGCTCGATCACCCTTTCCGGTGCGGATAATAGCACGCCCTCTTCGCAACAGCGGTCGCAATGGCGCTCGCCGGGGGCGCAGCTACGCGCGCTACCGTCAAGGTACTCGCTAAGTGGCACTTTACGGCAGCGTAGCGAGTCGAGGAAACGGCGCATTGACCGTACACTCTCGGAGAGTAGCGCGCCCTCCAGCGCGTTCCATTTTAGACTCCACGTGCTAGGTATAACGGCTATTGACACGCCCTAACCGCCGTCCCTTACCGCCCTGCCGACGTCTTATGCAAGTTGATGGCGCCGCCACTCGGCTCGTCGACGCGGACGACGATCCGACGTGTCCGTAGTCTAGACCGGCGAGCGCGGACGTCGCGACAAGTGTGATATGTCGGCCCTGGATCCAGTCCGCGATCACGGCCGCCTTCTCTACCGCGGAGCCAGAGTCGGAGTGGTAGCGCGCGACCCCGAGCGCAGCGGCTACCTCGTCGGCCTGGCGCCTACTTCTGGTAAAGACAAGTGCCCTTGATCGCTCACTATCCTCCGCGAATTGTGGTGGCGCGAGAACGTGTTGTATAAGCGTAACGGCGGACTGTTCGAAGCTGTGCGACGGCGAAGCTTCCATCTTTTGCACGTCGTACTGCAGGTCGGCGCGCATGGTCTGCGAGCGGACGTACAGAGGGTTCTGTAGTAGTAGGGAATCCTCGAATGCGCGCTGCCTACTCGGCGGTAGTGTAGCGGTGAGTAGGACGAACTGGCACCGTACCCAACGTAGCTGCTTTACCTTACCCATCTTTTCCCGTAATTCTGCGCGGTGTGCACTAGGTGGCTCTCTTCAATCACGACACGGGCGAGTTGCTCCGAGGCGTCTAGCTGACTTGCGTAGGTTAAAAAGGCGACGTCTACGGCCTGCTCCGTTGATATGAGTAGTAGCGGGCAGCCCGGGCTCGGAGGCTTACCGGCTTGCCAGACGGCGCACTCGATCCCAAACTCCCGACACTTTCGCACCGTGTCTATTTTAAGCGCGACGAGGGGCACAATCAACACGGTCGTACGACTCCGGGGAGGCGCGACGGTAGGTGGTAGACGAGGCCCTTACCGTCTCTGGTCGCGAGCACGACGACAACCTGTAGTCTATTGCTTACCATTGCTTTGACGGCCACATCTGGCTCACGACGAGGTACTCTTGCAGGCCGGGTTAGTCAACCGACCCCGGAAGTTTACCGTTCCTCCGTATACGGCGCTACCGGTCCGGGGATTATGGGACGCCTGCTAGTGTAGGGCCTCGGGCATTCTCCCACTCCCCGTGAGTCCCGTGCTCTCCGCGCCGGCGTGCCCGTCCGCCGGTATGTCGACGTCGAGGTCCAGGACGACGGCGGCTTTAGATAGCTTCTGTATCGCAATACCGGCCGCTATCTGCCTCCACGATTGCACGCCGATTTCCACCCCTATCGCAGCGGCGGAGTGTCATTGCAGGACTGCCGTCATACGATCTCCCGTCCACCCCTCATTCATATCGTGCTAGAGGTACTCGCTTACTATCCGCGGTATTCCCGTCTCCCTGCATAGCCATACGCGGAAGGGTTGAATAATAACGAGGTACTGTAATAGTAGCTCTTCCGCGTCGTCACTTGTACATTTGCAACGATTGCAGTTGCATCGAAATTGGTATTCTCCATAGACTCTGGCTTTTCGTTCTGTTCCGTCCAATGCCAACACCGTATCGGAGAGGTAGTTTACAGTGATTTGCTCTCCGGTGCTTATCTCATTGACAGCATGAATCCTCTCTTCTGTTGTTCATTCTGCATCCTGAGCAATGTAGCCATGCGCACAGCGTCGGACTTGTCGACCTCCCTCTGCCGGACCTTTCTGTAAGTCCGCCTCTTCTTCCAGCGCCAGCAGCAACAGACAAGTAACGACAAGACGACAAGCAGACCGATGCATGAAGCCGTGAGCACGACCTATCGCCACATGCCCAGCTTATACCACCAGTCCAATGGATCGTCGTGAATCTTGACGAGTCCCCCCGTTACGGGGTCACTTTCCCCGTCCTTGCTCTCGTTCAGGTCTCTGGCGCACACCGTCTTGGCCCTTTGTCCAAGGAAAGGCACCCAGATCCAAGTCGACTTTGCCCTTGTCCTGGCTGTAACTCATCCAATTGGTGACATGGTCTTGACGGTCGAACGCACAGTTGCCAAACTGGTTGTTCACTAGCTGGCAGCAGGGGAATTGGAAGGCGTCGAATTGTCCTGGCCCGGGGTAGAACGGAGTCTCTACCCCCAGATAATCCGGGGCTTTGTCACAAGTCGGTTTGACGCCGGGTGTGTCAGAGTGGAATATGTGTCTGAGGCCGAACCAGTGGCCTATCTCGTGAACTAGAGTGGTTCCCGTGCCAAAGTTGTTGGGCGTGCGTCGGAAGGCGACTCCGGGAAGGGAGTCAATATCTACGAAGCAGCCGCCGTGGAGGGTGTCGCTAGGCGACTTGGGAAACCGACAAAATCCGGCGGTTCGAGAACCTCTGCCGGCGATGCACCTGGTGTCGTTGATCTGCTCGACAATATAGATGTTGACGTCTTCATAGCCTCCTTGTCTTAGTTGTCTCATAATCTTATCTTGATAGGCCTGGTCGTCCTTAGTGAGTGGTGTGTTGAGTTTCTGATGGGTGAATTGACGGAAGAGCGGGTCTGAGAACCGCCTGAGTCCACCATTCCTGAACGAGATGTCAAGCCGTTTATTGGCTTCCTGGAGGAGTTCGAGTTGCCTCATGATTGCGTCATCGGTGACGATAGAAATTCCAGGGTGCTATTACTAGTGATGATATTGAAGAATTTGACGACGGCTATACTGGTAGGGAGGCATCTAGGTTTGAATACTGGTCTCTTAGGTGGTTTCCCAAAGACATCAGAGACGAAAGATCGTTTGCTTTTGAGTTGAACTAGGTCAATGCTACAGAAGGGTAGGTCGACAGGTTTCTCAGAAAAGGGCGGGTTCTTCGAAAATTCGACTACGTATTCCATTTCGAGGGCTCGATATTTGTCTAGTTCATCTTAAATAAGAGTGACCTCGACATTTAGGAAAAGGTCCGTGGTATTCATATCCAAGTCTAGAAGTCCAGCTTTAACTATACCACTAGGGCAATCATCGTACGGCGGTCGGTTAGTATTACAGAATTTAAAAGTAAATAGAGGGTTAGCGGGGCCTATAAGGCGGGGAGTTAATTCTCTCGCTAGTAGGCTTGTTTAGGCGATACCGGCGAGAGCGAGTACAAAGATAAGATATAGACCTATAGCGGCTCGGGGTAAGGTTAAGGGAAGCTTATAATAAGGACTAGAACGGGATCCGATAAAAGGCGAACTTAGTAGTATTAATACTATAGTAATAGAGACTTACCTTAGACCGCCTAGATAAACGTAAATAGTCTCGACTATATACTCGTACGATAGCTATATCGAGGTTAAAGGGTCGTAATAGACAAAGTAGAATTTATCCCGCTACTAGCTTTTATATACTTAATATAGTTTAAAATGACTAATTACGCGAGGATACGCTCTATAAATTTTTAGCTACTAAGGTACTATACGGCTTCCCTACTACGTATACGTCCCTACTACGTACACGCTTTTTGAATACTATAGCTACGATACTAACATAGTAGTAAATTTACTAACGTTAAAGGTATAGACTTAAGATTAAAGGATATTATTATTTAGTACCTAATCTATAGTTCTACCTATTCAAATTTCGTTACGATAGCGTTACTTCCTTATAATACGACTAGATCGTGATTTAGCCTCCTTAATAGCCTACTATAATGTCGGCTCCGTTATAATAACTATAGTATTTTAAAGCCTCTTTTAAGTCTTTACCCTCATAGATAGCCTACTATTCGAGGTCTCTAAGTCTATTATAGTACGCTTTACTATCTATTTAGCCTCCTACTATCGTTATCGCTTAACCTTCTTAAGAGCTACTTTAGCCTTCCTCGAAGTAGCCCTTACTAATCGATCCTTACGCCTTTACTAAGCTTCTAGTTACTTCTAAGCCTTCTAAGTAGCTCTATCTTAAGCTCTATCTAGCTTAGATTAAGCCGTATCCTCCCTTACCTTATCCTTTATAGTCTAAAGCTCCTTTACTCTCTTAATCTTAGAAGGGCTAAAAAACAACACCCTAAGACCCTACTATACTCGTAGCTCTTTAGTTAAAGGCCTACTATGCTTCTTCCTCTTCTTCTACTTATATAAAGGTAGCTATCTTAATAAAGGATATCTATATTATAGGTATCTCGTAACGTATAGGACGACACTAAGTAAGCACTACCTAGATCCTAAGACTAATCGCTACTTTGCGTATTACCCGCCTACGACTCGTAGGTAGTGCGTATGTAGCCGCTAAGCGTAGTGCCTTAGGCATTAAGGCCACTATAACTTTACTATATACTAACTACGCCCTATAACATATCTTTACGCTCTCGTATAAGTATAAGCTCTATTATAAAGGTAAGGTATATACTACTTAGCTTATTAATAACCTTAGAGGTTTTAGCGTCGTTATTAGCTAGCTATTTAGCTATAATCCTTCTAATTTTACTAATAGCTAATAGTAAGTCTAAGTAGCTACTTAATTAAGATCTAGAAGGTATAGGAATAGGTAAGGCCTCGGTATCTTTCTTAAAGATCTTAAGCACTTTATCTAGATTAAACGACTCTAAACTAGTCTTCTACTATACTAACTTAATATTAGCTTCTATAAACGCTCTTTAATAGGCTATAAAGAAGTTATAGAAGAAGTTACGCTTTATAAGCCTTATAAGGCCTTACGAAAGGCGAGTATAACGATCTAGCTCCTAGCTATAGAATATAGCTAGAGGTTAAAATATACTAATATCTAAGGGCTATAATCGATACGTTATATACGGAGGGAAGATAGTAATAAGGATCTTATAGCTTCTATACTAATCGAGGAACTTAATCGTATAATATAAGCCGTAGCTATCGAGGATTAGTAGCCTCTAGTCCCTCCTAGCCTTATCGATTATTTAAGTATAAAATAGGCTCTCTAGCTAACTTAGACTAAGTTTATTACTTGTCTAGCTATTTAGAGAGCTTATAAACTAGCACTAATGTTCACTTAGATCGTAATCTTAAAGCTAGATATCCTAAAGATTACTACTTACGGCCTTATAAACTAGCGCTAGCGGTAATAAGGTACTATCTATATAGATAGTAGCTAGAACTATTATCTACTCTCTACTACTATCTTAGCTAGCGCCTAGTAGCTTCTATTACTTTATTAAGGCTTTTAGGAAGATTCTCTTTAACTTTTGAAGGTAGCTAATAAGGAAGCCCTTTTCGTCTATATTATAGGTATTATAACGCCATATATCGTAGGTTTAGATCTTCTACTATAGGATATTAAAGTATTGTTAGAAGGATGCTTTTAATTCGGCCCTATGCCTCTTAAGGTTAAGGGTGTTAAGGTAGCGTATATTAAGGGTAGCCTAGTGCCTTCGTCTAAACCCTATAGACTAGTTCTTACTAAGCTTAGTTCTATAGATTAAAGATGCCTAGGTACGTACTATCGCTAGCGTAGGAGGTAGATACTATTCATAAAGCCTCTAGATCTACTTAACGAGGCTTGCTTCTTATACGTTATTAAGTAGTCGTCCTTATTTAAGACTTCGAGGTTTTAGGCTAGTTTTACTATAAAATCGCCTACTAAGAGTGCTTCGCGTTACTCTAAAGGTTCTAGCTACTATACCTATCTTAAGACTATTAGAGGACTATAGAAACGCGAGGGCTTTATTAATAGGTGCTATAGTATTAAGTTATCGCGTAGTTATTATATTCGTTAATACGCGTTAAAAAGCGTATACGTAGTAGGGACGTATACGTAGTAGGGAAGCCGTCTAATCCACTACCTAACGGGACAAAATATCTTAGTACTACTAACTTATATTATAAAAGATTAATTATATTACTATATTATATAGTACCTACGTACGTAGTGTTTATATCTACTTTAAAAGGCTCTTCTCTATCCTTTCGGCACGTTCGAGCGTTATACCTAGTCGGTCTATAGCTCCTATAGTGCCGTAAAGCTATTTGGCCTTTTTCTTAATTACTATTACTATATACCTTCTCTACCTACTAAGCCGTTATAGACGCCTTAGTAGCTACCTAAGCTACTACGTTACTATACTCTAGAGTACTACTATACTAGGTTTACTTCCGTTTACGCGCTTTTCGCCTGGTTATTACTACTAATTGTTCTTTAAGCTTAGCCGTACGAGTAGCGAGAAGCGCGTTTTAGTATAGTATTAGTTCGGTACCCTTTATAAGCTAGGAGAAGCCCGCCTAAGCTAACGTAGGCGACCGAACGAAGGAGTCGCTAACGAGCCTCGATTACGATCTAAAATCTTATATATTACTTAGAGTCTTAGACTACTATAGCGTTTCTTATTCCGGGAGTGATAGTAGGGTACGTAGACGTACTTTAAGACGTTCTAGTATAACCTACGCGTTAATAGGGACTATTCTACCTTAGTATACTATGTTACGTAGGGGTTTGTAATTCTTAACGTCCGGAGGCTGCGCTAGGCAAGTAGGATTAGATAGGTGTCTTACCTTTGTCATTATTGAATCTATTATATGTAATTCAAAATTAGTAAGCGCTATATTAGATGTTCGTCCTTGTTGTTTAGGATGTCGATCGGCGAGTATCATGGGCCGTGACAGCTGCTTTTAGAGGACATCAATAAGTGAAATCGTAGCGTATACAACATGGACATTAGTTGGAGGCAGGAGACACTAGCAGGAGTATCTTAGTCATGGGTAGAGTTCACTTGGCTGCGTTGTGACTCGCGCGATTGACCACTTCACCTCCGGAGCCCACTCCGCACTCCCAGAATTCATACGCACTATCCATCGTCGATGACGATCAGCACGGCGGAACCGGCTTCTATCCCGACCTTAGTCCGATGCAGTGTGACCGTCACGATCGTGTCAAGAGGCACATCGGTCTACCCGAAGACAGCGCTTGCGGCTTGCTAGGGTTCAGGTTCGCCATGACAGATTGCGCCTAGCCGCGGGTGGAGTCGAGAGGTGTGGCAAGCGGGTGTGGGAGATTGCGATGCAAGTGGAGTGTGAAGGGATTGCCCGGGGATGGGCGGTGTGTGATGGTATTGTAGGAGATGAGATTTAGAGGTAAGTAGAGACGCGGTGGAATTGCAGTGGTACACCTTTGTGGCTGCACGCAACCACCTGCTCTCTTGACCGGCTACGACGGGAACCTCGCTATGGACCAGTCTAGGCGCTGCTAAGCCATCCCCTCGAGTCGCACAGGCCGGCTACATTTGCCTTGACCGAACCATCCAAGTGAAAGAACGGAGAAGTGGATCTCGCCTCGCCGGAGTCGACAACGTCAGTGGCAAGGCAATCTGCGTCAATCGTCGTCAATCTTGAATCTGTCTGTGCAGAAGATGCGCATCTGGCTTTTGGCCCAGCTCCGGGAGACTCCCATTATTATTCCTGCCGCTTCTTGTCTGCCCGCACACACGAGATCCACATGAACCATCGGTCTGGTCCAGCACTGTATTTGACAACAAGCACAAATAATCCACTTCAGAGAAGTATGAGCAAGACCTAGGATCGGCAATCCCTAATCCCGTCCCATGTCTAAACGCCCTCGAGGCCCGGTCAGGAAGTAGCGCGTGCCTATTACCCAGCCTCGACTACGTCTCCAGGGAATACACTAGGAGCTCACTCCGTTCCTGTACGAAGACAATCGAGACGCTACTCGGTCACGCATGCATATCTCGACCCACCTCCCACCTTTGTGCCACCAACCGCAGATCTTCTGGATTCACATCAATCAATACGATCTGTAGCGAACGTTCAGTATACCGTCATACCAGAGTAGTCGCTCTTCCATACCGGCCAGCCGTCTCTGCGATTTTCATTCTCACCCGCTTCGGCGACCTGGACCGCTTTGCCTTACTCTCTCGCGGTGTACGCACACAGGCCTGGCCAGGAAGGCATGGGATGTATCATGGAGACGAGCGCGAACGACTTTTACGATTCGCTGAACACCATCGGTCTTGTGCAGTATCACGATGAGTTTGTTCAGGAGGCGTTCGATACCTGGGAGGTCCTGATCGATATCACGGAGTCTGATCTGTATGTTTGCTTCGTGACTGGAGCCCTTTGAGAAGCATGAAACTGACGCCAGATAGTGACGCGCTTGGAGTGAAACTCGGTCACCGCAGGGTAGATTCTCTCCCGACCTGCATCGAGGCCACGGCCGATCCCGTGCCCCGTTCTGAGTGACGGATTGAAATCGTTTAATGTAGATATTGCAACGTGCAATCTCAGACTACAGGCGGAAGAACAGCTACGATGAGAGTTCTTATGATATGGTCGAGGAACAGAATGGGCTTGGCAAAAGCCGATCCAGTGCTTGCTGTCGACGAAGATGCTAATGGAAATGGCGTCGCTCGTGTGAGCGTCAACGGCAAACGCCGGTATACGCGCCACCCAAAGGTAAGTTGGATTGAATCCGCGGACTCATTTTAAGACTCTCTTATCGAGCCGGGTCTATGCTGACTTGGCAATGTAGGCCGACGAGTATGCTCCGGATCGACCGCCGTCCGCGTACGTACTATTCTCGAACCGTACGTATTTCTTCATCATGTTCCGAGGCACTTGCTGACAGTTTTGCAGAGACAAGAGCCGACCTCAAGGGGTCGGATCCCAGCTTCACCGAGATTGCCAAGACTGTCGGCGAGCGGTGGCGTGTGCTTGCCCAAGACGAAAAGGCGACTTTCGAGAGTCGCAGCCAGGCAGCCAAAGACACGTACTACTCTCAGCTGTCAGAGTACAAGAAGACGTCGAAATTTGCAGAGTACCAGATCTATCTGGCAGACTTCAAGGCGAAGCACGAGCCACCTCCTCATGGTAAGCTCAAGCGACGTACATTCACCCCAGAGTACGCAACACTAACACACCCCAGGAGGCAAACGAAAGCGCAACAACAAGCTCTCATCCCTGACCTCACGCTGCAGCAACGGCACAGGCGCCGGCGCTAGCAGTCAAGAGAATTCTTACCTCCACGCCGAGAGCTCCCTCGACCCCCGCAGCTCCTTCGTCGAATTCCCTAGCAGCAGCAACACGCCAGATTTCAAACACCCCAAATACACGCCCTCGCAGAGCACCACGCGGCAATTCAACGCAGCTGCCGCAGACAGCTCCTCCTCCCCCCCTCGCCTGCCCAAACCCCGCTTCGCGCCCAAGCCCACCCCGGAACGCCAGAAACCCGCCACGTTGCCCCTGCTCCCGCCTTACAAAGAGACCGTCTGCGTCTCGGAACACGCTTTCACGACGTACATCAACCACCCTATGGCCATTTCCACCCAATTAGCTTACGGCTACATCCCCAACCTCGGCAACAACCTGCCCTCTACCTCGCGCTCGTCTTCATCTCCGAACAACAACTCCGCCACACCCCCTGATGCGAGTCTAGAGGAGCTTCCTGCGCCTTCGACTCGCGTCAGGACACCGGACTTCCTCACTTCGATTGAAGGGCCTGCGAACGAGGGTGGACGGATGGCGGACAGGCGCTTGCCGCCGCTGCTGATGGGGAGGGGAAACGGGTATGTGGGGCAGGGGCAGGCGAGTCCATTGGGCGCGGTGGGTATTACGTCTCTGCTGCGTGCAGGGGAGCATCTAGAGGGTAAGGGTCGCCGGGAGGCAGTACGAGGGAGGGCGCCAGACCGCAATAACTTCCTGAAGGGAGCGAACTTGTAGATTAATTGTTTCGGCTGCTGGAATTCTGGAGCCACATGCATCACGAGGCGCATGAGCAGAGCTCTGTAGGTGGTGTAAAGATAAATAACTCGTACACGGTACTTTCAGGCATCACTACTTACGGAATTATGCCCCAGCTTTCAGCATCAGAATCTCCTGCATCGCTCTCCCGTCCATGGACGCGAGCCATTTCTTCGCTATGTAGCGTTGTCGCACTGCGGATCGGCTGCCACCGAAGAGCGACTGCGATGGCGGAGGCGCCAGGACTGCGGCAGGTTCAGATGCTGGTTGACGCGCGATCACTACAGTCGCGGATGCGGGCGGTCCGGCAGGTTTTTGAAGAGCGGCTTTGTTGTCGCGCCGTAGCCTGCGCGCTCCTTTGCGAGCGGCTTTGTCAGCTTTCGCCGCCTTTTTGCGCTGCTGCATTCCGTCGTTGTGTCCAAAACCGAGTCTGGCGTGTTGGTGGGCTGAGTGCCAAGTCCGCAAGCACTCTGTCTTGACGCCTTCTCTGCTTTCTGTGCTGCCATTTGTTCGCCCTCGTCTACTGTGGTTATAGTGCTAGATCCGGCAGCCTCTGGACGATCTTTGGTGCCCTTGGACCTTCGCTTTGCTTTCTTTGCAGCTCTTGTTGCGTCTGCGTCGGTGCCTATTGCAGACGTGGCTGCTGTCTGGACTTCGGCGTCCACCTCCCCTTGTCTGGCTACTTTCCTGGCTTTCTTGGCAGCGCGTATGACGTCCGCATCTGTGATCGGCTTCTCCACTACTTGCTTCTCCGCCGGGTGTTCTCTCTCTGTAAATCTCACCCGCTTCTTCCTCGCTGCCTCCCCCTGGATACCCCCACCTTCCCGCTTCCTCTTCTCCCCGCCCCTAACCTCTTCCTCGTTCATCACTAATCGATATCGCAAGCCTCGTCGCTGTAAGTCGCCAGCACGGGTTCACCTCCAAGGCTGTATGTCGCTTGCGGCGTCTGCATCGGCGCCGAAGTCTGCAGGTAGTAACCCGTGTTGAGCGCGGCATGCTGCATCGTCTTCGCAGTTGCAGATTGGGTGGTAGACATAGAGTCTCTCTACAAGGCGTTCAGCGTCGATGGCTGATTCCTACCATCGGAGGATGGCATGTGAAGCGGAAGTTGCTGTTGATGGGATTCCATGGGCCTTTGCTCCGCACGATGGAAGGACTCTTTCTGATCATCCTGGTTGCTGTCCACCTGATCCTCTTCTTCTCCGTCTACACCGGGAGCCTCCTCGCGCATGGCATTTTCGACCTCAGTCTCGTTCAACCGGCCGTGCGACTTCAGCCACTGCACGGTTGGCCAATCCTCACGAGATCCTCTTCCTCTCCTGTGCCCAGTCCTGGTCATCAGCGTTGCGGTCTTCCTTTTGCTGGGAAAAGTGCAATCGCCGCAGGTGCCTTGCAGCACTGTAGTCCCATCTGTAGGCCCACTGCTCCTTGTACGAGACGCAGGTATCCCGCGGTTGTGTTGGTCGCCAGCCCTGACTCGTCTCGTGCAACTGATCTGCGGCAAGAGGATCGATACAGATCCAGGCCCTGCCACTATGTGCATGAACGCGATTGCGATGGCAGCGGAGGTCGCGAAGCCTTTGAAAGCGATCAGGGCATTCGTTGCAAATGAATCTGGAGTGTGCCTTTCCAGTCATCTCTTTTCAAGGCAGACGTTCGGTGTTCGTGGTAGAGCTCGGCTGCTGTCCACGGTCATCACGCAGAGTGAACGAAGGTGTTCCAGACATTGTATTTGTATGTACGGGTCGGCAAATATGCACCGTGCGACGGATGCGCAAGGGAGTTGTGTGGAAGGTACTTCGATTTGTGTGACGGATGGACAGGGTCACTGCTCAAAGTCTCCACGTGATCCCTGTCGACCACGTTGCCAAGCACGCGGGACCAAGCGGGGGGCAAGATCGGCATGCATCCCCGTCCTACCCTTTTCTTCGCGCATCACCGTTTCGACGCAATACCAACAATCGTCACGCCCACCATGGACGACGAGGAACTTGGTTTAGATTGCGGCCGCGTAGATGACGAGAAGCCCGAGCGCCAAAGCGTAAGCGGACAGCTTGTCCGTCGGAATCAGGGTCTTAAAGGTGCGCCATGCCATGCGCAGGGACATGATCTGTATCGCGGCATCACGCAAGACCAGCAAACGCTGCAAGGCTTTCAGCCGCCCGTTGACGAGTCAGGATCTTCCGCGACCTACCGTATTGCTGCGTTAATGTATGATCCACTGGTGTCCCGGAATATTCGGCGGGAGCTCCCAAACATTCAATTCCCGCTGCGATCCTGGATACTGAATGCGATAGATTCGAGCCTTTTGGGGTCTGTTCGTGATCATTTCGACAGCCGTGGCGTCAACAACTTGGAGACCTGGGAACGAGAAGAACTTCCTCCGCTCGCACGAGCGTACCAACGCTGAGCGCTACACCTGATGTATCTTGACGATCTACTGTGTATTCGAGGATGGTTGGCGTGATTGAGGAAACAGTCTATGATATACATTTGAATAATGATTGATGCAAATACGATCATCGACGATGAGGCTACGCCTCGCGTGGATGTAAGGGAACCAGGTTGCGCGTCGACTCACCCTCTTCCACATACGTACCCGGAAGAGTCTGTCCGGCTCGCTCGCGATGATTTCCCTCCGACACCGTAGCCCTTCGACGCTGCATCCTTTTCCACATCGGTCCAGGCCAATCGCGAGGGTCATGCATCCCAACAAAAATCTGGAAATGCTGCAGAACCAGCATGGTCGTTGGCTGATCCGGGAGGATCACCCACGTCCAGTAAACTAGCAGGCTACTACCGGGAAGCTGAGCCAGGATCACCGATGGACTGCGGAGGACTCACAATCGGCGGCTTGCCATGGCTGCAATCACATACACATTCTTGGTGAAGATGCGTTCGGTCTTCCACACCGCGTGAATTTGCATCATCAGAAGACTTCCCTCAGCAACAGTTGAAAGCGGCTTCGGAGCCCAAAGGGCTAGCCAGTCGAGTCTCTAAGGAATCGATTAGCTACTGGCACGACGTGGTCGGAAACGTAAAGATAACGCAAAAGAAGATGTGCCGGAGCCAGAGGCAGACATGATACAGGTTAGCCAGCTACAGATAGGAGGGGCAACAAGTGCGTCAGGATCATCTAGGGCACTAGTAGCACGAATGTGGTAGTAGAGGGTGCAGCCATGATCAAGTGGGCGTCATTTCAAATCGTAGCGTTATATTCATTCATCATATTCGCTTCCTGGCAGACTCTCGGAGCCTATTCCTGCTTGTTGTTAGCTGTGTCAAAGTCGTCAAGTCACACCGTAAAGTTCGCCGACTGCCTTGGCTGCTTCTTAGCTTTCACTCTTTCTTGTGGAATGCGATTCATGAGAAAGACGTAGAGTCGCGGTATTCATGATCCGGGTGGACGCACGCAAGAGCGTGTTTGCAATGCTAGATATTTGCAGCGCAGCACATTACCACTCGTGGAGGAAACGAGATTATTCGCAGTTGCAGTCGTAGTTAGTAACGTATCTAATCGCGCTAATAACTCGGCACGCCTTCACATTACAGTGAGCGCCGGTTGCAGCGTGTCTCTAAAGTCACGGGAACAATGTGCCGGGTTTTGAACAGCGAGTGCAGCACAAGACAGGTGGACGTGTGACAGATTCAACGACCGCAGTGAAGGCATGGAGGCGGCATATTGAGCTTGTTTTGAAGTTCAGAGTACTGGAGTTCAGTGCGTCCGGCTTTCAAGTCTCAATGTTAGTATGCTTCAAGCGGGTTAGCTCATGTTGCAAGGATCTTACCATATGCAGGTGCCAGGTTCGCGCGCAAGCATCGCGGACTCAAGTCCGCCCACATAGCCACGGGGTCGCTCAATCGTAAGATTGCAACGTGCCGATTTATGATGCTCTCGATCTTATGATGACGACTGCATTGCTTTGTTGGGAGAAGTGTTATTGTGGTTGAAAAGTTTCAGTTATTTAACACTACTTCGTCGACACACGTCGTACCTCTGCACTCAGCACAATGAGGCTTCGGGTCATGAACGAACACCAAGTTCCAGAGCACTCAGTTACGAGTCAGACCGAAAAAGGCACCATTCCGAGACGGACGCTCATCCAGAGTGCATGCGGCGCTTGTCGAAAGCGGAAATCGAGGGTACGTCTTGACATGTGTGCCTTGCTCTCTCCCGTGTTTCTGACTGACTTTGTACGCAGTGCGATGGCATACGGTACGCGACTCATCTTGAACTTCTGCTGCACCGATGGACACTCATATTGCGCAGTCCATCATGCATGCGGTGTCAAACTACGGAAACATTATGCCATTATCAGGACGAAGCGGGCGAAACTCGATGGTCTGCTCTGCGGCGGAAGAATGACGAACTCGTCCGAGATCGTGGCAATAACAGAGCTCTGTTATTTCTGATCCAGTCGCGACCTGAGCCAGAGGCGCAGGAGATATTTCGACAAATCCGGGCGAATACTCACGGCGGCAATATTGACGCTCTAGTGCATGATATCTACGATGGTCGGTTCGAGTACGGGAACTTATCGCCAACACGAATGCAGCTGAAAGCGAGTGCACCTTTAGTCAATTTCAGTGGCACATCGCGGATTAGCTTGCCATCACTACGATCGGTAACGAACAACCTTCCGGTCAGCGCACTTCACGCATCTGACTCCATGGCACTCCAACGATCTCAAAGGTAGTTCGATGATCCGTGGCTCGAGATCGACCGCCTTTGCTCTAGTCTAAGTCAAGGACGCCTCCGGTGAAGGCAGGCATGACAGTCCACGAACATTATATGGAAGCATGATGTTGTCCGCACCCTGTGCGAAAGGTCGAACCCTTTTCTTCGTGGTCGAAGCAGGCAATCGTAATTCGCACTAAGTCATTCTCACAAGAGGCTGCTCGACAATCCACGTCCTTAGTATGTGCGTCCATCATACTCGAGTGCGCAAAGCATGTGATCGCTGTGGGTTGAAGAATGGAAAGTGTGACGGACACTCGCCTTGTAACAGATGCAAAGGCGACGATAATGTCTGTGCCCACAGGTCCGTCTGCCACTATCTCGCCCCATAATCGATGCACAAATGACCAAGATTATCCATGACAGTCGTAAAAGAACCGACCGCAATCGAGTCTACACGAGTTCATGCGTTGATCTACTAGAACGCCAGCGATGGCAAATAGTAGCCGGCATCCACTCAATGTACCAGCGTTTGCAGCAAGCCAACGTTGTTCCCAACATAGACGAGCCACCGGACATTCATACGGTCCTCTGCTCGCTCGCACTAGTCAACGAGCAAACGGGCTACGACGAGACGTGCAGCGATGTTGCTCAAGATGATGATGGACTCGTAGGCGGAGAGTCTTCCAATGAGTGCGATGCTCTATCAGCGCCACTTCCTGAGCGGGGACTATCGCCTGTCAGCGTTGTGAGCATCAGTTCGAGTTCCGATAATATATCTTTGCCAGCACGTGAGACGCTGCCAAACCCAGTCTTTGTGTATCCGCAGCCTAAGCTTGGACCTTTGGAGCTGCACAGCCACTTCGCCAATCAGACACTCTCGAACACATGGCATCCTACGGTTGATTGTGATAGCAATACCACTGTCGTAATGCCAGCTATTGCCTGGCGCACTCAATTCGCTGAATGCGAGGCCAACATGGACCGATCCTTGCAAGACCGGAAAACAAATTTCACGTCTGTTACACGCACGGCCCGAGACCCGGAGCCTTTCAGGCCGCCACGACCTCGTCGCTTCTGAGCATGCGCAGTGTCGTAATGCCTCCGCAAGCGGACCACTGCCTCGGAAACGAGAGGGCAATGGCTACAACCGTATCCGTTGCTAATACGGAGATGCGGAACTGGTGGTCGATCGAATGCAGGTGTAATGATTGTTTCGCTACGTGGATCGAGTAGTGAGCACTCCAGAAGGCCAGGCAATGTCTCATTCATGAAGGTCAGGGCCTGCGCCTTCGATACTGAAGTGGAAAAATAGCGTGGATGTGTTTGGCGCAGGTGTCTGCTGAGGGCTGATGGATAAATAGCGCTCCGGCAAAGTTTGCACACAACGACCCTACACTCAGGAAGATACTCTAAGACGTCCATGTTCAGATAAGAGTAGGCTTCTGTCCCGGCTTCGAAAATTGTGAGACATTACCTGTGTACACACTGGAGACGCGTCTTCGAGACGCGGGTCACGTACAACTCTTCCGCTCTGACCACATCCCTATAGGGTCTAGCGGCACCGTTCCGAAAGGGGTTAGCAAACGAATGAGGGTGGTTCTTTTGTGGAATAGGTCTGCAGGCCGGGTGGGGTTGGTGGGCGCAGATCTAAGCCGTGAGGCTAATGCGGCACGGTGTAGAGTGTGCTGTACACGCTCCTACGTAGAACGGCAACGACATCTAAGGTGGTTGCATCGATCATGTTGCAAGGTCACAAAGTTGATGACCATGCTCACACAGCGGTCTGCTCAACCCAAGAGTGGTTTAGCAGACCCTGCCAGTCACCTTCCCCAGGCGTGAGCTGACCGCTGCCCGTGTCTTTGAACGGATCAAGCGTGAACGAGTCTCGGTAGCCACCGAACCCATAGCCCGCGGGAGTGAAGGGCGACATCATGCTGTCGTTCGCGAGCAAGTTGGTGAAGGCGCCGTTTTGTCGAGCATCGACATCGACAGAGTCTGGTTCATGCCTTGTATGGGCTGCTGTGGCATGTTGCTGTAGCTAGGTAGCGAGCTGCTGCTGCTCTTTGACTTGCCGTTGGGGTTGTACGAGTAGAATGGCTGCTGGGAGGGCTTATTGTACTGCGTCTGTTGCTGCTGGGGTGGCATGAACATCGATGAGAGGTTGAGGTCTGCCGGTGCGCCAGCGAGTAGCTGCTGTGTCGACATTGGTAGGGTTGCGGACAAGGGATCGAAGTTGCCATTACCGAAGCCGCCATTACCGCAATTAAACGGCGACGGGAAAGCTGCCTGCGAAGGCTGCTGCGACGATGCTGAGCCTTGCTGTGCAGGTCCCTGCTGCGGCGACCTTTGCTTCAAGGCGTGAGCCGTTGCCAGGTTCGTCTGTGAGTTGGTCCTTGACATGACTGGTGAACCGCCGTTGCTCGATGTCGTGGGTCCGGTGTACGACACTGGCGTCTTGGGAACTCCCTGTTGCACTGGCAGTGACATGCGTCTGTCCTGCAGCTGAAGGGTGTCAACAGGACTGTTCTGTGCAGACTGCGGAAGCTTGAGCCGAAATCCTTGATCTTTGGGTGTTGCAATGGACACCGACCGGGAGTGTAGCACAGGTCGCATTGCTTGACCGTTGTTGACAGGGTAAGGTGACTGTCTGTATTTGGTAGGTGACCGACTTGGCTGCGGCTGTGGTTGCTGCTGCTGCTGCGGCGGCATCATTGGGTTGTTGAATGCATGTTGCTGCTGCTGGGCTGTTTGTCCTTGCATCGGCATTTGCATCATGTTCGGGTTCATGAGCTGGCTGATGTTGTTGAACTGGTTGTTCTGCCATGCATCAGACACTGCTTGGCCGAGTGCGCTACGCATTGCGACATGGTTGGTAAGATAAGCAGCCAGTCGACGGTCGAAGTCGGCGTTTTGGGTTTGCAAGTGAGCCGTCAATCGCCGGTACTGCATTGGAAGGTCGTCGTCTTCTTCTTCATACATCTCCTCGTTGATGACATCGGCTTCAGTGACGCGGAGAGACCGGCCTGTTCGGCGCTTATGTATCTCTGAGGCACGTCTAGCTGACTCGATGCGTGCTTCGAGGCTGCGATCACTTCGTCGCGAGGCGGCGATGTATGCTCTGTTGCGGTTGTCAGATGATGAGGGTATTCGCAATGGATCGGAGCGATATCTGCCTCTCCTGGTTTTCTTCGTGTGTGCGCTCCGTCTTCACGGGCTTGGATGGCATAGTCCGTACTGCAGGCATGATGGCTGTAGTAGACTGCTAATGGTGCACTCGGCGAAATGCAATCGATCCGATCAAGAATAGACCGACGAGAAGCGAGCAGTCGGGCTTTCGAAAGATTGAGGGAGATCTGAGATCACTGTGATGACTACCGTACGGCAAAGAGTGATCGCTCGTGAAGGCTGTGCTGGATCGCAAGGGCTAGATCGCAAGCCGAATCTGACGTGGCCGAAGCGGGGAAAAGCTGTCGAAGCTGCGCGTGGCGAGCAGGCGGTTGAGTAGTTGTTGCTTGAGTCCGACTTGGCACGATACCTGATATCTGGGGTTGCGGAGGTTGTCTAACAACAAATAGACGACACAGAGGCTGTGCAAGAACGGTTGGCGGTGTGTGGTATCGAAGAGCAAGAGAGAAGGGCATCAGGGCGAAATGGGTGACATTACCGATCGGACATCGGATCGCTCTCCGTTCGGGGAGTTGGCATCTGTGCAGCACAAACTCCACCGCCACGAAGGAGAGCTCCTCTAGCGCGACGATGCGGGCGAGCGATTGGCTGCACCAGATCGGATTGACAGCGTGCGTGCGAGTGGTGGCATTCTTAGAGAGGCCTTGCTTTCTGTACTGGCTCTGTCTTGGAGTCAGCATTGTACTCTTGCGTTAAGTCATGCTCGCAAGACGGAACTGCGTGCCTGCTCTCTTGGAACCAGCGGTTTACTGCCTGTCGCAACATGACCGCACGGGCATCTCCCTCTCGAGAGCCGAGAAGCAAAGTGACACTCACACGACAGGGTGCTGTCCCATCCCTTCGTCCGTCAGTTTTTTCTACGGTAGATCTGCGTGCGTTAGCGTGAGAAGCTAGCAGGGAAGGTCCCGGGCGCTCGTAGATAGCTTCCGGCGCTCTTCACCTAATTTGCGTGGCCATGGCTGTCTTGGCATCAACTGCAGCCCACCTCAATCCTTGTGTGGAGGTGGAAGTGAAGGTATTGTCGTTCATGCTGCAATCGAATCTTCTTTTGCCGTGTATGAGGTGGAGCCTGATCGCGAGCTGCATTTGATGGGTGTGCCAGATCCGCACAGTGTGGTGGATTTCAACCGTGATGAGACTTCTGACGTCGAAGATGGAGCCATTGAAGTAGACCATGTTGCAGGGCCTGGAGTTGTTGATGAAAGTGATGATGAGGATGAAGATGCTGGCCATGTTATTGAACAGGTATCTCCGGCTCTTGGTGAGCATCATACTGGTCATCTTGAGGTGCAGCAGGTGCACCACGAGCGTCGCTTCATCATACCTGAGGACTTCTTGGATACGCTAATGCGGATGAATCTACCACCATTGTGTCAGCAGGGCTGCACCGAATCTTGTGCTCATGGACCTGATACTCGTCCACCTACTGCACGGTACGACGTGCCACTCCTGCTGTCCAATCTCTTCATGGGAGCCTCACTGCAGGGCCTGGTTGAGAACACAAATGCGTGTGCAGTTTGCAAGGGAGCCGGTGTTGGCTAGTGTCGTACCTGGAAGCCAATTACGCTCGCGGAGCTGAAGATCTTCCTAGGCCTAATCATCTACATGTCAGTAATAGGCCAAAAGCTTCACGAGATGTACTGGATTCGCCGTGGTGAATGGCCTACTCATCCAACATCGAAGTTTATGGGGCCTCACTCGCTTCGAGCAGATCAAGCGGTTCTTCCATGTCTCACCACCATTGATAGGCCTCAACCAGGGCCAGTTCTATCAGAAGCTCGAGCCTTTGGCATCGCAGGTAATCACTGCATCCAAATCAGTCTGTTTGCCGGCCTCGCAGGTTGCGATTGACGAGATGATCATTCGCTTCACCGGACGTTCGAAGCATACCATTATGATGAAGGGGAAGCCGGTGCCAGTAGGCTATAGTGTGCTAGCATTGTGTGAGCATGGTTACTGTTATAGTTGGTTGTTTACGAGCCCTATGGTGAAGTCGGCGCCAGTCCAGCATGATAATGCGCCTCAGGCTGCTTTGTCACGTGGTATGCCTCCGACTCCACGACAAGTGTTACACTTGATGCTGCAGTTACCTCACCAACACCACGACTTCACCCTCTATTGCGACAATCTGTTCAGCAATCCGGACCTATTCCACGTATTGACAGCATACGGCATTGGTGCGTGTGGTACAGCGAGAGCAAAATGCAGCAATTGGCCACCAATCTTCAAGAAGTCGATTGATCGTAAAAGGACTCGGATTCCCTTCAACACGCAATACGCTACGGTAGTGCACAAGGACATAGCCTGCATTATCTGGCAAGATAAGAATATGGTCCAGTTCATCACTACAGCTCACGATCCACGCAGCAAGGAGTTCGTATCTCGCCGTAGGCCTGCAGCTTCATCTAACGCATGGCTTCAGAAGGTCGTACACGACTACTGGGGCATTCAACCAGTGAAGATCATGCAGATGCCGACCTACTCCGTGGACTACAATAACTATATGGGCGCTGTCGACATCCACGATCAGTATAGGAGCTATAACAATACGCAGATGAAAGGGCTGAGGGTATGGTGGCCACTGTTCTTCTTCATTCTTGATGCAGCGGTAATCAACGCCTTCATAATGTGCAAGTCACTGCATGAACACCTAAATGATGCCTTTCTGATAAATCAGCGCCGCTTCCGGCTGCGATTGGCATGGTGCCTTGTGCTCGAAGGCACGCACGCAAAAGACAAGCAATGGTCCGATCGAGTGCTTAATCAGAGCCCTCAACACAGCATCCGTAATAACCATGGCCAATTCCTTCCAGGTTTCAGCTCTGCAACCTTCCATCCAAGCACACGTCCAAATGGCCATATAGGCAAGAAGTGGCAGGCTGCACTGATCCGGTTGACGCGCGGTAACCACACTCTTATCTCGACGTCGAAGAAGGGCCTGCTGTGTACGTGGTGTAGGTTCCTCAAGCACTCCAATCCTTCACAAAAAGTGCACTACACGTGCTATACCTGCACGCTTTGTGGTACTGGCTTTCCAATCTGCAAGAGCTGTGAGCAAGCATAGCATACTACACCGCAGTTCGATGCATGATCACTACGCACCAAGAGCTCCACCATCTCACGCAGCACCACTACAGATAGCTCCAACTCACGCGGCTTCTGCTGCACCGCCTCAAGCTGCACTACATTCACTTCCTTGGTTGGCTCCGGATGATCTTCAAAGGCCTCAGCACGCTTCTTCCAGGTGCGAGAACGTCTATCCCATACCTGTAAGGATGAGGGATCAACGAAATCACGTACTTGCTGGGTAGTCGGCATTGTCGCTATATTACAGGCAGATCAATCACTTACCTACAGCTGCAGTCTCAAATCCTTCACTAAGCGACACTGCCAAGGCAGCACCATGCGGGAGCTACACCTGCCAATCTACACTAGCTCTGACCTACTGCAGGATCCACTACTCCATCTGTTTTAGGACTTCCGTGGATACGGACGAAGGGATGCTGGAACCACGACCCGAGCGCGGCACGACCAGGCACGAGCCCAGAGCCTGTCCGCCTATTTCAAGATTTGATATTGGGATGACCGTCCTAGTTCATATTCTGCTGCGTCTCGGTGCGTTGCCGTCGCTGTACCAACAACATCCTGAACGCCATGTCAGACGGAGGATACTCCGACCACCAAATACACAACTACCGCTATGCCTCTGGCGTGGACTTCTACCTTTTGTTACGTGAGGCAGGCGTAGCAAGCGATCTCGACTCGGCGTCGTTACTCGACAATAGCCGGAGCCGAAGACCGGGAAGTGGAGCCCGCCAACCTGTTCCTGATCCTTCGCTTTGCCGACGCTCCAGGTCCTTCCCGAATTTCTCGTTCTGCTGTCGACTTCACCTACGGCACAGGGAAGGTCTCAGAGGAGTGCAATCCCTTTCTCACATGACGCCTCCGAGTCTGTCTCGGGAAAAAGCGAGATGGACCTAGAGATTGACCGAAGAGAGAAGCGCGAACTGTTTCGCATGACGCTTCAATCAATACATCGATCTCGGCGGCAATACGGGACGTCGCATCCAGAAAGCCAAGTGTACGCGTGAGAGCGTGCCGGACCCGATGGCGATAAGTCCCGAACGCTAGAGAACGCCGTGGCGGTCGTCATGACTTCTTTTTGAGCCGTGCACGAAGCTGCAAACGATCCCGCTCCACGTGCTAAGGCGTCCAAGCTGGACAACAGCACGGCAGTTCGCAAAGACGATCGAGTACTGTAGGCATACGCATGCAACGTGTTAATCAATCGAAAACAATCGCCTTCCGACGTCTACCCTCGAGGCAGAACGATTGAACTTTCGATACCTGCCTATGTTGATGTTGAGTTGCATGCCTTCCTAATCCGCCACTCGATCACCAACACAACGACCTGAAGGCCGCAGTGTCGGACAAACATAACGCCAAGTAAATGAGGATTAGATTCGCATACCGTCATACGGAGAGACGTCTACCCATCAGATTCGACCTTTCTATAGAACTTTGCGCTGCGCCATCAGTACCGTACTTCTCCCCAAAAATCAGGCATACGGGTCGCCTTCAGCCCTCTCCATCGCTACCTTGGTCGCCTCATCGATGTCTTCTTCCGGTAGCCCCAGCAGCTCGTTAGCCAACCCCATCGTCTTACCATAGTGGCCGGAATCGTCAGCGTAGAAGACACGGGTGTACATCCATCGCGCAAATGCCGCCCGATCTCCCTTCTTCATCTCCACAGCCGCCGCCTCGTACCTCTCCACAGCTCCTTCCTTCTTGATCGTCCAGTCCGATTCCTTGTCGCCTGTGACCCGGAGCACAGAAGCCAGCATGTCGCGCTGATTGACAGTGAAAGAGCTGATATACACCATCTGATCGCGGAAGTGATCCAGGCAGTGTTCCTGATCACCGCCCTCTGCTTTAATTGGCAGACTCAACAACGCTGCCACCGCTCGTCCAACCTGCGGCCAAGTGGAAGTGTTCACCTTAGTCTCGCCCTCGTCGAAGAAAGTCACAGTCTTGTTTTCGAAGTCGAAGCCATACGAGTTGGCAATAGCAAGACTCCACTCGTACCAGAAGCCTGTCACAATTGCGATGTAAGAGCTCTTCCCAAGCTTCTTGATCTCATGGCGCGTGGCGTCCGTCTTGCCAAAGAAGAAGACGTCCTTGCACAAGCCTGGGTTGGCGGTGTCTGCGCCCCAGAAATTGGGAGCGATCCACTTCACCCCCGCTTCACCTGCGGCGCGGATGAGCTTTGACTGGGTGTCGGCCGGAGCCGTTGTGCCCATGGTGATTACCAGAGCGTCTTGGCCTTTGAGCGCTTCCACCAGGGTGGCCTCGTCGTCGTAGTCGACTTTGGCTACCTGAACACCATCCGGGAGTGCCGAGGTGCTGTCTTGACGAGTGATGGCTGTGACGGTGTGCTTGCCGGTCTTGAGCAGTTCGGTGGTCATGGCACCGCCGGAGCGACCGCCAGCCTGTGATGCATGTTAGCAATGTTGAATTCAGGCAAAGTGCTGTGATTAGAAGCGTACGCCAATGATGGCAACCTTGGTGATGTAATTGGATGGCATGATGGATGGTGGTGAAGCGTGTAAGTGAGGTACCACGTTTGAACTTTTCGATGTCAATGGAGGTTAAAAAGGGAGTCGATGGTTCAGGATGAACTGTGGGGAGTAGAAACCTAGGGACAGGACGGGTTTATGTACCAGTCCTTGCGGTGGTACGAGTGATAAAGTCCGCCTCTGACCAAACTTATCCCGGACTTTGGACTTGGTCTTATCAGCGGTGCGTGTGACGTCCCACCATACACTCTGCACGTCTAAGCGAAAAGTAGAGCACGACATGAGACGACCGGTGAGTGACTGCGTTCATAGCTAATAAAAAAATTGTCCGTGAGACCGTCAATCTTCTTCAAGGCATCCTCCAACCTTATAGGAAAGTGAAGTTTGCAATGTCCGATCAGACTCGTAACTCCTGCTATCAGGTCCGAGAGCTTGATGGGTCTTAGCTAGCCACTAAGTTACGCGAGATCGAGCACTTCCAAGCCCCGAGCGACAAGTCAGTAGCATGGGCTGAAGACCTTACATACTTGTGGACAAACCTAAATGACGTGAGTGTACTGCACCTCGGGAAACGATCGCTCAAGGGGCCCAAAGGTCAAAATCACGTTGCCGTATCGTATTCCTGGAAGCATACGCCCATACTTGAATCCAATCAAGCCGGCCAGGTACCGTATCACCGGTGTGGAACGGGATCCTAAATGGTATCTGCTAGGCGGAGACGGGTGTGGTCTTGGAGTACATATTGGCGGTCAGCTTGGGTCGAGCTGGCGAGCGAGGAGCGGGACGTGTTGCGACTCTCGTATGGCGGTGGCATTGGCTGAGAAGAAGGAGTGAGATTGGGCGGGAGACTTGGCCGAGGTCGGTGCCGACCCATTGGATTTAGAAGGCAAAGTTGAACAACAACCATCCTAAAGACAACACTCACATTCAACACGTCGGGACTCGGCCCGCGAGCTTTCTTCTTCTTGGATGCTTCATCGTAGGCATAGACCTGCTCCCATGGCAGAACAGACTCCGTGTAGTGCGGGCGCAGCAGACGACGGCAGCCAGCATGGCGGACGCGTTCGCAGGGAAAGGAGGACCCAAGATGTGGCAATGTGCTCATACGTCTCAAGCCGCTACGTATACCAACGGGGAAAGTCATCTGATTGTCCGTCGAAAGGTTAGGACTGAGCGTTCAAGATCATGAAATTATTGCCGAAACGTGTTGCTGCTAACTACCAGTTCGAGCGCTCTTAACCATCTCTCTTTGTTGGCTAACACGAAGTCCTTCCAAGACGTCAGCTCGTTCACCTCAGGGCTCGGCTGGCTATCCTTCAACGACGCGCCAGCATAGTAGCCAGGTTATTCGAAAAGCAGCATATTCTCAAGTATATCTTGTGCCACCAGCAGCGGCAGGAAGCTTTTGAACGTCTCCGCTGGGATCTGGACGAAGGACGCGGGGCTGCCCATGACCTCGGAGAACTCGGCCATAAGACGTTCGGGGGTGTAGTAGTCGACAGCGGCATGAATCTGCTTGCCCACACATGCTGGAAAATCTTGCATGATGGCACTTACGAACTTGCCTATCGCTATGAGTCAGCGGGAGTCTTCACCGCCAGCTTGATACATACCAATATCGCCAGCCGCATCCAACAACGGTATCTGAGCCTTCTCTACATCAACTGGAAGTGCCAGACTGTAGCTCCCACCCAACCACTGTGATGTGTTTATTGGACGGCGGAGAGCTCATGGTGATCTCGCCAAACCATCTGGTTACTGTGCCTGCTGCTAGGACCATAATCCGTTCCGCATTTGCGATGTCGTCGTCGGTCAGCGTGCTTCTTTAGTGACCTGGCCAATTGACGCCATACACCTCGTCTCCACATTTGGCAAGCATACGCATCATCTCGGGACGGCCATCCGGCAAGCTTGCTATGCTGGGGTTGGCGGAACCGCCTCTGCCGTGTATGAAGATACAAAATCGAACGTGCTTGCGATTTCTGGGTTCGGAACGCCACCGAACGATGTCGACTATTCCCCCGTCGCTATTCGACATGTCGCCAACTTGCTCCGAGTCCTTAGTGCAATATGGTGGCTGCTTCTGATCGCGACTCGTTTAGGGAAAGAGCTGTCTCCGAAAATAGCTAGCCACGAGTGACTTTATGATGAATGATCTTGACTGGAGAGGTATTAGTGAACAGCAAAGGCTTGCGAGATATGTGTAAAGACTGAGATTGGATAGGAAGAGGACAGGCTTCATATAGTGTGGCATCTTTCGCGGCAGCATAGCCCAGCGAAGCCTAGCAAGGCAACAGCGAGGCGTAGTAGGAGTCATGCTTGACGCGACATGTGCCTGCCAGTCTCACCCACGTCGAGGAGATGAATGACATGTACTACAGAAGCGAAAAGCATAGATTCCGACACTATCATACACAAAACTGTGACAGACTTACGCAATGGACCGCAGGCGGCATGAGTCGGGCCCAACCTACATCTCCTCTGTCGCACAATTGCGTATACATTGTGGCATTCGTTTCGAACGATGTGCTTATTTCTGCAAGCCCTGATCAGTCAAGGTTAAGAACAGGGGAAACCTACCGTTGAGGAGTCAGGTGGAACTCAGGCCGCACCTCTTCGATATCCCCTATTCCCGCCGGAATATTCTGTAAGGTGACCCGCAATTGAGGAAACGAGTGAGCGCTTGATCTTATCGAAGGGGAGACTAAGCGCGCCCGCGCTCGCCCGCAACGTCTTTCGTCCAGTGCGTCATTTCGCGCCCATTGATGTCAGACCGGGCGTGCGGTCAGAATCTCACACCCAAGTTACTTCCTAGGGCAGAGACGGTACGGACAAGTGACCACGTCTTATCTCCATGTACGCGTGCAACATGGCCGTACGGGACAAACATCCGCATCGGCGAACAATTCAGGCAGGCGAATCAGTACGTAATCGATGAAGAGAGAGAGCCGTGTGGGCGATTTGGCAACGCGGAACAGACTCGCGTGCCCGCATGATCTCAAATGTCGGATACCCAAGCAGCGGCCCGTGCCTTAGTAGTCTCTCGTTCTCGAAGCTACTCTAGACACTGGATATCCGGAAGGAGAGGACTAGCTAGCCGAGGTCATCTGATGCACAAGAACGGTAGCTGAAAAGCGCGGCTGCGCAGACGTAGGGGCTACTCAATGGCCTCGGACGCAGGAGGGTCTCACAAGCTGTTGCGGTGAGTGTCGAACGGCCGATACGTCTTTCCCTTTCTCGTCCTTAGCCTGGCTGCACGTAGCTGTGCTGGCCACCGAATTTCGGTTCCGCTGCTCGTTATTCTTCCGTAGCACCTGAACACAGATGTCTCTGTCACGTCTTGTCCACGTTTTGCGTCTCACTGCTTCTCGGGTGCGTCTACCGTCTCGTCTCTTGTTCCAGGTGGACTGTCCTCCCAAAACGCTTGAGACGACCCCGCGGAGAACTGCGTGCATGCGACTATAATATGATTCTGGATTGCAGCACACATTAGCAGCGCTCCGGTTTGGTCTTGGTGTTTACGTACTCGGAACTGACGCCACTGTGATCTTGATGGAGTCACTCTCACAAGCGCTTAATGACGGTGAGCTGCTCATGCCTGCACGAGAAACCACAAAAGTTCGACTCGTCCGGTGCTGACGATGTCTGCTACGGAAATGAGCGACGATAATCCACAATGTGCACTAGATAGCTTGCGCGACTTGCTTCGCTCGCAGGACGTGCTGCCGGTTCGGCGACCGGAACGGGACGTGTAGTGCCGCCCAAGCGGCCCACAGGGATCTCGAGATCCCACCTGGCTGGACAAGGATCCCAACAACGGCTTCAAACTTCATATGCAAGTACCCAAAGTACGAACACGCAAACAGTGGGACAATAGTCATGCATACAGGTTTTAACACACACATTGCCAGCCAAGATAAGTAGATGTAGGGAAAGTCGGCCAGTCGTGGCCTGCCGTTACCGAGTGCGTGGCACGCCCTCGCGCGTTATGCAGCAAGACCAAAGGTTTAGTGCTGCTTGCCAGCCTTTGTGCCTTCGCGGAACAGTGATGTTGGCTCGTCTGCATGAAGCAGTCCCGAATCAATCGAGCCAGCATCGAGTACGACTCCTGCCACCGATCTGTGCTTTCCCACAGGATCCACATTCGTAATTCGCGGGGACCGCATTCCATCTAAGTTCAGACTCCCTTCGTAGTCGGCTGAGAGCGACAAGCGCTGGATCGTTGGCGGACTGCTTGTCGCGTCGGAGTCGGGCTCCTGATCGGACTATGATGTGGTTTTTGTCGCGGGGATCTCGCTTGTCACGGTCCAGGTCCTACGCCTGACCAACGTTTCCTGAGATCACCGACTGGTGTCGAGCATTCGGCCTCTGACGCCATGTTTCCTGAGGGAGGCCACGCAAGGATTGTGTCGTATCCATCGTCCAGATTGAAGTTTACCGAAAGTTGGCGCATGCGCATGATATGCAGGTCCTCGCAGTCAGTCTGCCCTACAATTGAGTCCGAGCGTTTCGGACAATACTGTGACCTCGGCGGCCGTATCGCTTCGATTGTAAACTTAGGTGGCGCCTCGCTGTAGCGAAGTGGACGCTCCAGATGATCGTGTTCGGATGGAGTAGCCACAAGGTCGGGAAAGATTGCAGCATCTTTGCGTGATGCAGAAACCTGTTCGGGTGCTGTAGCTCTGCGTGGAATCAATGTAGTGTGCCAAGGAAGCCTGCAAAGACCGTCCCACAACTGATGAAAGCGCACTCCAAGCGGCTTGGGCCACATAACGGGGTCGGACGACATAGTGACGAGTCGTTAGAGTATAAAGCTACCTTGAGTCTGGCAGGCGTGGATCGGGTCATAGTCACTACCTAGCACAATTTATGCATTAACGGGCGGGGCGGGCCTGTCAATCCAGGTAGAGCCTGTGCTCTACCATGTCGCCCAGACGTCGACGTTGCTAGGTCGAACCTGTCGTCGGTCCTCTGAAGCGGATTATATTCGCACTACTCTCGGCAGCGTGGCACATCCAGGATGAACATTCCGTGCCAATGCAGCTGCGCAACTCTGTGATAGGCTGTCGAAGGGGCGGAGACGGGAGATTGGCCAGAGCGAGGAGAAGGAGGTGGGATGTGTGGGAGGTGCTGAGGGAGAAGCGGAGAGGGAAGCTGGGGTTGCATGATGCTGTGCAGGCGCCGCCGGAGATCAAGGTGAGGCCTAGGGAGAGATTCAAGGTTGAGGAGGGGGCGAGGGTGGTGGTCTCGAATGTGCCAAAGGGGGCGGAGATTTTGAGCAAGAGGGAGGAGTTGGGAGTTGCGAGGAGGGAGGTTATTGAGAGGTATCGGGAAATGATGGGGAGGGGAAAGGGCTGATTCGGATTGCGCTTCAGGAAGGTAGTCGGGGGCATTTCCACTCCAATTACCGTCGGCTGTCTCGATGACATTTAGATCAGCGGCGTCCTGGAGTTGGTTGCGATGCACTATCTCTCGAGTCTTGCCAGAACGGGCAAGACTCGATGATGACACTCGGTGTCGTCCGAAAGCCTCGTGCTAATACTCTCGCGCTAGTCAACCAAAAGTTTCCACGGCGGCCGAACAGCACGGCAACATCCTCAAGATGATGCGTGATCTAAGGATTCATCTCGGTTACACTGGGCGAGTCTTTGGCCCTTGAAAGGTAGTAGTGTTGCTCGAAGGGACAACGACGATTTGGAGGGTAGCGGCTATGGACCAGTGATGTGAAGTGCCTGGATTTCATGATATCGAAGAAGGTGAGGTTGCGCACCCTAGTGAGATGATTCGTAAGCTATTTTCGCGTCTTCTGTCTGGTATATGAATGATTGACTGAGGTTAGGTAACAGTAACTGGACAAAGAGATGATTGAATGATCCAACTCCCAAGACTGCCGGCTGCATCGCATGCTTCAAACTTGCCGCTTAGGGAGAGACCACTGTTCACTCCATCTCGATCGCTACTACGTCCTCCCTTTTCTTGTACGAATTATCGATGCATACCGTATCGCAGGTTGTGGGCGAAATGCCAAGGTTGTGCACAAAGTTTCGGTCGACCTTATGGCAGTCCTTCCAGGATGGATAATACCCGGGATGGATACAATCTGGGGCGAAATTGCAGCAGTCGATTGTGGTGAAGACACACTGGCTCCCATCATTCAACTCACCAGCGAATGTCGCAATTGGGTTGGCGATGACAGATCCAACGTAACCGGAATACGTAGTGCCGTAGCCCTTGTTGTATGCGACAGTTCCGGAGAATTCGTGGCTCGGTGTGCCAGAGCAGTCCAGACTTTTGTACACCTTCAATGTCATTGCATTACCCGCATGGGCAGTAGTAGCGAAGAGGGCTGCCATGGCTGCGGCGGCGAGGAAATGCATCTTGGTGAGCCGGGCGGTCTACACGGGTCTGGATTGATCGGTCATGGCACATGGCGACTGAGAAAGCTGCTATACTTTTCGGCTTGCCTTGCAGGACCTTGTTGGCTTAACTGTGAGACACTCTATTCCTCTGATCACACTGAGGTGTTGAGGACTGGGGCTCCATATCTGGCAGAGGGGGTCTTACTTTACATTAGAAAGAGCTCTGTGCCGTTGCAACGCCGCCAACATCTGCGAACACCACAATCGTCACTCTTGCCTCGCTGCGCTTCCCTAACCAAGCCGCATGTGTGCAACTAATCACTACCGCTGCATTAGCGCTTCAACGTTGCAGGTGCATGCTACTGCAGTTGACGGAGCGGGCGATGCAAGTCGTCTACATGCTCGGATTTACTGTAGGATCTCCTGGTAGCCGTGGTAGACAGGATCCACGGCGGTTCAAGCGGTCGAGTAGGTGTCTGTAGAGATATCGCGGCTTGTCCCTACAATTCGCACTAATGCACTCCACCCGGTCAAGTCGCCCTTGCATTGATCTCTCGAGCTGCATTTGGCTTTATGCAGCTAAGGCATGTTGGTCACACAGGAAACAACACACGCCGTTGACGCCTCGAAAGGTCGAGACTTCGTCCACGCAACGGCGCACGTGGTTTGCGGTCTTCATACCATTGGCCGATCTGCATTGCTTGTTTTTGACCCGTCCCGGGGAGAGCTTAGAGTCGCTTCACACTTCGGTGCCAATCCGAGCCGCTAGGGCATGCAAGCTTCAATCAAGGCGGTACTCGCTACATCAAACACTATCGTTTGCAATCCATCGGCATGGCGCGAATGCATGCAGCTTGGTCACCAGACCGCCAGCGTCCAACAGATACACAAGATGCTTCTAGTAATTGAGGGGCATTGGCATGCTTCGAAGGCAAGTTTCCCGCTTCATTCGCTTCATTGCTCCACCATCGGGATACCCTCTCCCCTGCTTCGACCAATTTGTTTTCCTAGACATCAGCCCCTCTCATTCACGATGGAAGACCAAAATGTGGAAGTTGCACAGCCCTTCCTGAAAAAGACGGTCGACTCGCCGTCATTCCGGCCTAACAACTTTAGGCGCATAATACTATGGTTTCTTGGCCTTGCGTCTGCGATTATCATGGTCGGCTTACTGGTAGTGTCCTACCGAGCAGCTGCAAACCACGAGAGCGGCTGCCGTGCTGGCGAGCTAAGTAAGCTAAGAACCAAAATTTCGGTAAGTGCTCATCGAACTGATGTGAGATCCTAGGAACGCCCGCATGCCGCCAGGTGATTCAGACCTTCACTGGTGGTCTTAGATACGACGACGAGGGACACCTTTACCGAAACACTAATGGAGAGCATCGATCCTACACGGGAAACAGTTCCGAAGTTGACGCAGCATGGCGCGTGTTCGATGCTAGTGCGCAAGCTCCTTGCAACGGACCACGAAATCAGGATCTAACCCGTCCCAGTCCAAACCATCAGGTTGAAGGCCGAAGAAGTCGATATTGGGGGCCTCTTTGTGAATGGACAGTCTATGGTCGTCACCATACCAGACGTCTTCCATCAGCTTCATTGTCTTGTAAGTGTCTGGGATGTTTCCAGCGGTGGCTCAGGAACGCTAAGCCTCCAGAATCAAGTTCGGATGGCTCTGTACGATGATGGATACCATGCGGCCTCCAACGCAAAGCAGCGCATGCACGTCGGTAGGGTCGCTCCATCGCTCATTGTTGAATCGCTGATCTGAGATGTGGCTGCAGAGCACTGCATCGACTACATCAGACAAGCGATCCAGTGTCAATCGGATCTTACGCCTCTGAGGCTCTATTACAGCGAACCAGCGCACAGGATGATGGTAGATTTTGAGGGAAATCGTCAATGCAGGGACTTTGATGCGGCCCTCGATTGGGCGTGGGAGCATCACGCGGCTAAAGTCGATGTGCCGTGAGATGATCATACTCCCGTGACCGCGAGATGCTGTCTCAGGCGTGCAGTATTTGTGTTTGTATTTCGGTGAATTGCCATAGAGTAAGTAAGAAGCTCCGAGTGCCCGAAACTCCGAGTGTATACGCTAGAGTCGGAGGAGAACATGGTATCTTCTGATCGTTCTCAATAACGATACTAAGAAAGTCTTCGGGCTGCACCAAGCTTAGTTGGTGGTAGCCGCTAGTTCATGCGGCCTATAGCGAGAAATGTTGGTGGCGTCCAGTGTATTTTGGCTCTAGGCTCCTGTGACATGCCTGTGCATAGTTACTTAGTTCTCATGCTATGCAGTCATTGCAACGCAACTATGTGGCTTTGATCAGGAGGCACTGCATGCATTAGCGCTGAACTCGTGCTGAACGCAGAAGGCCCATGTGAGCTTGGGCATTGGTGGGCGAGCCAGCTCAGTTCGAGAGAGCAAGGCGGTAGAGGAAGGCATCTTCTCGGCTAGCACTCTACCTATATAACTCGATATACGATGCCGAAACATCATCCCCTTGTTAGCAGAGCCAACCCAGTTGTGTATAGCCGTCAGTAGTATTATCTCCAAATCTCACCATCTAAGAGCATTTGCGTTCACCACCCCAACAGGTCGCCTCGACAGTATCACCATGCATTTCACATCGGTCCTCCTCGGTCTGAGCGCCGCAGCAGGAACAGCGCTTGCCAGTACCACGGCAAGTCTCTTCGTCCACAACAACTGCGCTAAAGACGTATACCTTATCTACAGCAATAACGCTTATAAGTCGGCGGCCAAAACGCTCGCATCTGGAATGGGCTTCGAGGTCGTTCTGTCCGGCGAAGGTAGACATTGCCTAGAGAGTATTGCGGCCAAAGACTCCAGGCTGACATCTGATTCCAATGCAGGATACAGCGTCGGTTTCTCTAAAAGCCCGAACTTCTACGCCACAAACGTGGCAAAGCTGATCATGGGTTACTCCATCAATACCGCTAGCGACCTGCTTTACTACAGCTTCACGAACAACGACGGCAACGCATTCGCAGGCCAGAGTTGGAAGCCGGTAGGGTCCGGGGATTGTCCGAATGTCAACACGGCAGATAAGGTCACATATCCGTGCACGCCAGCCACCCAAAAGCTCACGCTATGTAACTGAACAAGTCCTGTGCTCGTAGGCACAGAGGTGAAGTGTCAATAGGGATGAGGTTCAAAGGTTATGTTGATTATTCTGCAGGGCTAGAGGCAGGGCTAGCATGGAGCGAACGGAGCGAGCGCAAGGTAGTGCTCGGTTATGGTTAGGGTTAGGGTAAACAGTGGTCCGAGGGGGGTATCGCGGGGGAGGGGCTTATTCTTCGATATCTGAATGGCCATCTTGGAGCTGCATACTGAAATGCGAGCAGGACAAAAAGTGCCTTCAGATTCCGCTTTCCCGCCCGCCTTCGTGATAGAGAGGAATTAGTGACACAAAATGTAGGTAGGAACTCACGACACACCTATGTTACCTGCAGATCTCAGTAAATCCTATTCATTAAGATCCTGTATAATTATCAACAGAGTTTTGAATTTGGTGATGGATGGTCACTTACCCCTCCAAAGTGCAATTCGCCATGAACTTGGCTTCCCTCATGTATACTGAAGTATTCCAAGAGCTCGGGCCGGTGGTGCTGTTGTAGTCGTTGGATTAGAGCTGTTTCATACGCTCGATTTAGAGACTGGAGAGGCACGGACTACAATTTCACAATCTATAAACGTATGCGTCCACTCTCAGATACTAAACAATGAGTTCCTGGCTGCTTCAGCTGCATGCATTATCAGCACATGAGCCTGACACTTATCACACATACGCATTCACCTAAAAAATTGTACCCTCCTACGTTGTTCACTTGGGATTCATGCAATTTTGCATTTTTTGCTCTGCTACTAACCCGACCCTGACGTATCGCATACGTGTTGAGGACTTTCAAGGTACGGTCATGCCCCTGCATTTAGCGATCATAGTGGCAAACCTACTCAGAGCAAATCCCGCCGATACGCTAGTCGATAGCCAGGTCAGGTTAAGAGGGCTAGGATGGGTTACTTGAGAAACCCCCTGAGCCGCTGGAATGGTAAGATTCTCGATCACTGTCTACGAGGAATGTACTTGAGATGTACATGTTTTGAAGCAAAGAGCGTGATTCAGCCTAGGCTCAGCCGCGTCGGACAGGGTAGGTAGTTCCATCGCGTTTGGAGTGCTAATACCTCTTCTTCATTTGCTGGTTAGAGAGCTCCATGTCACCGCAGACCCCTCAGCGGACCTCAAAACCTTGGAGTCAAGACTGCCATATTGTGTATCAAAGAAGTTATACACGATCAGTAGTGGCGTATCATTCGTTACCAAGGGCTCTGCGCTCAAGCTTCTCGCTAGCGTAAACCCGAGCTTCGTCTGTGGCATTTACAGATTTGATATCGCATATCTTCGCCCACATTACACATTTAGGATCAGCAATTGTCTCGCGATATCGCACGTAAATGTGTATACGGTAGTCCGCTTTGAAATATCGTGCATCTCGATCCCCAGAGTATGGCACTGCGTACCCACATAGAGCGCATGTTCTCCAAGCTTTTACGAGCATGGTAGACCCCGCATGTCCTTACGTGTCTGCTAGCGAGATGTCGCGGATCCTCGTGAGCGCTCTTGGTGGCAAGTCCAAGTAACCGTTTCAATACATCGCGAGTTGCCATGCATCCGCTTAGTTGTATATGCAAGATAGCGTCCCGAGAGTAGATCTACAAGCCTGCGCCGACGAATGATAAGACGATTGCCTAGTCGACAAAGTAGCGGCAGCGATGCCAGATCTCAATTTTCCGTTCGCCGTTTGTCACCATTTCTTGAGGTGGATAAGGGAAGACAGTGTATTCAGGGAGCCGAATTAGGGCCATCCTTTGATAAGCGGACTGAGTGTTGCATAACTGGGCTGGAAGGGCTTGATGACTGATGGCATTGAGTTGATTGTAAATATCTAAATCCACGATGAGGTTGACCAATGATGTAGTAGGAAGCAAGCTTGATGAGCACCTAACTGTATCAGCCCGATCACCAAGGATGCACATTGGCCGAATTTGGCGATCACGCATGATGAGCTCTCTTACAGCCAAGATGAATCAAGTTGACACTCTTCAGTATTATAGTATCGCGGTGTGCATAGTTACGTGGTACCCGTTCTCAAGTCGCGTAGTGAACTCCTCGAATCTATCCACCTGTAGATCTTCATTTGGGTCTCATCTTATGGTCTACTATTCTAGAGCTGTCAAGTCTTAGCTAGGATGACTGCTGTACTCCTGAAAGGTGTAATAGGTCTTCGAACATCGATTCGTGGACCTAGTCCCTTGCCTGCGACGTCTTCTATTTGGGCGCGTATGTACAAGATTGCTGCCTCATCGATCAAACATGTGGATCCTGTGCACGAGGCCACAAACTTTAGATACTTAGAGAACATTAATCTGTACCAGCATGAAAAGCCCTTCAATTTGATGCATACAGAGGCTTAGACTGCATCGGGACAACGTACTTCGAACCTTGTGTGGAGAGGGGCAGCACCGGAACGGATTACCGACATGCGTAGGCGCGAGTCCACCTTCCAACTTGATCAGCATAGTTTTACAGTGCAAATTTGAGCCACAAAATCAGCCTAGCGAGATTTCGATAACTCTGATTTGATCTAGCACATCTACCTGCCCGAGATTTACGATATGATCAAAGCCACAGTCGAAGGAGCTGATGTAGTAATCAATACCCACTTCCAGGTATTGTCATCTCTGAGAGTCTGTACGTGAACTGGTATCTGACACTTTCTGACTGTCTTTAGCGAGGGCAAATCTCCGAGGGTTACTCGTATGGTAGCTATCCTCACATCGATACTTCCGGCGATGGAATGGCGGTGTTCGCGAGAGGATTCCAACGTTATATGTGGTCGGTGGGTCGCGATTGAACAAAATGTATTAGTGTGGAGTCTTGAGGAGCCGGTTTTGCGGTGATTATCTGTGTAGATCACAAGGATCCGAGATATGGGGTTCTATTTGCGTTGGACGCGGTGCAAAGCCGGCAGGACTTAGCTGATCTTCCAAACATAAGTCACGTGCAGCTTGAATCACGAACAGGAAGGGAATATCTGCGTCAAAAAAGCCCTCGCGTAGATCTAGAAGTCAATGCACATCGGTTCCAACTAACGATCACTGTAGCGAAGTGTCGAATAACAAAGCAGAACTCAATTTGATGAAGATGTGGTACTAGGTAGGTGCTGTAAGTTAGCTAGGATCGTTTGCAAGGTATAAAATCCTCAACGCATAAGTCTTCGGGCAGGGCATATTCGGCCGACGTTGCGGACTTGAGTGAGGTGAAGCTGGCTTGGTGACACCAAAAGGGACGGAAATATCTCTAGGCGCCATACAAGTCTTTGCAATTTGCTGTGCCGCCGTGGCTGCGGGGAGGTCTGAGGTACCTCACATGCTAGTTTTGGTGATACTCCCTTCCATTGTGCCCGATTATAGCCAGTATCTCATCTTACCATCCTACTGCCAAGCCTGTGGTTTGCGTTGTTATTGATTGCGTGCTAGGAGGTGCTAGTAGTGCAGAATGAGTCAAATGCACACGCACGCCAAAACCCTCCGGCAAGGTACGTGCCAACAATGCAAAGGGTCTAGCCCCTCTTAAGTTCTCGAAGCTACGCGGTGATAGTGCGCCGCCCGCCGTCCCCAACACCAATCTCTAAACGCAGACCTCTACGGACTTCACAAGTTGGAGCAGGTTCGAAGACTTTTGTTACGCTTCCAAGAGATTGTCTTAGCTCCAATCGACACATCATAACGCAGACGGCTTCTAAAGCTCCACAGCTCCTGTACAAGACCAAACAACGTGAAGATTATCTTGTGCAACATGAGATGACGTGGGCGGTGGGGAAGCGTTGCATGGACAAGCAGATGGTGAAAAGTTGGTTCAATGAGGCTACCATTTTTGGCAAGATGCGTCACGTTAGTCCTGCCGAGACACTGTCTATGGGTTGAGCTGATCCCGAGCAGCCCAACATTGTTACCTTACTAGGGTTCGACGCTTGTCCGTCGAACCCAATGCTTCGCCTTGACTACATTGGACCCGATCTCTCCAAGTTTCAAAACGAAGATGGAAGATGCACTCTGGACAGCTGAGCGCAGGCTCAGGCTCACGTAGACATCGGACATGGTCTGGCTTATCTTGCAGAAGAAGGATTCGAGCAGAACGACATCAAACTGCAGAATATCCTGGTCTCAGCCCAGACAGGGGCAGTAATTATAGCGGATTTCGGACTTAGCGCTAATGCAGGGCGGTCCAAGAGAGCAGTCGTTCTTGCTGGTATGCCTTCTTATTTGCCACCCGAGATCATGCTAGGTGTTGTGAAAGTCCGCCACGCAGGTGACATGTGGGCTGCGGGAATTGTGATGCTGTTCGTGTTTCGACACATTTCCCGCCAAGATATATAAATTTGGCCACTCCAAGCAGACAGCGACGAAGGTTTTCTCGAGCACAGGAGTTGGATAAACAAGGTGTATAAGATATCAAAGGACATCCCCAAGACAGCGATCCTTCGGAAAATGCTCGAACCGAATCCGGAAAATAGGATACAAGCCCGAGACCTTATAGAACATCGGCTCATACTTGCCTTAAAAAAGTGCCATGCATCCAGAACGCCTATACTCCCCACCTGCAGATAACTGCTTCGCCTGAAGAGATTTCGCGCGTGTACATCTTTTCAGGACTGAAGTATGGAAATCCAAGGCTCTTTATTAGCAGGCTAGAGACTGAGCTATAGGCGATAGTCGGCACCTGCCTAGCCGTGATGAGTTCACATTTAGCAGAGTCTTGATATCCTATATTGTCTCCCTGAACTTACTCTACTCCTAGTCCATGTAATTTGATACCGCCTAATTGGCTTTTACTCGTTCCGTTGCTGCAACTTGTTCCATAGCACTATGCTGCAAGATCATGAGACCGTTAGGCAAGAAGAATGTAATTGGTATTTCAAGCGCGATTATTGACAACCTACAGAACAGATACATCACTTGCCACGACTTGAACGCGCTGTCTTCGTAGAGTTGGAACCCGTAGCTAATAGGAACCCCTTGCACAACGCCTACCTCGAGATACCAAGAGATAATCCTAAGCCGCTGCTTAGCTCGCTTGTGCCACATTCTTGTTGTACTAGCAGGTACGGCGCAATACCGGCTCCAGAGGCGCCTGGCAGTAGACCTATGGCTGCCAATACGCCGAAGGGCTTGCAGACGTATTGCGTAATGACTATGACTCTCTAGCAAACCTTCACAGTCCCTAATTGCTTGCCGGCAGGAGGCTTCTGCAGGGGACTGCGTGTCATGACCGGAAGATGGTGTAGGCGACATAGAAGAAGCGGCGTGGTGTGAAGCTCCTACGGACTGATCAAAACGTTGACTTTAGATATGAAAGCGCTTGCGTCGCTCAATACCTCACCCACCCTGGAGCAGTCTTCTATGCAATTAGCGGATGAGAGAAGCCTCTCCTCTGCCTCTTGATCAACAATTTGTTGTTGGTGACAGAATTAAACCGGAAAATGTCGGAGTGCAGACTTCCTCACCATGGATGTTTATTCTGCTCGACCTCGGGCACGGCGGACTGTGCAGACAGAGCTCTGACCATATGAAGGGTACGGTACGCTATCTTGCGCCAGAGGTGCTGGACCTTAAACGGAGGCGAAGTACTATGCCTTACTCTCGGAAGGTCGATGTGTGGGTGCTAGGCTTGACCTGTGTGGAGCTCGCATTGAACAATAGGATTGTTAGCGAAGATCACGCACGACAAGTCGAAAACGATGTGAAGGCTTCGAGGGACACCGGGCTCGACACTGATGTTGAGGGGCTCATTTTGAAAGCTCTTTCTGTCTCGCCACTACAGAGACCTTCGATGCAGCACATTGTAGATGCTCTTCGACGTCATCGCCCTAGCGAAGAGGCTCAAATAGGCGACAAACGCCCTTTCAATCGTAATATCAATCTGGACCTGAGCACATAATAGCAACTGATTGATAGGCGCATTGGGTGGATCCTAATGATGTCGACGAACAGGCTGGTACAACTCGCTGTGTACAAATACTGCATAGCAAGCGCTTCAGAATGGGAGAGCAGCGCAGTCCATCTTTGACGAAGATCTCAGGAGGGCTCGGCACTTCGTCCGGTATACGATTTGCACAGTATCGGCAAATGGAAAGTATTCTCGACTATTTCATTCAATAGTCTAGTTGATATTGTGTGTAAGTCACATGCATTCCAACCCTAACCCCGCATCGCGTAGCGTAGCAATGTATTCCATTCCTATCCATGCTCTCTGCTGCAATAAAGCATGTGGCTATGCACTACTCTGTGCCATATAGACACTACTGACGCGATTTGTGATACTGCATTCACCGGTCAAGACTATGTTGCTCGCGGATTCGCGCTTGAGGGCCCTAGTATCGGCTTCTCTAAGATACATATTCTGTCGATGAAGTTTGCAACTAGTTAGAAAGACACCCATCTAGAATGGGACTAGAGTACAGACGATGACTTACCGCTCAATGGAGCAGAGGACATGTTCGCCGTATTCTACAGTGTATCAGATCACCGTGCCTGGTGTCTCACTAGACAAGACATATTTCTGCAAGTAAGCAGAGGTTCCTCACCCTCGTAACGCGCTCCTCCAAGCTATTTCACTTTTCGTCCGACCTGGTGGCAGATATCAAGCAACGCTATGTCGCTACAGGACGGACGGTACGAGATGTACTGTCGCACGAGAAAAAGGGGACGTATCAGGATAGCTCGAAGTGAGGCAGAGAAATGAGCAAGGCCAGCTAGCCCTGTTATACACGAAAACGAAGGTGCACGGTTCCGGGGTTCGGTAATCACATTCTATGAGATCCGACGCGGGATAAGACTACCCAGGACAGGGCATTGGCGAGTGATCAAATGAAGTTACGCTTCGAGGGCCCACAGCGGTCACACATCATTGGTTTCTGGTTTGCAGACATAGTACTTCGAAGTCAACGACCGCCACCTCGTACCGTGGATCTTAAAATCTCAGAATCAAACCGGCTGAAGACAACGGAACATGGCGCAAGCGCTCGAATCGACCAGTCTGTAGAGGAAATTGTCGAAGACTTTCCAGATGCCAACACCATGACAAAGAATGTTCTCCCTCTCGGATCCGCTAAGGTACACTGCCAAGACGCTATAGTGAATTCCTGGATTAGGCTACATTGTCTCGCACTCCATCAATTACTCGGCCGAGTTCTGTGTCGTCACTGATATGCGATGATCATGGGTCTCCAGATATGAACGAAGGCGCAATCTCCTTAGTGGCGGGTCAAGAGATGAAAGTGACATATCTGTGGAATATGACGCCTTCCGCTGCGGTTGTGATTGTGTCTGTGTTGACTTCGCCATTTACAGACTATGCTGACGTGTCAGCCATTTGAATCATTGGAGAGGTAGCAATGCCGATCCCATCTTCGGTGATGGCCTCTCTTATGGCTTGCTCATCAGTAGTGACGGTGTTGCTATTGCCTAGCATAATGACATATGCATGCCGCTCACTGTACTTTTTGGGAGCCGTGTCTGAACTAATCGTTACAGTAGCTGGACAAAGAGTTGACGTTTTCTCTTGCGGTGGAAGCGAGGAAGCCGGAAGGTGTTTGGTGATGCCTGCTCCAACGGCTAGACGAATTGTGTCAACCGCTGATTATACATGATTCGCAACGGCTTGCGCCTGCAAGTCCGATACCTTGGTGTGCTGCTTAAGGTGGTGATTCTCTATCGACTTTGGAGGGACGGCAACGCGATAGCGCCTGCATACGGCAGTTCGATACTACGACAGGTAGGCAAAGTACTCTAGAAAGGAATCCGTGGCGTAGTAGGGAGCGCCGGCCCCGGTGCTGGGGAGGGCGTTTGCAAGACGTCAGTCTATACAGTAAGGCCGAGCATCGATGGCGTCAAGGTAGTAATCCTGAGTCAATAGTACGAGAGATGCGCCGGCCGTTACGTACGGCAGAGTACGTCTCGGAACGACGCGAGAGGGCTTGGCGACACCTCAAAGTTGGCCTCACACAAAACCGAAAATGTGGCGATGGCGACAATACACGCGGCCGGCTATCGACGAACAGCGGACGGGAGGTTACAGGTATCGTTGCTGCACGGGAACAGTGTATTAGGGCGCGATCTTACAAACAATCAGGGACACACAACCGCGGTCCGGGAGAGAGCGCGCAGAGGCGGGCATGCGATGTGGAGAACAAACAACCATGACATGGTCATTCGTGGTAAGGCCCCGCCTAAGAGTGACTTCTATCAATCCCAATACATGTTCACGTCATACCCTCGTGCTGTGACTTATGCACGGGGCTGAATGTTTCCCTGCTCTTGGTCTTTTTAGTGACGTCGATCGTTTTAGTGACGTTGATCGTAGCTGCCGCAATGTTGAGGCTATGATTCTGCAGTATGTTGCCGTCGATGTAAGTCTCCTGGGTCACATTGTCAAACGCAAACCTTCCACGGTGGTTCACGTCGCGGCTTGACTCGGTGAGGGTCTAAATTGGTGTACGGGAACAGTGTGTACTGGCAGCACGAGGAAGAGAGGGGTGTGCTAAAGTGCCTAGTGGAGGACGGCGGGCTGTGATTGGTGGATTAGGTTGGTTACTGTTTATTTATGCTTTCTCAGCTACACCTCTATCGAGGTCACACCATGCGATGATTTCTCGACCAATAGTCCTGTGATCTGGACCACGCACGGTCATCGGCGTGTCGAAGATCCAGGGTCACGCCTCATCACGTAGTTTAACGAATCTTCGTGCTCAACGCTCACTCACGACTAGACGCCTCAAGTATGGGGTGCCCTACACAGCCCATGACTCACTCGAGGACTCCTGTTATAGAGTCCAATTCCCTATCATGCGTGAACGACGCCCTTCTGCACGAGATCGCTTCCGCTACCAAAGGGAAAAGACTGCAACAAGCCCACAGAAAGGCGCGCGCTGCAAAGGCCAATGCGGTCTTCGCAGCTGGCCATCCGTGTTCGACCGTCAAAGTCATCGAAGGGCGCACTCGATCGAGCGCAGCCCGCGCTCGCTGCAAGTCCAATGCGCCTCCCGGAAATGACACTCGATTGACTACGGGCAACGTTCAAATCCTCCGGCTTACGACATCCTCGAACCGAATCACTGGGTCGCTTTCTCGGCTGCCGCCCGAGCTACGCAATGTCATATACAATCTCGTTCTCCAAATCCATTCGCCCATTTCCATCACGCGTAAGCAGAAATGCAGTCTTCGGCAGACGGAAAGCTCCTTCCAAAAAGCGACGCCTCTGGCGAAGCACTTGCTTGCCCTGACCAAGACTTGCAGAGCCATTCGATCGGAGACTCACGGCCTGTTCTACGCCATCAACACCTTCGTCGTCACTTGGAACACAGACATGGAGTACTCCAGGCTTGCAATCTGTGATGAATTTGAGAAGCACGTTGGCAAGCGAAAAGCCAGATGGTCAATGCGGCACGTAGTGCTCAACATATGCACAAACTACGATACACCCATATCACTTCAACGCGACCGCCGCGTGTTTGATGATTCCGTTCAGCAACTGCGCCGCTGGGCGCAGAATGATCCAGGCTTATCTCTTGAGCTTCGTGCAAAGATCTGGCACGCCGGTGAACCGTCTTCCCCTCTGGTCGACGATGAGCATACCTTCAATCTCACCCTGGATATGCAGCGTTTCAGCGACTCCATGAAGCAAACCATCCTGTACTTGAAGACCACGTGCTCGGCAAGTTTGCGGTTCCATAACGCTATTGCGACGCTTCAGTATTTTGCGGAGAAATATGCTGTCTAGGGTTCAGTGCCCTCCGAGCGGAGTCGAAGTCACGGACAGAAAGTGCGAGGCCAGCTAGATAGCGACGGAGTTTGCGGCCGCGGATAGCCCAATATACGAGATATTAGCTTGCTGCGGATGATATTCTCGTGTCCAAGCTACAGCATGGCAGCGCCGCGGACAGCGCGGAGCTGGCGTGGAGCCAGGGGAAGTCCCTGCTTGCTCCGATGGCTGGCGTATCGAATTGCTTCTAGCCAGGGGTCGTGCTGTTGTCCTTCTTTCCATGAATAATTTCGTCACTCGAAGGTGCAACACCAAAGGTCGTTGCACAAAGCCTGCTTCTATTTCTCTTAATCTTTGCCACCGTATCGCCGCCGTATCGCCTACGTGGTCTCACCGCACTCCGAAGGGTATGACTTTAGTAGGCTTCCCCACACGCTGCACGTCCCTGGTCAATGCACGCTTTTTTGATAACATGTCTTCCACCTTGCCACGCAGAGACATTGATCAAATCGAGAGGTATTGGCTTCAAAATGAGGGTGATGATTGCATGGTGTGGTATCTATAGATCGATTTACTCAGATTGGCTGGAATAGAGGTCGTGCTTTGATAGTACGGCCAGATCTCGATTCAACCCCGATTTGAGCTTGCTGCACTGCAGGCTCTGCTTTGACAACAACACTCTTTGGAGGCTTCTTTTGGACCTTACGGATCTTTGTTGGCCTAGTATTAGTGGTATCTGAGTGCTAGCCACTGCGCTTTGAGGACTGCTTTGCCTCTTTTTGTGCCTGTTGATTTGCCTTCTTTAACGCCTTTATCGCTTTCCTTGCAGATGCTGCCACTGCACGATCCTCACGCTTCTGCTGTGCCTCCGACTCTTTGAGAGCCTTTTGAACGGCTCGCTCCTCAGCTCTGGCTGCTTTGTGACGTGCATCATCCTCTTTTGCAGCGTCCTTGGCTGCTAGTAGCTCTTTTGCGCGTTCAAATTTTTGAGGGCTAAAGAACAGTACCCCAAGACTCTCCTCTACACGCAGCTGCTCCGTAAATGGTCTACCTCGCTTCTGCTTCTTCTTATGACTTTGTAGAGCCTCAATGTAGCCGCGTTCGCGCTCTTTTGCGAGCGTAAGCTGCGTCGCGTAGTTAATCAGTGCGTGACTAAGAGTTTTAACGGTTTAATGCGTTGCTAGCCGCTCTGAGGCAACTAGCCGTCGAATGCCTCGAATGCGCGTTGGAGAGACTACTATGCTGCTTGAGAGAGACTGCGGAGTCTTAGAACGCATGGGCGAGCACTTTGTAGAAGCCAGAGGTCTATCAAAGATTTGGAGTACCTTAGCCGGACTGGGCGGCTCTAGGCCAGTCTTGTGCCAGGCTGACTTGACATTAGTCTCTGTGAAGGCTCTGCGGTAGGCCGAATCGAAGTTGTAGAAGAAGTCGCGCTTTGTGATCCTGACAAGACTCTGTGACTGACGGGTATGGTTATCTAGCTCTTGACTATTAGGTCGCCAATGGCCGGAATATACTGACGTCCAGATGCTGTAACTGATGCGTCGAATGCGGAGGGAACACCTCTACAAGTAATCGATGGCTCCTACACCAATCTAGAAAAGCAATAGTGCAGTGCGAGCCATGGCCGTCGAGGATAAGTAGTCGCCAATCCCTACGGGCCTTGTTGACGGTCTCAGGGTCAAACAGGCTCTGTAGCCAGCTCAAACCAAGCTCGTCACTAGTCCAACCATTTAAAGAGCTAGCAAACCAACAACGGTGCTCTTTTGGGTCGTAGTCTTGAAGCCAGATGTCTTGAAGATCACCGCTTGCAGCCTTGTAGATTAAAGCTGGCGGTAGTGAGGTCCCATCCGCACAGATTGTGGCCACGACAGTAATTTACTCTCGTTTGCCATCCTGGCCGGTACCAAGCAGCTTTTTACGCTTTACTAGGTCCTTTGTGAAGATCCTTTGGACCTTTTGAAGGTAGCCTATCAAAAAGCCCTTCTCGTCCATGTTATAACAGTTCTGTGGCTGTATGCCATAGAAATGCATCATCTGCTCAAGGATCTCAAAGTACTGCCGAAAAGATGCTTCTGACTCAGCCTTATGCCTCTCAATGTCAAGGGTATTGAGAGATCGAGTATCGAGAACAGCCTCGTGTCGACGTCTGAATCCAGATGTCCAGTTTTTACCAGGCTCTCTGCCCTTGATCTGGCCAGGCCATAAGCGGACCATAGCTGGCGTAGGTGGTAGGCACCATTCACAGAGCCTTTGGATTTTCTTGACTAGTAGTGACTCCTGCGTAGGTGTGAGGAATTGAAGTTCCTTATCCACGTGCTCTTTTGAGCCAGATTTGCCATGGAAATGCCTACTAAGAGTGCTCCGGTCCACCCCATAGCTCCTGGCTATAGGGGCATTATTCTGACTATCAGAGAAGCGTAGAGTCGCGACGGCTTTGTCAATCAGTGCCATGTTATTGAGATGTCGCGTGTTGAATGCAGCGATTTAAGATGGTCAAAGCGTGCATTGACTAGGGACGTCGTGTGGGGAAGCCTCCTAGCGCTGGTATAGCTGTTCTTGAGGTACTGTTTAAGGTAGTCGTGTTGTGATTTGCTTCCTACATGCTGACTATACAGGCCTGCTGCGTACACAGGATTGTTGCTACATATGAAGGAGCATTGCTGCCTAGGCGGCATCTCACATATATATACGACAGTCTTTACTACGATAGAAGAGATAACCAAGTGGTGTCCGATCAGTCCAGATTTATTGTTCACCCATTCCAAAACAAGTCGCACGATAGTGAAGGGTGTAGCGGGTACACCAAAGCCCTCGAGCAAGGTATATGCTAATCAGCTTCCGAGGATAGTCCGCTCTAAAGTAACAAAGGGTGCTAGTAGTAGTCACACCGAGTAGGGCGGCTATTCCGTCGGTAGATAGGCCTTCGTTGAAGAGTTGGTAGTGGATTTTGCACACGATATGCTCTTCAAGAGCCTAAGATATAGTGGCAGCGACAGCAACCCGAAGAACACCTCAGAAAGATTTACAATACAGTCTTGCCAACAATGTGAAAAGATGAGATGATATTGGCCGTGACATGGGGCCATAGGAGGTCACTGTCACCATTTGCACTATGTGAGGCTCCTCCGACTTTCCCGCAGCGAAGCACACACCACTAAGCTTTTGTTTCGTCGATTCCTGTTCTCTCCTCTTTCCGAGACATATCACCGAGCCATATCATTGGCTCGACAACGCTGCTAGCGTGGTTTTCAGACATCCGATGGGCCGCGACAACTCATCCAGATTGCCGGTCTAGCATTCAAAGCATTTGAGAAGTCTGTCTCTGCTTTGTTTGTCTCACCTGCGGACGAAGATGTTCGTATGATCTTTCATCATGCTCGAGAAATATTAGATGTGAACGATGCACCCACGCGCTAGCGATTCGACGGTGGCATTCTTCTCGCAGACGGTTTGGTAAGATGTGGTATATGGAAAGATGCTAACGTAGCGTATGGAGATACAATTAGGCTCCTGGGCGGCTTCGCGCACCGCTCGATCGGTCGTCATGACCGGCAATGGCTTCTTAGCCGGATTCCAGGCCTACCAACAAAAGCTTGCTTCAAAGCATTATACACCGGGGAAATCGAGGGCCTCGATAAAGGCCAAGCGGCCCTTGTGGCCTTGAATCGATTAGAGGCCAGCCGTGGTATCCTTGCCAGAGTCCTTTTTTTGGACAGAAGCACCATAAAAGGTCTGCATTTGACTGTCAGCAGACTCGCTGTTCAATACCAGGATTTACGAGATAAGCTTGCCGCACTCGATCTCGCTTCGGGGACGAGTGAAGCCAAATGTGCTAACGGATCAACGACGCTCGGTGGTGAAGATATTATATCTGAGAGATACCGAATACCACGGCAGATGTCTGATCTAGAGAGCGGTCTTAGCTTACTGACCGCCAAAGAAGATCGAGTTGATCCTTTCTCACTTGAGGAGTTACTTGGTATTGCAGAGAAACATCCTGTCGTCCAGTTGGTCGTCACCACTTCAAACGCAACGGCTTTTCTTATCAGCAGCACTGGGCTGCGATCGGTTCACTTGGCAGATCTAAAACGAGACGACATTGTGGGAAACCTGAATTATTTGTATGGCAGTGATGGCATTCAAAGGCTTTCAAAATGCACCGGCTTGAGAGTGCCTAGGAATAACCGCAAATTGAGCGCCATACTCCGATAGCTATGGAAAACCGCCGTGAAGCCTGTCATTGTGGCGCTTGGGTTCTATACCAGGCAGCCGGAGAAGCGTCTTCCTCGAATATATTGGGGCGGAGCTAGCAAGATCACTCAGCTTCCCTTTCACGCAGCAGGAGAAGGGCTCAGCACAAGCGAAAATGTTTTCAATTACACGGTGTCCTCGTACACCGCGTCTCTCACAGCACTAGGGGCGGTCCGTACATGCAGAAAGCCGTTAATCGACATCTTGGACGGCGAATTATTACTCGTTGGCATGCTAAAGACTCCTGGGTGGAATTCCCTCAAATCGGCCCAAGAACATAATTCAATACTGAAGACGAGCCCCAGTCTCGAACTGAAGTATCTTGTAAACCCGACACCAGAGGAGGTGGTTGTAGAGTTCCCGCATAAGGTAGTCATGCATTTCCTCTGTCATGGTACCTCCACAAGCAACGATCCTTCAAGTAGTGCATTAAAACTCGGTCGCGCGGATGCCGACACCCCGGAGTCACTGGCAGTGTGCGCGACTTACTTGCGCTCAAGCACGACAAGGCATTCCTGGCATACCTCTCTGCATGCTCGACGGCCGCGAATTCCAGCTACGAGCTTCCAGATGAGGCGATCTACCTCGCAAACGCTTTCCAGATCGCCGGGTTCCCTCACATCATTGGTACCATGTGGGAGGCGAAGGACATTGGAGCCACCGCGTTGGCCGGACTGTTCTACAAGCATTTCAGTTTGTCCGTCAAGGACATGAGTTCGTACGAAGACGAGCATGATGTGGTGGCGTACGCTCTGCATGATGCTCTTCAAGAGTTGTGCAAAGATTCAAAGCTCTAGGGGCCGCTCTGCTAGGCGCCTTTCATTCACATGGGGGCGTAGTAATTGCACATGTCTCAGATGGATCACGACCGATATGCAGCTTCGACTGAACTATTTCGAACGAAGGCAAGAGGGAAGAGACGTTAAGATCATGTGACAGGTGGGTGTGAAGTAGATGCTGATGGAGACATTTTAAAGCCATCCATGATGACGAGCCCTGAAAATAGACAGTGCTGCCGGCCTTACGCATCATCCGAGGTTTGCCCCGCGACCCACTGTATCTAGTAGAATCCATTGTGCCGCCGTCATGCATCGTGCATACGCTTGGCAGAATTTGGCTAAAGGCGTTCATATACGGTGCTTGGCAAGCTTGCTGCCCCTGTGCAGACTAAATTCATCTCATTTAAACGTTCTTGAATGCTGAAAGCAGTCTTCACGACTTTCGACAACATCAGCATCATTGTGTCACGTCAGAAGCGCCGAACAGGCGCCGGCGTCTCCTTCGCTGCTGATTTTAGACCACCTTTTCATCACACTCTGAAATGCCAAAGCTACAACACCGTGAGCTCCGAGGGCTTACGACCTCCCAAACGATGATCGAGCCACGACGAACATCGCCTGCTGCTTTCTAGCAATGGCTCCGAACCTTGCTGTGTCCTAGCATGCTATGATTCACGACATGCTTCTTGATGGCTCCCTTAAGTATACCGAAATGGCGGCTGCTGATCGCTAAAGCGAACGCGCCATCTATCACATTGCCTCCAACATGAAATGCTTCCGGGCCGCCAAAGCCCCTCATAACGGCGTGGGAAGACCTCGACGAATGACTCAACTTATGCTAGGTGCTCATCGCGAACACTTGATCGAAAAATCGGAGCTGTATCTTGAAGAAATGGTCATCTTCCTGTACGATGACTTTGGCATTCTCGTTGACCCTTCTACCGTCAGTAAAGCTCTGAAATCCATCGGCTGGTCGAAGAAGAAGATGCGTCAAATAGCTCGAGAACGTAACCCAGACCTTCGAGACTTCTATCTCCATGGAATTTCACACTCTCCATCGCGGCAGCTTGTTTATGTGGAGAGTCGGGATGCGAGAAGCGAATTGGATGTCGGAAATCGGGATGGTCCCCTTGTGGTGTGGCACCTGTGCACATCGCCGAGTTCCACTGTGACACTAGATGGCAGATACTACCAGCTTACACTCAAGAAGGTATCCTGCTTTCCCGAGTATATCAAGGCAGCACGAATCGCGAGCTGTATGAAGACTTCAACGAGCAGCTCCTTCATCATTGCGGGCGTTGGCCAGAGCTCAGATCTGTCGTCATAATGGACAACGCATCATTTCACAATAGCGAACGGATCGACGAGATATGCGCCGATGCCGGAGTGGAACTCGTCTACCTTCATATTCCCCAGACCTGAATCCGATCGAAGAATTCTTTGCCGAACTGAAAGTACTCATCAAGAAGAATAATCCAGCACGACCGGCAAACTTGTCAGGAGATCTTCTCAATTGGCGACGAGACCAAGCATGTCATCCGAATATGTTGGTCGGGCGCTGTTACGCGACTGCGGCGGTGTTCGCAACTGGCATGTTGACACGCTACTGCTCGTTTAGTCCGGGATGAAGTAGACGGCCACGATGCGACGATATCAGACATGCTCTGAGCAATTTCCACCGACCACCCAAAAGCAGCACTTTCCGAAGCTACATATGCTGCACTCGCAGGCGTGCTGTTCATGGGCTTGTGGCCTGGCCTTACCACACTCACCGCCCCTCGGAATGATGCATGCTCATGCGATGGTTGCATCTTACGAGCAACCTTCGATGCCTGGGGCTGACGAGACCTAGTGATCGACTCGGTATATCGGTAGTCACGCCACCTTATTCATCCAGAGGTACACGCCTCAGGCGCCTGCGTGGACAGCCGAACACGTAGCAATACGACCGCTAGCCATCAGAAGCATGACCTAGCCACTGCTATTTTGGCATCCTGGTCATGCCTATATATCTCTAGAAGTCGTAATGAATGCCTCTACAGCAAGTCTGCTTCGCCTTGAGTCACGACCTGGAACCAACGCCATAATTTCATCAAGCCGTCGAGAATAAGTGACGACTTCTGTCCACTATTGCATCTTCATCAGCACAACAGATTCAATCTGACGCCATGCCGATATTGGGACTGCTGACATGTGTGCCTGCCCGGCCCACAATCGGCGAAACCGCCCTCATCGAGGTTCACCCGCCTGTGGGCATCACGGCATTTGATGCGGCAACGTCGCATTCCATACGTATCAATGGCGTTCGTTGCTTTCGCCGATACGTAAAGTTCATCCGGCCAGGTCTAAATACAGTCTGGGCACAAGCGTACGGACCGGGTGGGCCTGAGTCGCAAAGCCTCGCTATACAAATCCTGCAGCCGACGAACCCACCGGCGGCTATTACCTCGGGCTTACCTGCACTCTTGTCATCTTCTGCGGTCGTAGCGCCTCATGTCTGGCTAGAGATCGGAGTGCCTCTACTCCAGACCGCCCACTTGCCACAGCAACCAAACGTGGTGGCATTCGGCATTGGCTCAAGCTCGGGTCTAGCGCTGCGGACGGAGTCGATTTTCAATCGCTCTCTAAGAGTACTGCCTGAAATGCTCCTGCCGAACCTTGGCCAGATTGCAAAGTATCGCTGGGATTTTGGGAATGGAAAGGTGACCGAGACTGTATCATCAGTTGCTCATCACGACTTCAGTGACTCGCTTGATCCAACCATTAAGCACCAGAGTTTCGATATCTCCGTGCAGAGTGCAGGCCAGACCGTCACTCGGACATTGACGTTCACTAATTTGTATGCGATGCTCAAGAGGACACGCGGGGAAGCCCATCCCACGCTCACTCCCGTTGGATTTGCGAGACGCGTAGGTCTGGGTTCAAAGGCCACTTCACTATCTACAACTCGGAAGCCCGGCCGCTAGTGATCGTTCGCTGTCGGTTCGATGCACTGTCTGTTGACGGTCAGACACTGAGCGGCACATCGGGTGGCACAATAATCAGCCAACTCATCGTCGTGCCACCTAGGCATATTTACTTCGCTGTGGTATTCGCCAGCTTCGACAATGTTGCTAAAGACAGCAACGGGTTTGGGGCGTACTTCACTGGCAGAGTAGCAGGCTCAGATGACATGACAAATCCAATCACAGTCCGAGCAAATGTTCAATTTGATCTTGAACCTGGCCAAAGATCGCATTTGAGCAGTCTCGCCCACTCTCTGGATGCTGAGGCACACCTACACTCAATAGCTTCGGCTTTGGCAACGCTGAACAGGTCAGGCGCATCACTCTCTGAATTGCGCTCTCCCCGGCTTGTGTCTTGCCGATACTGGAGGACACTCGCTCGGTTGTCAGTATGGGTACTCGTGCGGCATTAAGTAACCGAAACCTCGGTGACGTGCACTTCGATAGCGCTGTCATGCCGCCTACGCTTACAGTGGGGGCTGAGTGTGATCCCGACAATCTGCCAGGCAACACTCCCGAAGGACTTGTCTGTCAAGCCACCTCCGAGACTCGCATCATTACATCCCCAGGACGATTCATGAACGCTCGCAAAAGAGATGTAATCCTGTCACCCGGCGGTAACGGCCTTATTGGCGGTCTCTTGACTCACGTGAACCACCAGCAGTATTACTCTCACAGTGGGATCATGACCAGGAATTATGACCAGATCACCCACTATACGGCAAGCCAGGAACGCTTAGAGGCGTATCCTGTTGGCTCAATACCTTTCGATGGGCCCGAGCCGACAGATGATTTCCGACCTGGCGTTGTCAAGTACGGTTGGCCAGGTGTGATCACGCAGAACGTGGAAGATGCGGTCCATGGGCAGGTGTTCACAGACCCGGACGATCCAAACCATCGTCCATACACGATACAGGCCTTTGATGCCGTGGCTGCTGGAGCTACAGTACAAGGTAACTGGCACATCATCCCACCCATCGTAATCAAACCAGACCCGATGCAAGAAACGATGAAACTCAGGGAGAAGCTTCATGAGGTGGCTGGCAATGCTGCGGACAGCGTTGGCACACTCCACTACCGATTCTATGGCTACTCTGACCCGAAGATCGTAAAGACCGCCGCTCCTGCTGACAGTAGATGGGCTGCCAACACAGACCCGGCAATCTGTTCCAGTTTCATATGGGCGATGATGAAGAAGACTGGCATGCTTCTACAAACTGCTGGGAATGTGGTAACCAATGCTGATCTACGCGGCTCTGCGGTTTCCGCTGGAGACAAAGTTGGACCTTCAACACCCGACGGATTGTTCTTGTATAGCGCAGCTGAGCGAAAGCGATGTGCAGAGTGGCTTCACGAGCAAATTGCCAATCGAGCGATGAATAAGATCAATCAGAAAGCTGGGATTCTCGGCGTTGTAGTCGATCTTTTCACCAAGCTGACGACACATGTCAGTAATGAGTTCCTCAACCCCTTTGCACGGGATGTTGTTGGTACCGATGACGATGACACTGCATGCGAAAACACAGTAGACGCTAACGCAGTGAGTCCTGACAATATAATGTGGTGGAAAGGACCTGGTGGTACTTCTGCTGGGCCGTGTAAGTGTGCCATTGTATCGTTGGTCACATTAATTGCTGACATTGCGCAGACGGCTGCTGGGAGCCATTGATATACCGCGAGCCTAGCTACGACGTTGTGAGGATCAACAGGTGGCGCCAGGTCCAGCTTACGGTACATCTGTTCGGTGTAATCACCTTCCTTCGAGTGACAGTAATGCTGTACGAGGGCAAGGTTGGCAATACAGATGCCGCCGGTCACTACACAATCCACCAAGCTCCACATGGCATGTACACAGCCAAAGCACACAAGGTGCAGGATGGCAATGTCTTGAGCGCTGCCACGCCTGCTACCCTCATGCCGCCACCGCCGCGCAAGATATTAATCTGGCGCGACCATCGGATATGTTCAGGACTGTCGTAATTGATGGCAACATCCACACCCACTACACAAAGCACATCATCTTCATTGTCACCGATCACAGCGGCGATCTGCCATTTCATCGCGAGCTGCGGGTGGGACCGTACAGCACGCATGCCGAAGTGGTCATTGAACACCATGTGGACGATGCGCGTAGTGTGTTGACGTTCAAGACTGATCGGCAACTAGATAAGTCTGTTGTCGTGTGGTTCAGCCTCGGCCTACACGACCGGACTACGAGAAACAGCTCGAGAGTGCCGATAGAGGGGAGCGTAGGATGGACAGCGAACGCAATCCTGACAATGATGACGCGAAGACTTCGTTCACGATTGTGAATCGGCAGACGGAGGGGTAGGCTTTGCTGTGTTTATACTGTTGGAAATGCTGTAGGTTTTCATGCTCACTACTATAGCGCAATCGGATTGACTCCGCCATCGGATTGACTCCGCCATCGGATTGACTCCGCCATCGGATTGACTCCGCCATCGGATTGAACCCTCCTGCCACCCCACCCCTAGGGGTCCCCCTGGGTCCCCCTGGACGCCTCAACGCGACTGCGTGTGAAGACGCGACGCGACCGCGCCACCCAGGAACGCGATCGTACTTACCGCACCACCTACGCCCACTACGTTTCCTCCGAGCGACATGGCCAACCGCTACTTTGACTATACCCCGAGCTACCGCATTGTGGTCTGCTGGATCTGTCATTACGCCGTCTACCCGGATCAGGCGGCCAACTCGCCTGAGCCAGAGGCACGCCTGTCTCCGGGCTCTAGAGCGCGCCGCAATTGTAGTAGAGCTACAGACCTCGCGTTGCTTTATGCCTCCACCGACGACCTAATCCTTCCTGCAGCCGTAGACCGTCCTCCGCCAGGGCTGCCATTATACTGGGATAGGATTCAGTCCCAGTTGTAGCCGAACGTGTGCCGCTTCATTGCCCGGAGGCTTAACAGCCTAGAGAAATACTAGTGTAAAGAGCATAACAGATAGAGTGCTGCGCAAGCTAGGGTTAGTAGCCATGCGCCCCTCCGCCTGTAAGCCATTGCTGAGGGGCAGGACAGCGCGCTATTGACAGTCCGCTGCTAGAGCTTTTTCTGCCACGGTCTGTCGACGCAAAATTTTGAAGTAGGTGAGCAGGCTCAGCAAGACGAGCGTAAGGATGAACCACTTCTGGAAGCCCGACTGCCCTCCTTAGCCAACACGGTGCTTTATGACCTCGCCGCGCATCAGGAAGCGCAGAGGCGCAGCGACGAGTTGCTCCACGACCTGCCTAGTGCAAAGGAGCCCTCCCCGTGGCATCAGTTGACGCAGTAGCCCGCCTTTATGAAGCGACACCATCTCCCAAGCGTTGCCTACCTTGCAGCTCAGCCCTGTAAGCTAACAGAGCCAGCTCTTGTAGAGCGGCTTTGAGAAGCCTACTACCAGCCTGTCTATTCAGTTGCGAGTGTGCGTGAAGCAACCCCAGCACATCACCGCGCAGGCGTTATCTCGAGACCTTGCTTAGTGGCTACGCAAGTCGATCCAAGATGCTGCCACTCAGCACCTCGACCTTCTGCACATATCGGAAGGGGCGCCACGTACTGAAGCCGCGCCGCCTGGCACAGCCACCACGCCTGAGCTCAAGTCGCTATGCGAGCGGAAATGGGAGTAGACTGGCAGAACGTGAGCAATACCATGCAGCGCCACGGTCAACGGTCCATAAGTACTACCACGACATCGCTTCTTTCCGCGTTCACACCGAGGCAAGTACTAGAAGCCTAGTCCATGACCGCCGTCAACCGCATAGTGTGCCACGATAGCATACGCTCGTCTGCAGTGCCTGGGTCAATTACTGACAACCATGCAGCGCCACCTCCTCCGGCGATCCGGAACGCCTTCAGCACATACTTGATAACCATCCCGAGGACCTCGTCATGACGTTCTGCATCACCTTCGCTCCGTACATCCACATTCTTCTACAGCAACAGGATCTGCAGAGTGCCGTCCAGCGGCCGATAATATCGGAACAAGAGTGGCGCTCGAGGTGCATTGGCGCAGCCCTATTTATAATCGAGCGCGCAATGATCCTCGAGCAACATCTGATCGATACTGGCGTCCGATTCGAATTTTCTGGCCACAGCACGGTGCGAGTTGGAAGCCAATTTGCATAAGGGAGTGCGTCTCAATGGCAGATGAGAGGACGACCTCCACATCGCCAAGGTCCTGTTTGCCAGGTTTCCAGGGTTACATATATGGCACGGTGTGGACAGGGAGACGGGGACGCATCGCTGGGCGAAAGCGGATAGCTTCTGTCGGCACCAAGACGCCATGTGGATTGAGCTTGGTATTTCAAGTGCACTGGCATAGTGACTTGGTCAAAGGACCTACGGGCTGAGGTTGGAAGAGCTACGCCCTTTGATCATTATAGCGAATAGCTATAGACTGTCACTTTGAGGATAAATCCCTAGTGGAGTAGTTTTCACTCATATTCTTGGACAAGCTAAGCTATATTTGTCAGCCGACTGCTATCGCATGTGACTACAATTCCAGCGTAAGCTATCTTCCGTAGGGAAGCATTTACGATGAAAGAGTGCTCAAGGCTTCCAGTTCCGGCCCTCGCGGACTCCAGACAGTTCACTCGGCACAGGGTGGCTCCTATCGGGCAGCTCATATACCTGCGTCGTATCTGCCTCGTGAGGTCGGTGATCCCCATGCAGTTCACGCAGATGTGTGTCTTCTGCTTCGAAAGGTGTCTTGGAGTTGTCGGAATGCCAGTCGGTCATGGCTGTGGATTTTGCCTTATTACTCCGTCTCCGGCTACGGCGTAGGAACCAAACCGCAACCGCCAAGAGCGCGAGAGCTACAACGCCAACCACTACGCCAATTATGACACTAGTATGCGGCTTGCGGGCGTGTCCATTACCCGGAGGGACCGAGCTTGCCGAAGCAGTAGCCCTCGATCCGGGCGTGCTCGTGCTAGTAGGTAAAGATGATGTGGTGGCCGTTGGAGGACGTTGCTTCATGACAGCCGCCAGCTCCGTATCTGCCCATCCGTAGTCCGGTTCGCTCTTGGCGCCGCCGCCAGTACTAGCATAAGGTCAGTCGACACCGCATCGCTGTTGTGATTGGAACTTGGACAAACTCACCCGCCGCCAACCACACTATATATAGTTTGCGGCACCTTATATGCAATACTCGGATCGAAGACGGACTGCCATGTGTAAGTCGAGAGATCCAGGGCGCGCAACGGGGCGAAGACTTGATTGCATGCTCCATCCGTGAGTGACCGGTGTCCAGCTCTGATGTTCCCGCCCAAGACCAAGAGCTGGGTGTTGTTGTACACCTGACAGCTCTGCTGATCTCGTCCGATGGTGCTGTTGACTTGTTGTTCTGCGTTAGTCTGTACCGAGAAGCTGGTAGCATTGATCCACGTGAACGAAGGTAGGCTGAGTACAAAGACTGTCTCGTAGGACTGCAATTGGAGGAGACTCCAACCGCCATAGATCGTGATGTAGAAGTTCGTGTTGTCCAGTGAGGTCGTGACGCCGGCGCAGAACTGGCAAAGGTAGTTTGGAGGTGCATCGCCAGAAGCCTGCTGGGCCCACCAGGTATGGGAGGCTATGTCGTAAACATTGATCACGTTGAAGCTCGATGGCAATGGGAATCCAGAATTACTGTCCATACCGGCTGAGACCTATGACTACGTATTAGTCCATGAGTCAACATGCAGGCAAACCGTGTCGCTCACATTGTAGCCCCCAAAAGTGACGAGAAGACCCGCTTCTCCGGCTGGTACATATCAGGAGCTCTTCAACTACCAACTGCGACTCTACGCCCCGAGAGAATATCCTGCACACCTCTTCGGATCAGCACCGCCATCGAGTCGTCGATAGCGTCCTCGCAGCATGAAAATTCCAATTCTCCTCAATCTCCGCTCACTGGCTCAGCACTAGAAATGAGGCCATCGTACTCCCACCGCCCGCGCGAATACAGCCCTCTTGCAACCTCGCACGCTCTATCATCAACGGCAGTGGAGCGATCATGCTCGTCGAGCCAGCGCGAATGCAGCCCCCTTGCAACCTCGCACGCTCTTTCATCAACGGCAGCGGAACGCTCATGCTCCTCGAGCCCGCATGAATCGTCTCGTGTGTTTACAGCTAACCTTCAGTCTGACGCATGCGTGGCTGCGCCGCACACGATCCCGTCGATGGATGGGGAGACCTTCAGGGTAGCTGACTCACAATGGCTGGAAGATGCATCTGTTGCTGATCACGCCGCTGATTCGCACGAAGCGTATCACTACAAGCTTCCAGACCAATGCGATGAGAAGCTCGCAGCCGATCTGCATCGTGCTGCTCGGGACGCCCATACAATTATGCAACATCGATGCCAGCAATCCGATTCAGAAGTTGTCTTACAGAGTTGGCTTCGTAACCTTACCTTTGCAAGTCCATCCAAAGACATCCTGGTCTTGGATGACGGAGAACCCTAACGCAGGGCAAACGCGGGCGAGCGCTTCACAGTACCTATCGTGATCAAATCGTTTTCTAGACTCTACGTGTGCCAATCTAGACTCCTTTGCAGAACTACTCGTGACTGCGCACGGAAATGCGAAGGTACATCTTCAGCCGGACAGAGACCTATCACCAACCAACTTCATCACAGAGCTCAAATCGGGCTTTACGACGGCTAATGCACTGAGCTTGCCGAACCTTTCGAGGGCAGATGAGCCGCGACTGACTCGATTGCCACGTTTCCGCATACTCGACACGCTGATCAACAGACGTAAAGCCCGAGCATACCATTCGGCGGGAAAACAGGTCTGGTCTACACCAGTAGATGTTGCCAGCTGTCGAGATTTCAACGTACTTGGCGGGTCTGGAGCATTCTCTGGCGCTCATATTGATGCTCTCGTCGGTACTTGGCTTCGCACCCTTTTCGGACGCAAGCTCTGGTTTGTGGTACCCTGCGATACAATGACAAGCGCAGATTGGGAGAAGTTCGCTGAGATTGGCGATTCTTGGGATCCGGCCGGGCGTGGACGAGCGATCCTACTTGAAGCAAACGATGTGCTCTTCATGCCGCCGGGCGTGAAGGTCACACACGCGGTGCTCACTCTTGACCCATCGCTAATGCAGGGTGGCATGTTGTGGGACGACTTGAACCTCGATGCGATCCTCGAAGGTCTTCACTGGATTGGTCTGCCTCAGCACGCAACCAACGAAGCGATGGCTTGGCAGCTTGGTGAGGTGTTGGATGAGCTAAGAGACGTGTTCCAGAGCGAAGTATGTCAGTTTCCCAATATGCAGATCACTGACGTGACACGTCAGGCGCTTCAACGCGTGCTGGATCTTGGGTGTCAGTGCAGGGCACATGGGCCCCAAAATTGTGATGGACGTGTCCTTGTGTGCAACAGACGCGGAGGTGCACACCAATTTGCGCCTCGCATCGGATCACACATGGTAGAGTGAAGAAACACGCATGCGCTGAGGAGGGGTACAAAGCACCTACGAAGAGGCCTGAGCGTGTTAGAGACAGGCAAGGATTCCGATGCGGTGATGGCAATGGGGATGGCAGAGTGGAAAAGTCGACAAGGAAACGATTCAGGTCACGAGTGGCAAAGGTTACACACGCGCAGGGAGCAAGATGCCGATGATTCCACAGATCACAGATCCAATCGAGGAAGCGGATAGTGAACCATCGCGTAGCGCACGCACGCGTCCCCATCGACAATGCAGCTTGGGAGAGCGGGAACAAGAGGGCGACAGTACAGCACATGAGAGAGGTGTTGTGCAGAGATAAGATTAAGGACTGCACAGAGCAGGGTATGCAACAAGATGGCGTCTTAGGGAGCATCGAAAGAGGGAGTTGCTTAGATCAATTCGAGTCGTCACGAAGAATGTAGAACTTGGAAGACACGGTCGATCGGAACGGAGGATATTGATGGCGTTATCTAGGAGATGAAGCTATTCTAGAGGTTACTTCGGTCCAATCGGATTACCAAGGTTGAGGAAATGCGTAGCAGACGACTATTCCCAACAACAGCAGGACCATCTCTCGGGGTTCATCCGTGATCCAAAAGACGTCTGGGTCTTTCTACGCCCTGGAACCCTGTCATTCTCCTTACACGAGACCTCCCATTAACTGCCGCGAGATAAAATGCGGTAAGTACAACGATGCGTGATGGAAGCACCAGATGATCATTGACACAGACGTGGCGAGTGCAGGCAGAAGATAACGAGTGCGGCATGTCCTCAAACATCGAGTGGCAAGAATCGATGATTATAAGCTCCCCTCCTTGCATGCCTACATATCACTACAGACCAGGACAGACTGGGAGAAGATCGTATGTAGCAGGTGGAAGCGGCTCCCAGACTGTGTACCAAGCAGGCCATCGCTCATGCCTGTCATGTTCCTTCGCGTCGATGAGTCCGTGACAGTACGGCTGACACGCGGGCGTGACTGTGCTTCCAGGACGTACACCTCTTCTTCTTCCTTGGATTGGTTCATGCGACTTTCTCAAGCTCTTCTGAAGGGCATGTACATCAATCTCGTAGTCCGGTTCAGTTGAAGTGTTTCTAGATCCACAGAGCAAGTCGACGTAAGATCGAGTTATAGTCTTTCAATAGTCAGTAGGCACTCCCACATCGTTGACCTGAAAGAGGTCTTACTTGCTTCATCTCTACGACTGTCGCTGACACCGGCTCAATAGTAAGAACAGAGCAATACAGTAGATCACGTGATCTGACCGTCCGATGGAATGCGCCGTGCGGGCGTTTCATTCATCCGCGGAATGTGATCGTGACAGATGTCTCTGAGGTCATGGGACGTATCTGCTCCGGGAGCCACTCTACATGCTCTAGTCAACTCTACAGCTGACCTACTCAATTAGGATCCTTACACTATGCAACTTGAAGCTGTAAGGATCCAATTACTGCATCACGTAACCCCCTAGGAATCTAGTAACCCTCACCTTCGCGTAAATATCGACAATGATGTCGCCTACCTATTGTGTATTGATGAGTCTAGTGAATGGGTACGTGTCGCTAGCACCAGAAGCCTTGGGGTCTTAGCAGCGCAGGTAGACATTAGGAAGCACCCATTACAATACACTACGTAGCGCATGCATGGTGGCGTTCCGTCCCATGCTGCGTTTGCCGCCCAACGACAAGATGTGGGGCGCTTTTCAATGCGTCGATGGGTTGACCGCACTAAAATGCTTTGCGGCGATTTAGCGCAATTAAAGAACTTTAAACGCAGTACTTGCACGCACTGCATAATTCCAAGAGCTCTAGCACCGACATTGGCGATGATTAGAGCGATAAAGCAATTGCGAGACAGACGGGGCCGTCTGCAGCTTGGTCGGGACGCGCTCTTTCTTACAGGTAGTCATTCTGCGGATGTCGAACAGCAAAAGAGGCGCTCTGCATCTTTCACCGCATTGTATAGTCGCTTCCAGAAATCGCAGTGACCTATGTAAGGATGAGATCGCGCTCTCTATCCTTCAACTTCGCAATCACGATTTTTCAAGAACAACTGTCTTGGTAACGCGCATCTGCAATGCAACAGTCACCTCGACTTGCCAGTTTCCTTACTGGCGACGATGCAACGGTTCCTTAGCCCCCATCTTCGCATAGGACGGACACTAATGGCGAAACAGGATGAACCCCTGATACGCGGCTGGCTACACGAACTATATGAAATCGGAAGGCACCGGCAACACTTCTTCAAGATAATGCCTCATTCGATTTCACTTCGAGACGCCCAAACCACCGCACGACACGATAAAATGATGATATTCGAAGGACCGGATCAAGACACTCTCAGGATGTTGACACTCAATGCGACTGAATGGTTCCAGGAGCCGTCAACTTTCTGGAACAGAGAGATGTTCCCCAGCCGGCGATACGCAGATCCAGGTGCACGCATTGTCGGTCTCTTTCTTGACGCAGGGGGGTTAGACACGTAGTCACCCCTTGCGGCACGATTGTGCTGCATCGTGCTGGTGAAGTTCCGCCGTCGCATGCCTCTGATGACACTCAAACGAACAGCTGAGTCACCGGCTTCGGAAGCAACTAACGGCGGCTCTCTTGTCACTGCGAAGCAAATCGAGAAGTCCGCGACGGAAATGGAGGACATCGGAAGTCGATTGATGAACCTTGAGCGCTCCGTGAACACAGGAATCAGCTTGGTTCTCGGGAAACGCATAACCAAAAACCAGTGAGTAATCGATCAATGTGAGTAGCGTGTCGACAGAGCTCTGATGGGTCCAGACTGTTGAAGGTACTCCCAAAGCAAGGCCAAAGGCACCAGAAGGTCGCTGCGCGACTTCGAGAGACGGTCGGCGACTCGGCCGCCGAATACACCAGCCTACGCAACAGACTTGTGGATTGGTATTTGGAATACCTTTTTTCGCTCAAAACTACGCCATCGACATCTTCAAGCGAGCTGTCCAGACCAATGGTCGAAAGTCCAGGGCTAGCGAACGACCCACTACTTTTCACCTGCACTCCGCCAACTTTCGAGCACATGTGACGCGCTCTGTGCTCGATATAGTCAACGTCGGGACAGCAATCTATGGGGGCGCGCATGGCTCTTGTTATCAGGGTAGCGCCCAGTACTCGTTGGACCTAGCGATCGTAGGACACGTCTCCAGCAAGTCACATCGCGCGCAAGTGGAGAGTAGCAGCACCGATTAGAAGATCAGTCTATATTGTTGTAATAGGAACGTCCGCTGCCAACACTTGCGCATCGCTACCTCCGGCCGTCTCTTGGCTTTGAGATCTCATCAGTACTCGCCCAACACATCTATGCTTTTGCTTTGATATTCATTTGCCTTTTTGAGAGACGTCTTTTGCGCAGCTGACGCCTCATGAACCGATTGGTGTCACCTAGCAGCCGATGCAGTGTATTGTAATCTTGCATTCTTCGTTATGTCGTGGGCTCCACACCTGGAGGCAGTAGTGCCGATGGTATTCGCCCTGCATGAGTGTCGTGGTTTCGATAGGTTCAGCCCACGTCTCGATTAGAAATCGATCCACTCTCGACGGTGGGGGTTGCTAGCAAGGTCACATCAACTCAAGGATACAGCCTGATTTGTACTATGCAACGACCAATACGAGAAGAGTACGTTGTGGTCAAACAATCAAGATGACTCCGGTGCATCGGGGAGATCCGCAATCAGACGGGATTCCCAGTTTCACACGCGTGCCTTACAGTTCAAATAGTCGATGCCTCCGCTGTAGTCGTCAAGGTCTTTGGTAATATATCGGTTCCGCAACAGACAGTGATTTCTATCCCGCAGTCTTGCACTTCGAAGACAATGAACACTATCACCATGGCGCATTCAGATCCTGACGGCGAATCGACTGGATCTTCATTCACGGCTGCATCTGACATGGAAGACACTCTGTCGACCGAAGGTTACAGTGTTAAGGAATACTGGGTTGGACGAATACACATCAGATGCGTTCTTGCCGCAGGACTCGCGAAAGATGCTAAAGCGGGCCAGGAGCCACATGAGCTGGATGTGAGCCTCTCACGACACCGCATATTCGTTTAGTGAGCTAATCCACGACAGTCCGAACTGAACCTGGCGATTGAGACCTACAATTATGCCGACAAACTGATTACCTTTCGTAATCTTCTACCAAGATCGTTGTGGCGAGATGGGCGCGATGATCGTGAAGAGCTCCTGAAGACTATAGGGGCGGTGCTACGCTTTTATGAGCGGGACGCAGGGGAACTGGTACTTCGCAATTTGTGGCAGCGCAGTGACGGGAGAGGACCTCAAAACCCGATCGATGCAGCACGAGCGAAGCACCGTCCTACAAACTACAAAGTCGATGATGCCCCTTCAGGAAGTGACGTCCAGGCGCTGAAAGAGCATGCTGACAGCCTTGGCAGTCCGTATATCCATGAAGAGGCACGTATCTTTGGAGGTCGCTTCCTGTCCACGATTCGCTTTGGATCGCGAGTTTTCACCGCCGAGGGTAGATCGAGGAAGTTGGCCCACCAACGTGCAGCTCAGGAAGGTTGTATAGCTCTAGGGATTGGGGGCGGTTTGTAGGAATGGTTCACATGTTGTGCATTTGACAGTCTCATCATCCGCAGGGTGTATTCATCGCACGTCAATGTACTCGCCCGCCGGATTTAGTCCAATATATATGGCGATCTCATCAGGCGATATACCACGACATACAATATGGAGTATTTCACCTCTTGAGCTGCTCACGTGGAGGATGGGGTACGCTGTGGGGTCTGCATTCAACCACGCCACCTCAACAGTCTCCGACGCGCCGCACCTTGTTCCACTCGTGCTGACATCCATTCATCCGCTGCTCACGTTGACACTTTACCAATCATGACCAGTGCTCACGCGCTGTTGCAACCTCCCTACCACCACATTCGCGGTTATGGAGTCGGGGCAATCGATTTTGGAAGCGCCAAAGGAGCACAATGACTGTCACCAGCAGTTCTATGAAACTCTTGTGCTGATGAGTCTGTTCTCAAGCGGCCAGAGTTCTCGAGTGAAACGAAGACGAACAGCGTGGCAGCGCTTCTTGGATGATCCGTCCTATCTATGCGACGTGGAGACTGGAGGCAAGAGTATACCGTCGATAGCGGTCCAACGACATGACCGCAAGCTCGTGTTTTGGATATCTGCCAATGGACGACTGGGAGAAGCCTATCATCATTTGCGCTGGTTACTTGAGCAGCTTGCTGGGCGCCATGACGGCGATGTTTCTGCAGCTGCGACTCGCGCGATGATCTTGGGGAGAACGACTGACATGAGTTCTCGGAAAGTGAGAAACTACGCGAGGGAATTGCAGGTGCACATATCACAGGTGGAGAGCCTTCGGTCGATGCCTGCGGAGGGCACTGTGCTCCCAGCTTCACCTATTGTACGGACACTGATGGTGACCAGTCGTGAACGTTTTGAAGACATTCCAGCAGTTATTGCAGCCCCAACAACCCTACGACGACCTCTCGAACCGCGCTTTCCAATTTCGACTCTCCGACGACTACCAGAAGCTGAAGGACATTGTCAAGAAAAACTCCTCAACATCGCCATGGCACCAAATTCGTCACTACATAGGTCGATTGGCATCTTGGTCGAAATGTACGAGGTTTGTTGTCCGGATGGCAAAGACCTGCCCTGATCTACTCAAGCATTACGAGGTCCGTCCAGTCATCTCAGCTTGTCCAAAACCTTGGCTTCAACCTGTGCGAGCCAGTGACAATCTGTTGGGCGCCATGAACCGCGTCCTTCCCGTGGAAGGTGTCAACCATGTAGAGACACTTGCCTCTTTTGACAGAGAGACTTTGAGGGAGAGATTTCAAACTCGATGGGATGGATTGAATAAACGCACGATGGTCCATGCGGAAGTCAGCATGTTGGACCATTTCTATCGTCATGGCCTGGTATTCGCGTTCGACATGAGCTACATTGGATGCAGCAAGCCATCGTGCTATTGCTGCAGTGACTACATGTCTAGGCATCCTTTGCAGCCGCTACAGAGGCCATGCCATGGTAATGTATGGACCAAGTGGTCACCCCCGAGGGACGATCAACTTGCGAACGACACTTGCACTGCTCTAGGGTTGAAAATGAGACGGGAGATATCACGCAGTCTTTCTCTGAGATCGTCTACAATGCTTCAGCGGAGGTGTTTCGACTCTGTCACGGACCTCTCGACTTCACTCCCGACCATATATGGAACCTGATGCGATAGTGGACAGTGGGAGATATCGACACTCTCCCCCGGGAAAGGTGGCGATAGTCAAGACAGACACATCCTCATCCTCATCCTCATCCAGGTACTGGTGTGGCTGTCACGACAAACTCAAGGTGTGATGGATACGCCGCCTGCGCCTACACGTCGTATAGATCAGAAGAAATTGCGCACCAATAGGTCCTTTCCGTCTCTTATAGCAAGCGACCGCGTGCTACAAGGACTGCAAGCAACTACAGCGCATAGGCAGGATACTCGGGAAGGCGAGAGCTTCGACTCAACGGAGAGCGTCACATATCTAATATGTCCTGATACAAAAATTGTTCATCATTCACGTGCTCGTACAAGCTTAGGGTCCTGGTCGCCGTAGACCACGCCTGCCGCTCCGCTCATCGGTTTTGTCGACCAATGCGCCATCTTGCTTTGTACACGTCACCGAAAGCGCGTGCCCGTGGCAGCAGAATGAGGCGCTCGTAAGTGAGCTTTACGAAGTCACGGGGATCTGTGAGGTAGCCTGCACGTTTTCCCTAGTCCGATGCAGGAGAGTGTGGGTGCGATTTGAGCAAAGATGCACGATTTCTTACGGCTGGTTCTACTGACTTGCGGCACCTCACATCGCCGGCAAACACTAGTCTCACATCAATCGGCCGTTCCATGGGTGCTCCATGTCACTTGCGAGTCATTGATTAGTTGGATCGCGCTACGCCCGCGACTCGAAGTTCACTGTATCTACTCCGTGTCTGCCGTACCAAGTCTGATGATAATCTTCCTTCGCATCATCTCTCTCGTGCTTGCTTCGATCTTTAGAATTGTTTTGCACGAATTCGTGCTACGCTCTACATGACATCGGCCCCCAGCACCTAGCAACACGCGACGTGAACGATACGATCACCAGCCCCTACGAACACTAGCACCTACGCAGCATCATGACCTCACCGCGTGACGGCTCAGATCTGCGGCGCATCATCGACCATGTTTCCTTCGGGGGCGCATTGATGGCGAGTCGGGTCTCACCAAGAGTTTGGTTCACTTCCTGAAAGTGCTGTTGTCTAAGATCCGATGCAATGGTCAGGGGATCTCGAATACTGACTTGGGCGGTCTTTTGGTGGGAAGGCTGCTCGACCCGGTGGAGTTCAACAACGAAGTGGTGCTCTAGGCTTTTGGCCAACTTGTGCAGAGCAGCGAGCAGGGAACGTCGGCATTTAGCTGGATAACAGCGGCAACATATGTATGAGCTACGACTAGTTTACCAGACTGCACCCTCTCCGGTACTGTTCTCGGACCCACACTCCAGCGTCTCATCTTTCAAAACACTGTATTTCAGACAGTGACCGTGAAAGACCCGCTGTGCCTTACGATCTTGCATAATAGCGTGCGCCTTGAAAATTCCGTAGATCAACGCTCGTACATGTCCTTCGCTGTATCCACGACGGCTGCGCTGCTTTCGATACATTTTCAGTTAGGCATTGTATGACGGATCATCTTTCGACTCCCTTGAGTTCATGCCAAAGATACCGCTTGTGACCTCTTATGACTTGATGCCACTTTCAATCAGGGTGAGGCCGTGTATCCTCAATTAACGGATGATCCGGCATGTTGGGGGGCGAATTAGGTGGCAAGGCCGGATCTCGAGAATCCCCGGTCTCCGCCAGCTTCTCTTACTGTAGTGTCCGGCCTCGATCCGACTGGTCTGATGGCTCACCGGTCAAGTCCTGCGACGCATCTCGCTCGTTGTCGTTTACGTCGTTGCAAGCAACCACTATGTGCAGTCAGTATAGCGGTTTGCGATTGCACCCTTCCTTTCTCCAGTAGATCTATGCTTTTGTGTACAATTCACCTGACTTTCAGCGAGGATGGCGGCCAGGATCAGCTCCAACGACCGCCTTCGCACGGGCACAGTGTAGCTACGCATGAAGTCTGCCAGATGGCGCAGCCTGCATGGGCTAAGGTGCTGACCCGTTGATCGTGGTCCAATCATTTCACGGGCAATCCCTCCCTTCTCCCTTCACCAAGTTCTGTATCTTCCGTGATGTTGGCTGATCGCTGCCTTACTCGCAGATACCTCTGAGGGGCTGTTGCTGCACGAGAACAAATGGATTGACGCCATAGCATGACGACCATTCAAGGACTGGCTCACAGAACGTCACAATCGTAGAATATGACATGATTCAATGATCCGAAGAAGCATGGAGACGATCGAACTTCAGACATTGATGTTGACGACGAACACTCATACATTCGCCGCGGCGGCGTAGTGACGGGCGAACATTGGATCCCCAACGTCTTTCGAGCGTCCTGATTCGGTGCCCTTACATGCATCTCGTCCAGCTCGCTACTGTAACGGTACGAATGTATCGTGATGTCGGTAAGCTGTTCGTCGCCCCCATGAGTCTTTCCTTCGAGCAGTATATTTACACAAGGAAGCAGGATCTAATCGGATTTATACATTTTGCTCGGACCCATTCATCATTCACTCAGCGCGGCAGTATGGCAACAATTTGTCAGATTTGTGATCGCTCCTTTAGAACGGAGGAGGCGTTCGCGCAGCACCGACGAGACTCGCCGGCACACACCGGTGAGCGCAAAGAGTGCGACCGCACATTCAATACGAGAGAAGCACTAGAGCAGCACCGGCGAGGCTTGCTTGCACACCCACATGAGTGCAAAGAGTGCGACCGCACATTCAACACGGAAGAAGCGCTAGAGCAGCACCTGCGAGATTCGCCGGCACATGCGGCCGCCCTTGAATCTGAAGAGTGCAACCGCACATTCAACACGGGAGAAGCGCTCCAACAGCACTTGCGCACTTCATCGTCTCAATGTACAAGCCCCGAAGCTGCCGCAACTATCGACTCCTTTGACATACGCCCCTCTCTGCATCAGGATGTGCTGCACCTACTTCGACCGCATGGTCTAGTCTTCAACTTCCGTTCGACCGATGATTTGGACGACATCGTCAGGGAGTACGACACCAGCATCATGGGCAAATTCACCTGCGCCAACACTGCTTGCTCAGCCAAAGCTTGGACGAGTAAGAAAATTGCCACATGGATTCGGCAGTACCCTGGACTGAGTTACAATGCCAGGGTTTACTACCAGCGGTGCAAATCTTGCGATTCTTTGAGTCGACCGCAGTTAGACTATTCTTATGCGGAGAGAGTCTCGTATCGTCTTACAAAATGGTCTGGTATTGCCTTGGAAGAACCTCCGCACTCTGCACATACTCAGAGACCACATGAGTCCAGATTCTGCGAAGGTTGTAGACTAGGACGGTGCGAGCAGAGCCGACTTTGGTCCCAGATTCACAATACAGCAGATTGCTAGTTTACAGTAATGCGATTGATTTGAGTATTGCGAATATCTTCTCAATCATCAATCAAGGTACTACTTGGCCAATACCAATAGGCCGATGCACAACTTCATCATCTGTCCAGCCAACTTCGGGTCGCAGACTCTGTTGCAACTGTCGTCTGAATCAGTCTAAGGTATGTCTTCTCCGATCGTGTAGTTGACATGCTATAATAATGTTTCTGTCCGCTCCTCCACTACGTCCAGGCGCATTCTTGTCCTCCGCGCCAGCATGTAACCACCATCGTCCGATTAGCTTCCCGACATGCATCGTTGGTGTATATAAGGCAGAGTCTTGCAGCTCGTCAAGGACGCAGCCTGACAACAGGTGCCTTAAAGCCGGTGTCCACTGCCTTCCCCAAGGGCCTTCGTCTTGTGTCGAGCTGCACGCCGATGACTTCGCTGGTCATCCAAGCGCATTCTCGCATCCCTAGCTAGGATGCGCTTGTTGCGACAGTCCGGAAGACTTCCTGATACAGCGTAATACATTCGTATCAACGGACGCTCCCACAGCTTCTCGATAACAATATCAGCAAACGGTGGCATGAAACCTAGAGTCCATGTCCTGAACCACCGGTGTCTGTTCTTCAGCAGGACTGTCCCGTACTATTCGTTCCGGTATACAGGGTATCCGTCACACCGGAATTAGGGTTAGCAGCGCTTCCAGCGCACGACTCTCGATCATTAACACGTGGCATGGTCCGCTTCGCTATTGGTTAGTGTACACGCAGGTGCCTAGTACGAATGTGACGTGACACTAGTAGCACTAGGGTCTAGCACTATCACAAGTACAATACGATGCGTAGAGAGATCGACAATTGTACAGGCGCACGTGGACCCTCTCCTAGATGAGATGAAAGACTTGGACAAGAGGTAGACCGCAGTCAAGCAGCCTCCTATGCTCCCGGACCTGGTCGCAGACAAATCCAGGGCTGAGGAAAGACACAGAGCTAGGACTATGAGTGACTCCGTATTCGAGTCTACAGTCGGGGCCAGGATTACGGAAGGTTGCCTGTTCGTGAACTGCATGAGATGCACGTCCGCTATTGTGATCAAGTTCCATAGCAAGCTTCTGCCTATGATGCCGAACACGGATAGAAAACCAGTACTTGAACGCAGTCGCGCTTACGATCTGCAAGACGTGCGAGGTCAAGGCCGTGGCGTGGTTCGCGCGTACGGTGACCAAGATCAGGACATCCTCGTGAGCCACTTCAAAGATTTGAAAGTGTGGTCCACTTCATCTCAGATGGATCTCAACCCTAACAGCGTCATATCGCTGCACTAGGTACTGGATCCTGTACTCGCAGCGCTGTAGATGTATGCGACACACCCACAAACACCTGTAGGGTGTATAGACGAGTCGCAACGGAGGCTCAAACTGTCTTCTGATATATCGAAACTGAATTAGCCCAATGAATCTCGACTTGTGACTGTCGACTTCATTGTGAATGGGATTTCCTCAAGCTCTCGCCAGGATCTTCATTGCTGCAATCAAGCTCGTCATTTCCTTAGTGAGCTGGGATCTGGACCTTTTCAGTCCAGGTGCTTCGCCGGCAAGCTCCTCAAGCTCGGTCATGGACAACTGGCTCACGAAGATAGGCGAGAAGAGCGCGAGTGGGCTCTCCTCGCATTGGAGAAGATGATGAAGCACCGCCTGCTTGCAGACACTGTCGACAAATGTCTTGCGACTGATCTTGTAATACGATTGCAGGATATCCATGATATCCTGCACAACGTAGTCCTCATTACTCATGGAACGAGTGGTATGCGTTGCGTGCTCCAATCGAACGACCCTCCCGTGACTACCGTTGTGGAACGCGTATTTCCCAATATTGATTGCGGCATGTCCCTGGCGGCTTTTATGAAGTTAGTCAGACTTGAGCTGATTGTCAGCGTATGGACGAGCTAACCTCTTCTGGAGATTTTCGTTGAAGTAGTGATTAAGCGTTAGCGGCGTGTCGCTCTTTTCGACGTCGAGAAGGAACTGGATGTTGGTGATTGCCCTCTGGTAACGCTTGATCAGCTCATCTGAGAGCTTGTCCATCAGCGAATTGCAGACATTTGGGTCGTTGCAGATAGAAGCCAGAGCGGTATCAACATAGTTGTGGACAATGATGATGACATCGCTGACAAAGCCCATTCCGACGTCTGTCCATTTTGCAGATTGCCTCTTCATGCACGTGGCCAGGAGGGAGGCATTGAAGGTGCCTAGTTCGAAACCTCGATTGTTCTGGAAAATTTGTAAGATCCAGTCCCTGATGTCTCCATACTGTGAATATTGCAGGCTTCCCTGCGAGTGCAGAATGTTGACGAGCTTATCTAGGTCGTATTCTTTCCGAACTTCGAAGAGCTTTGGGGGTTGCTCTATGTCACTGTCACCAGCTACGTCGTTGTCTTGTGCCGTGAACGCGTAGGTATGGCCGTACTTTGCCATCTCTTCTGAAAAGGTCTTCATTCGGGACATGATTGCGGGAGCGATCCGCAGTCTATGATCCGTTTCGAACAAATCATCGGCGCCATGAGTTGCATTCAGTGCCAGAACGACAAGCCGCTGGAACCGGGTGGAGATCCTGGTCAGATACGCCATCTGCTCTGCTGGGCTGTTTCGTTCCGGTCCTAGCTCGGCAAGTCGCTCCCGGCAGGCGTTCAGTCGACTTTTGATCTCAACTTTTACCTTGCGAACACGTTACCACTAGGCTGTCACCGTAAGTGGGGCGATCACTTACTCTTGGGAACTCCGTCTTCACTAGTGAAGAATGCACTTCCTTGAGGCGAAGCCTTAGCGAGTCGACGCCGACTTTGTCTTTGTCAACACTGCTCCATGGAACACAAGAGCGGAAGAAATCAGCCTCCAGGACACCACGGTCCATATTATCTTGGAGTTCTTTCTGGCCGGGATTGCGGGTGATATGCCAGCCCAGTTTCATTCGGCGAGCACGTCCCTCCAATAGAGCGACCACACCTGACTCCGCACCCGTGTCGACCAGGTCGGCTTTGGTAAGCACACCGAGTGTGCGGTCACCGTGAACGTCGAACTCCGCGGCAAGCTCCAATATCTCCTGCGTCGCCACATCAACGTTGGCAGGGACCACGGCGAGCATGATAGATCGAGGATTTTTCATGTAGCCTGTTACCATGTTTCTGACAAGGCCAATGTCCGCCTTTGTCGTCAAACCTCCAGTAGTACTCTTGAAAATCCCAGGGACGTCGATGACACTAAGGTGCTCCTGATCAGGACCGGAGATTTCGAGGCGAAGAACATCATTCGAGAATGTAGGCTTTCGCTCTGCCTCATCGCCGTCTCCAGATAGGCCCATCTCCAGATGTGCCTCGCAAGATGTCAGCCCCTGTACGTCAACTTTTGGAAGTAGAGCTTACCTCTTGCACGATCTGTCTGAACGTATTGGGATCCAAATTCGGCACTGCCCTTCCCCATTCCTTCAAACGGCTGCTATGATCTGGCGAAGCATAGCGATCGGGAATAATAGACACAAGGATCTGCTCCTGGACTGCTCTGCGGAAGACGAGATGGGTGGCGAAACGAGTGCACAGGCCGCTGTCTCGAGGGAATGGCTTCTTGATCAGGCCCTCGAGCACACTACTTTTTCCTGAGGACTGGTCACCGACCACGACAATTTGCGGAAGGTCAACCAAGTCTCCAACTCCACAAGCAAAAAGTTTGTCAATCTTCTCAAGCATCATCGGCTCGGCGATACCGTATTGCTCTGGGTATTGGCCCGCCATGGCGACAAAGTAAGCGTCCGTATGAGTGGAAGATCTGAATTGGAGGCTGCGAGGATAGATATATCTCTTCTTGGGACCAGTCATTCGGGTCAACTACGCGAAGAGTGAGAAATGTACCTGTTCGCCCATTTCATTATTAAGCGTGGAGCAAATAGAAGCCACCTGGAATTGGAAAGAAGCGTATACCAAGACACAGATTCTTCCTAGCATGAGAGACGACGGGCCTTCGTCGACCCCTTTTGCGTCGTCACTGCCTGTGTCTCGTAGACATCCCCCCGAATATGGACGATTGTCTGCATTCAACAATCGGAGTTCAGCGAGTCTTCATCAGCATCCAGTGCGATCCATCGAAGACCGGGCCGCAGGCGGGACCGCAGCGGTGGAACTGCAGCATGTAGGGTCTACGCTAAAACGCCGTACAGCCATTTAGCTCCAAACTCTGACCTCACGTATGAGTACCATCATCCCCGAGCTCAAGATACACAGTGTGGCTAATGGAGTAGTGCTTGAAAGGGGTCATGCGAGATATAAACAAATGGCCATCCCTTACGATATTTCAACTTCGAAGAGGAGGGAAGACCAGGCACGACTTGAGCGCTGTCTCGTTGCGAGAAGTGCCCACGTTCGCTTGTACACGCGAACTTACGAAGCCGTCCGCATTTGGTCCGTGCGTCATGGAGATGCAATGCATGAAGACCTGACCCAAAGCGTGGGAGGTATATGCATACTACAGCGTGTGTGTAGATCCACACTACTATCACAATACTCTTGATTAGGTCCCAAGTATGGCCCTACTTCCTTGACCGAAAGCTTCACACATACTGTACCCTAAAAACGTGGATGTTTGTCGCTCAGTTCGAAAGATCGACGAGTACATCCCCAACGAGCCGCCTCAATATGTGCTCCTCAATCCACGGCCACCACACCTCCTTCGCCCAGCCCATCAAAATCTGCAATCCAGCAACGACCTTGTACGTTCCCAAAACACTTGTCGTCCTCCCAAATTCAATCCCTTGCTCATACAGAAGGCCATTTACCACATGATCCTCGAAGCACCAAAATGTCCAATCACTCCCTTGTACAAAGAGAAGCGGCAGTGGTGGAATCGGTAAGTCTTGCCATCGAGGATGCTCAGCCTGCTGTAGAAGTATACGCAGCTGACGGACCTGAGCCTCCGCCCAAGTGGAGACCTGCGCTCGGGCCTCCAAGCCGCCTTCACCCGGGAGTTTAGTCTCGATGCTTATAGCAAGGGGGTTATACTTGACAGGTCCGTAGTCGGTCTGGTTGAGTTGGAGATTCTGCTCTGCAAGATGCCGCTTCACTGAGTATGGAAGTTGGATGGACAGGCTGAAGTCAACCTTGCGCGATTGAATCTTCTCTTTCTCTCGCAGATACGGCACGAGTGAGGGTGGGCTGATGGAAGCGTTGGTGATGTTGTGCCAGCGCAGCGTGTGTTTGTGCCGTGATGACTTGCGTGCCATTTCCAGTAGTGGGTAGTGCACTTCGCAGTTCCATGCGGACTCGAAAGCACCGTCACTCTTGCAAGCTGCAGTCTTCTCCACGAGATCACTGACTTCTTCCAGAACTGGCGCTGCATCTCCTGCAGCATGATCATGGAAAAGAGTCTCTTCGATGTCTACACCACCGAACGCTTCCCTTATTGCCGGCGTATCGCAAGCAAGCGGCAGAACGGCGATGTCTCGAGCGATACTCCTGAGAGCCTTGACAAGCCCCACTACAGCCTTTGGAAGCTTGGATGGAATGCTCATATCTCCAGCTGCGTACATGACTGGATAGAGCCCATATTGTCGGTCACTGGACTGCTTTAGAGGACTGCCCGACCGCTCACTGCGCTTACTGCTGCTGGATTGTCCGCTTCGGCGACTGCTGTTATCCTCATCTTCGCTACAAGATCGTTTCGAGCTGGATGTAGACGGTGGGCGACCTAGGACGGGCGCATTCGGGAGCAGCGGGAGTGTAGAGGATGATCGAGGCGCGCGGGGGGTTTCATCGATATCGTCGAAGCCGGCGTTCTCGCTTTCAACCCCATCGACATCTGCCAGAGCAGCAGGCTTGCCGATATTGGGGCGTTTAGGCGTGGTCGCATTAGCGTCCATCTCCGCGAGCGGGCGCGTTCGCTTGCGACCTTTTGTGTCTGGGTTGGATGTGACTCCAGTGGTACTGTTGACCCAACCAGCTATGTCGACGTACGACGACATGGACTGAGTGGTAGTAAGTGGTGAGAGGTAGATCGTGAAGCTGGTGAGCATCGAGACTGTTAGTAAACAAACTCCAAACCAACGAAAGCGGGGCTGGGGAGCGGACATCGGTCCGACGGATCCCTTGAGCTCAATCCGTAGAGACCTTCTATAATGTACTTCTGCTACATACACAATCTGTAACGCATCTCTCATAATTACCACGACTGCAGTCACGACCTAAAAGTTGTCTATTCGGTATGAACTCACCAGAGTCATTCGCCCATGCGAGTAGTACTTCCCTTAAGGGTCTAAAAGGAAGCGTCGCGCACCTCAACACAGACATGAGCTGTAAGATACTGACATTGATGGCTGCTTCAAGCCTGATAACTTGTTCATCACGCTACTGCCTAGGCTGGCCGCTGGGCCGACGTGATTGACGATGGCAGCCTGGCTTGCAGGTGGCGTGGCGCCCAAGTCCTCTGCTCGTTAGCTGCACATAATACTCCAACAATATGCTCACCGCACACCGTTTCCGGCTTGTTGTCCATGGTGAGAATCCACGTTTGGGATGTTAACGGCAACGACCTATCTGTAGCGTTATGCACAGTCTACCTTGCATCTCGTTTGCTTGGGCCTTGCTGCCAAAGGTCAGCAGCTACATCGCGTGCGAGTACCCTCGCGAACGGATGGAGTTTAGAGCCATGATGGGATGCATCATGGGGGCAATCTTTAAGACGCAGAAATGGCGCCACATCTGTCGGCTGCTCAACACAAGGCTACTCAGACCATGATCTGTGACGGCACGTTAACCTATGTAGACATCGCCTACTTGGTACTGGACCGACGCATCCAATCCGATGGTATCCCATGCGTTTTCGTCATAGACGGGGATAAGCTCTTCACATCCACTTTGTCGAAGACCCTTATCGCCTCCCTCGGCGATAAACATAAGCTATGCACTGCGTACCACCCTCAAACGGACGGCCAGACATAACGCGCGAATCAATCCCTGGAAGTGTGCCTCAGACACTACGTGAACCACGCACAAAACAAATGGACCTCGCTACTCTCTGTGGTACAACTCACACTCAACAACAACGTGTCTATGCATGAACGCCTCACTGCAAGCCACCGAGATGGGTTAGCCAATAGGTGCCGCTCAGCTACCGCCTCAGCGCGAGTGAATCGAGCACGATAATTGTAAAGTTGGTGCATAGGCACACGGTGCCGTATAATTTCCGCCATCTTCTTTGTTGACGAAGTAAATGGTCCGCCTAGACTTATTGCACGGCGATGACTAGTCTCCCTATCGGAACGCAAGAGCATGGCTTCGCCAACTACAATAGCCGCATCGCCAATCAGCCCGGCCAGCAAACGATTCACGGCGGACAGCACATCTATCTGTGTGTGGCGTATGCCCATCGCGTAGCTGACATGACTGACTGACTCGCATCCGCAGTAAGGACAACCGCTCTAGCGTCCAAAGCACGACGCATGCGGGAATTTGCATCTCGGTCCCGTTCGCAACCGTCACAACCTACGCGGAACGGAGTGAGCTGTCGCAGCAGCTGGAGGAGAAGCTGGGCAAGTCGCATCCCGGGAAGAAGCTCGCACACGCCGTCGCAGTGATAGGCTTAGGGGGCACCGGGAAGACTCAGCTAGTGTTAAGGTACATTGAACAGCATGAGCAGGAGTATGACAGCATCTTGTGGATCGATGCGCGGAGTAAGGAGACAGTGCGGTCACGCTTCGAGCGGTGCTGTCGTGTCCTCGGGCTCCCTATCGAGCAAGCAAGCGAGCAGGGCCGGCTTTGCGATAGTCCTAGCGTGCAGGCCGTACACCAGTGGCTACGATGCAGGTCGGTCACGCAAAGATGGATGATGATCATCGATAACGCGGACAAGCTCGATTGGGGGGTCAAGACCATCATTCCCCAAGGCCAGGCTGGCTCCGTGATCGTGACAAGCCAGGACAGCCACGTATCACAGATGTTAGGGCGTGGCAGTCAAGTGGTAAGGGTGGAGGAGATGAGCGCGGACGAAGCGCGGACGGTGTTGCTCAATGCAGTGTCCGAGGACTTACGAAGTGCTAGCGAAGAGCTCCTAAGCACCACAACACAACTTGTGGACACGCTGGATCGACTGGCTTTGGCGGTCGACCTAGCAGGCGCTCGCATCGGCTCTGACGTGGACGAGGGTGCTAAGGCGCATGACGCGATGCAGCGCTACATTGCCGATTTCCAGCATCATTAAGATAGGCTGCTGCGGAGTCGGCAGTATGCCGAAGCTACAGAGTACGACCAGACGGTGTGGACGGTGTGGGAAGCCAGTCTGGCATCGCTTCGCAATGTAGAGGAGCGCGATACTAGCATCCGTCCCATCGACTTCTTGGTCCTTCTCACATGTTTTGATCGAGCCAACATACAGACGGAGATGTTTCGGCTGGCGAGTGGTGGTATACACCAGATATGTGCGAGGACAGACACGGAGCTGCCGTCGTGGTTACAAGACATATTGCAGCGGCGCGTGAATGGTAAGGACGAGCAGTGGGACGACTACTACTACCGGGAGACGATCAAACCACTGGTGAGGTTTGGGCTGGTGCGATGAACGCAAGGCCGGTGGCCGGGATTGACGATGCACGGACTCGTTCAGTGGCGAGCGGCGAAGGGAAGGGACGAGGAGGCATGCTGGCAGTGGTACACCACGTTTTGTGCGGCGGCCTGTTATCACAAGAAATATGGAGATTCAAAGGCGGAGTTTCGGCGTCACATGCTGCTGCATCTACCTACCATCGAGAGAATGATCAGGGAGGAGACTAAACGACGCGCGGACGAGCAAGGGTGGATGTGGATAAGTGTTGGGCAAGTCTGGGAGGACGAAGGCCGGTGGAAGCAGTCGGAAGAACTGTTCTTTGCGGCGTGGCAGTGCCGCGCTAGCCCGGAGCATCCCTCCACGCTGACTGCCATGACCAACCTTGCTTCCACATACCGGAACCAGGGGCGATGGAAGGAGGCGGAGGAGCTGGAGGTGATGGTGATGGAGGCGAGGTCGAGAACGCTGGGCGAGGAGCATCCCTCCACGCTCACCGCCATGGCCAACCTTGCAGCGACGTACCGGAACCAGGGGCGGGAGAAAGAGGCGGAAGAGATAGAAGGGAAGTGAAATGCAATCGAGACTGCATTCGGATGTCTATGTGTATGTAAATCTTCGCAAAGGACAGATCCGCCCATACAAGAGATTGTAATTGTGGACCCGCGCGTCGACCGTGCAGTACTAATATGCGGTATAAAAGTCATGTGATCGCAGAACGCTTCTACGACTTCGAACATGCGCCACAGTCGATCTGGACGCTAGCCATGTTATCGTGATTTACTGTTATCGAGATACGCTGTTAATCTGTGAATTAGCAGCGTCGCTAAATGAACGCTAAGGCACCTTGACAATACGCCACTATTAGAACACCCAGTCCCTCGTTAAACGGAACTCTCGGGTGCATGCCTCTTACGTCGGGTCGCTCTGAAATTCTGAGGCAAGACTCTTCGCCATTAGGACTTCTAGCTCTACACCTACCGAGATGCCGAGACTTTTCGAAACGCGATTTAGCAGGGATGAACCTGAACAGCCATCGTTAGCGATGTCAACAGAATGATCGACAGCTTAGCCAACAGACGGGGCATTCCGTTGCCGCTCTGCCACGTTGTGATGGAACAGCTAGAGAGTGACCAGACCTTAAGACCGGGGTCACAGACTTGCGAGGGAGATCATTCCGAGGTCTGAACTGTGAGTCTGGCTCGTTACGGAGTGTGGCTCGCTACGTAGGGATGGACATTATACTGGAACTTGGACGTTTCGGATCTTACGAGAACCTTCTGAGATCGGTGGAAGACTAAGCACGTTGCAGACATGGCAGCGGGTGACATGTGTTACTGGACGTGCGTAGCTTGATCGTTCCTGTGCACTCCGATCGGCTCCCTTCCCCTTGCTCCAGAACCACTTCCCTTATCCATCGAGCGATTGTTCGTACAGCCGTAACATTGAGCCGAGAGGCTGCATTCGCGTCCAATTACTCCATTCGCGGGCTCGCTGCTTAGAACACATCAGCCAGGGTTGTTGCCAAGAGATGTTTACACCATCGTATCAAGACGCACACCATTGGTCAGAACGGACTGCACGTCGACCGACCGAGTCTTGAAGATAAGAGTGTCAGGTTCCGAAGAATCGAGTTGGGTGGCACTTGCAGCGCCAGGGGCTGTAGCTGGCATTCCTTGTAGGGTCCGCCAAATCTGCAAGATCTGACCAATCCTGCAAATTGGGCGCAATCTGCTTGTGTCATCCAAGCTGATCGCACGTAACACCGGTTGCGCTAGCGCGGACGGCTGAGCGCTCCCCGCGCTGTTTTGTTAACCACACGCCATGGCACAACGTTGTGTAGCACCTGGCACGAGTTTCGATCGGTGTCTATGCTCATTCTCAAGTCCCCACAGACCATACTAGACAGGAGTTTTCGATTAGCCGTGCCGCTGACCATATTATATGTGACCCACAACGGAGCTGTCTGCCTTTTCGTCTGTCTTCTTTGTAACTATGTGTATAGCAGCGACGCCCGTTTGCCTGGGAGTCTCATGTGGGCGGGCCGACGTTTAGGACATACATCAGCCATAGGAAAGATGAAGCAAGCAGCTGCGCTTTCTGCAATCCGTCTTGAGCTCTCCCGGAAAAGGAATGAGAGGCTGCTAGATGAGAAGGAGGATCGAAGAAAAGAAGTTCGCAGAGTTGGTGTCGGTTTTGACTATGGCCATTCCGGGACGACTAGGTTTTCGTAACGCCAGGATGCAGATTCAATTGGTCAAGTGGCGTCCCCTCACGCGGGGTATGCCGTGATGCGGGGACGGCTCTAGTGACACCTTAGGTATTGGCTGAAGGACACTATCCGTCAGTTTCATCGCTGCATGACCCATGATGTCGTCTGGTGGTCGCAGGTGCATAAATCTGTCTCGTGGAATACGACTACCACCTTACTCTGTTTGATACCACAAACCAGGATACGACCTACGACGAACAAAGACACAATCGACATCAAATGAAGCACATTCGCTGAAATCCCGTATCATGGAAGAACTTAGGATACTTCAGAGGCATGGAGAGCGGAGAGAGGATGAGTTATACGAGTACTCTCTCGACAACGCGCTAGCGCTCGCAGAGGGAAGGCTTCCCTTGGTCGTTGTGCTCCAGGAACCATGCAATACTGCCGATACGGTCCCTTACGACACGATGGTTTACGGGGACGAGTCTATCGAAGAATGGGGTTCTGAGCGCGTAGGATCTGCCACCCTTCAAGAGCTTGAAGGTTTGATCGAGAAGGCGTCAATGGGCAGATACGGTCTGGAAGATGTGTCAATCTTCGACCTCAACACTCTACTTTCACGAGATATTCAGAATGATGTAGGAGATCGAGCGGATGATCTCCTTGCAGAAGCTCATGATACTTTCTGGAAGATGCTGTTGGCAAAAAGACCCAGGGTGATGGTGGTGTTGACAACCACAGCGGGATCTTCATCAAACTCACGCGTCACTCTGTTAGGATCATCGCTGTTCAGAGCTGGATCTACAAAAGGTATCACACTGCACGACGGCAACATCGCGCACAAGACTCTGGTCGTGCGCGGGTTTCATCCTAGCATCTACTTACGAGACGATTATCTAACGACGAATGATTGGGATAGTAGAGGTGTGAGAACTGCGAACGACATGCTTATGTATTGCTTCCGAATGGCATTCGACGAAATGAACGGCTCCCAAAGAGATGATGCAGCCTATGAAGAGCATCAGGAAAGGTGGAAAAAATTGTTGCGCGGTTCCCAGAGACACCCCCGGCTTGATCTGGTCGAGTCTTTCGATCACCTCGGTCTTCAGTGAGAGGTACTCAGAGATAGGCTGGTGCTGCGACTGACATGTTGAGATCCTCAGATCGGTTGATCAACATGTCTGAGACAGGTCAGAGGAAAGGTAGCAAAGCGACGGAAGTGGCTGTGTTATGCTCGATGCCCTGAATACAGTGGTTTGATATTGCAGTCTTCAATTGCAAGAAGTCTGTGGTCATCTGTGCACGGCACTCACACTTATTGTGCAATCTCGCGCTCTCGTTATGCACGAACTTCGGCATGTTAGATAGACGAAGAGATGCTCACCTTTTCTCATTCACTCTCATGTTGTCTCTCGCGCTCAAGTTCGGCACAGACCATAAAATGGGTACAGCTCGACCCGCGTTCACCAACAACGCGTCCGAATCTCAATTCTCGCAGCTATACTTCCGAACACCACCAAATTGAACGCGACGTATCAACGCACCCTTCCGCTTACGACATCCTCGCTATCCGAGTCCTGTCAACATGCTCTCGATAGCAGCAAGTGATGGACACACTCGTTACCAGACACACTTCGCGACTGTGCGGGCAGCATGCTCTGTGATCCTCAACAACAGGACCGACCACTGGCTTCCTTTCTCACGCACAGGCGCGCCTCGAGCTGCCGCTAATGTCAATAGGCTTCTGCCTGCTGTCGACTATTTCTGCAAGTCTCCGGAGTAAGTACCTGCTACTTCCCTGAGTACATAGTGGTTTGCTGATCATGTTCGACGCTCAACGCCTGAAAACCTGGAAGGACCAGCTCCTACCTCTTGACTGGACTTCATGACACTTCATCACCGCAAAATGCGTGAGGAAATGATTGGATTGGACGAGTGTGAGATGACGAGCAATTCAAAGTTCCCATTGCAACGTTGTTGTTACTAAGCTAGGAGCCAGTCATAGCGTTCAACGCACATACTCTGTATCAGACGCTATACCGTAATAATATCTCGACAACCGATTGTCCTCCATATCTCTTCAGCTATCCAGGTCTCGATGTGTCGTAGTGTTGCTCCTCCTGCTTCATCACAAATGATCGATGGAATTCTCAGTTTACCCAGGTAAACGTTTATATCCATGAGAGCACCAAGTAACCTTTGAACAGACGATGGCTGGACTGGTGCTGAAGACGTCGATTGCTCCGGCTCGCTGTCGCCCTCGTCCCCACTTTCAACGTCTTCGTCGTCCTCGTCGTCCTCGTCGTCTCTATCGTCTTCGTCGTTCTCAGCCTCTTCCTCATCAACGTAGCCAGTATCCTTGTCGTTTCCCTGACTGGGTCCCGCGCTCTGCTCGCCACGATTCCCTGTCGTAGATCGAGTCGCAGATGACGACTGTACAACGTTTGGTTCCGGCCAGAGTTGTCTGCTTTCCAGATAGAGCGAGGGAATTCTTCCTTGGTGATAAAGCAGGCTACTTCACCTTTTGGTGATTGCGCCCCTCGCGTATCGTGCTCGAATATCAGTGGATCCAGTTCCTGGTAGAAGGCGGGCTTCATAGCGTAGCCCATCCTGGCAAGATGCAAAAGTACATGCCGAACAACGCGGTGACTGTAGCAGTAAGGTGCGACGTGGTGCCCAGGATCTCAGATGTATAGACAAGGCGATCTCCGCTACAATCACACTACACAGTCCTGGGCCGCCACCGTTCTTCGCAGCATCGCAATCTTCCGCTGAGTTCTGCACGGGACGTTACCTCATGTGCAGCACGTCACGATCGGATTGTTCGCGTAGTCGAAGGTTTCACAGACCGTCTGAAGGGTCTTGCAGCCTCAGCAGGTCCTTTATCCGCAATGATGAACTCGATCGTGACCAGTGTGGAAGGTGTTGGTACCCGGTTTCCGCCATGGGACGATCAGATCAAGTCGTACGTCGGATAGAATTCTTGGAGTATTCCCTTGATCTCGATCGCCATCCAGGCGCAATCTTTGGCGTGGTACCTTCATTCATCTTCCCAGTCCGAGCTTGAGGGCCCTCCTGTGATCTGCTGCAGCGACCTTAGGCCTTCGATGAATGGACGGAAGGTCTCGCAGCAGATCTCCATCATGTATTGCTCGTACATGTCCTTGAGACTGTCCTTACTGTAAGATGCTGAGACATCTGTTAGGCGGACTGTGACGCGCTACACGGGTAGTACGTACAAGAGCGCCAAGCAACATTCATAGCTTGGAAGAGCATCCGGAGGGCCGCGCCTCTATGCTTGTCATCGATTCGTACAGTGGCAGCGAGTACTTCCTCATCAGCGGGGGCAGGCAAGTAGCCATCTAGAATTTTTTCCGCCATTCATTAGTCAGCCACACACGGAAGTAAACTACGATGCAACTCACCACGTTCTTCTTCGCAGCCGGGGCTCACGATCTCGTACAGAAAGAACGCAGCAAGTAGGTCCCTAGTCGCGTGTTCGAGAGTACATTCCCCATCCCGGTACACGCGCTCCAGACTTTGCTTCCAGTCCGGTCCCCAAAGACACTTGTACAAGCTGATAAGCGAAGGAGTCTGAGCGACCCCTATCGGTAGCGGGAGGCTCTGCCACCTCGCCATGTCGCTGTCCATGAAGCCCAGCGAGGACATCAGCGAAAGAACTGCGTCACAGAAGCCCCTTTGTAGCATCAGCGTTCAAGGAGGGATTTTGTCTTTTTCAGGTCTGACGCGATAGCACCAATATCTTCATCTTCGATGTACGGACCCGGAGATAGGCCTGCACGGGGGGATTCGAAGCCATTCTCGAAGTTACGCTGGTCTTTGTCGTTCATATTCGAACAAGCTAGCGGAGGGGATGTCTCTACTTCGAGAGCTCGGGAGTGTTGGGAGCAGCGTTGTTCTGCACGCCTCTCGATGCTGTATGGATCGAAATTTGCGCTCTTCCTGACGGGGCAAACGTGGTTGGAGGGTCTCGCTGTTTCCGACCAAGTCATGATCGGAGCCATTCTCCATTAGTAGTCTCTTGGTCTCGATCGCCGCCTCCACACAGGGCTGAAGTTTCTTGCCGCACTCCGAGCGCCAGTCTGGCCGTGCCGTCTCGCAAAATTCATCTATCCGTTCATGTTGTTCTTGCAGAACCCTTACGTATGGATCGAAGGCGGCACAGCAAGCGTCCATTATCGAGGCCTCGTAAAACTCATCCCGATTTCCGCGTCGCTCCGACGACCTACTGCAGCAGTCATCTAGTGTACTCTTTAGCAACAGTCAATAACCTGCAGGTTACAGTGCTCACCATCGCTTCGTGAGAGACCATCCGCTGTTGAGAGCAGGCCCCGGACCGCAATCTCGCGCCCATCCTCCGACTACACGCCATGATAAGACCTCGGTACTCTTGCGGTAGGCAATCCGTCGAATTCACGAACACTATCGCCGACTTGTGAGTTAGCTGTGATCGCGAGCTTCGCGATAGATGTGCATACTTACTTGGTCTGATGGTCTCGGCTAGGAAGAAGGTGGCAAGGAACTGTTCGGTAGCATCATCGACAGACAACCATCTCCTCCGATACGTGCGGTACAGTCCCTCGTACCAGTCATGACCCCAAAGACAGGTATAGAGTCTGACAAGTGCAGGGGTCGTGGCCTTCTCTATCAGAGGAAGGGCGGACGCCCGTTTGAGCTCCTTCAATTCTGTCGCCATGCACGTATAGCACGCTGGCTCACTCCGTTGAGGGTAGCGACCTCGCTTACACGGCGGTGCTCGGTGGAAGAACAACACAATCAAGATACAATGCCTAATGCAGTCTTATGGGTAAGGTAGAGGTCACTGTAACCAAATTTACTATGAGAAGTCCTCCACCTTACCCGTAGCCAACTTCTCAAAAAGCGCCACAGCAATCTGCAAGGAGTGGTATGCAGCAGTGCGGTTTTGCGGGACGTGTGCGAGGAGGAAGTGGGGCGAAAAGCTGAGAAATTGGAAATCCGATGCAGGAACAAGATCAGAGTGATGTTCGCGCGGTGCAGAGCAGATTTTAGATGAACAAGGCCACGTGGTACAACAGGCTAAACATGAGGAAGAGGTGTGTAGGGGAGACTTTGGGGTTTGTGAGTCATGTTGTTTGGGAAGATTTGAATAGACGATCTGACACAAGATCGAAGCTATATTCTACGCTACTGAATGCAGACACACACATCACCGACTAGTTCTTCGTAACAGTCACAGTCTTAGTCGACTTCTCAGTCGTAGTCTTGGTCTTGGTCGTGGTCTTGGTCTTGGTGATCTTTTCGGTAGTGGTCTTCGTCTCCGTTGACTTCTCAGTCGTAGCCTTAGTCATAGTAACAGTGCTCGTCTTGCCGGTTGGACAAGTTGCCGCCGAGGCCGATGAAGTAACGGTCACAGTCGAGGCAGTGGCCGATGCGCAGGTCGTTGGCGCCGCGGTGACAGAAGCCGAGGATGACGTTGTAATCGTGCTGGTAGCGAATGTCGTGCTGCTAGTCATGCTGCTGCTTGCACTGCTACTGTTGCCGCCGCCGGTCTGCATAGGAGATGGGTTGACAAGCGTCAATAATGCTGGCCGCCAGGGCAAGTCATTGTAACCAACGTTCGAAGGACCACGACCTTGAATTAAAAACTTCAAATTGCAAGGATCGATCTCGAATGTCTGGTCGTCGGTACTGCGGATGTGATCGCCATGACTAATTTCGGCAGACCATGTGATAGCTGTATTGGACTTGCCCGCAAATGGATCGCTCTCAAGGCCGGACAATTCGGTGAACTTGCCACCAAGGTTGGTGGCGGTGAAGGAGCGAAAATAACGGCCCACAGTACCCTCGCACTCAACCATCATAAGCCATTTGATCTGACCCTTCAGCTTATAAACTTGCACCGCTTCGAAAAGGTTGGCTGTCGTGTCATTCAGGATGGTCTCAAAGGTCGTGCCAAAGCTGCCGGGGAAGTTGCCAAGAGGCATGCTTGCGCGGTAAATCTGGCCATTGTCACCAGCGAAGAAAAGCCACATATTGGTATCGTCTGCGATTACCGTCTGGTCGATGGGGCCGTATGGTGCACCAGTCGCGCCACCGTCGTAAAGTGCTTGCTCTGGACCCCAGCTGTTCAGAGTTTGTCAGCGTATGCGCACGGACTGACAAGCAAAGTTACTGCTCACCCATTAGCATTTGTAGGATCGGTGGATGTCCTATAGCTGAACGAATGTCCTCCCCACTGGTATGCCATGACCCAGATGTTTGCGGGTGCGTGGTAGAAGAGCGTCGGCGCGACTGTCGGGCTGTTCATGCCATTCTGGCTGGCTGTGGCAATATTGGCCCAGTTGGTGAAGAGACCAAAGTTCATGGAACCGTAGGAGCCATTGTTGACATTGGAGCCGTATCTGGGAGTGCTATCAGTATTTTCCCTCCCAGATTCGGCGGGTTCGACTTACACCAAGTGCTGGCCCTTGTATGGCACATGGGTGAAGTCCTTCAACGACGTCCAGTTGTGCATTGGCTGTGCGAGAGGGCCATCTGGACTTACAGCCCACTGTGGTTTGGCAGGAAGGTCGCAATACTGAGCGCTGACCGCAATTGCGGTGGCAAGCATGCTGAGCGAAGTCTTGAGCAACATGATCGGAGTCTTGCAGTCAACTCCCAACGGCTGGCTGTGTCGAAATGAGTGCTTGCTGGGTGAAGAGAATAGTAAAGCCGAGCACTGGACTTTCAATATATATGAGTAGCCATTAAAAGCATCAGACAGAGATCTTCCATATTAATCGAGTCCTCCGACCAGACTGATCGTCATGAGGTGCACGCGTCAGTATAGGCTGCACAACTGATCATTCCTACTGGTGCCATAACAACCAAGTGGCGACAAGCTATTGGCGACAAGCTTCGAGGCTCTTCTCGAGCCCAGGCTTGTGCCCGGCGAACAGGCCTGTACTTCTTCGAATCAAGCACATACCTCGCCGTTAGGCTAATTCCAAGAGAGGAAGCTCATCATCGCCGGGAGGAGTGCAGCGCGGCTTGTACCTTGCCGGATGCAGTGGTCACGTCACTCGTACCTAGGGCGGCTAAATCAACTGATGCATGCGTTCATGCAGACACGGCACTAGCTTGAGTGGAAAAGATGGAGAAAGTCTGGGTAAATGCTTAGGCCTCCTGCGCTTTGACCTTTCGTGGAAGTGTGGGGAACGAGGGTGACTTTTCCTGGTCCAAACGCTGGGCTTAGACCCGTAGTCACTGAACCCTCACTACTATGCCGCGCTCCCATCGACAGGCCTAAAACCCCGGCCCCACGGCCACTAAGCCGAGGATGCCCCGGGCTCTTGTGAACCCGCTTTGATCTGCAGAGGGAAATCCGGGGCCCATGCCAAGACCTGCTGGGACCTACATTGTGATTCCCACTTTAATCCCAACCCAGCAGCGGCGCTCCCCTGGACGTTTAACACACTTTCTGTGTAGCAACTCTGACCAAGGAGGTACGGAACACATCTGTCTCTTTGGAATCTCCACATCTACTGTTATACTACTGCTGCCATTGTGTGTGCTGCCCTTGCTGCCTGTGTGCTGCCAAACTTGGACCCTGACAAATTCCCATGGCAATTGCAGTACAGCTTACCAATATGACAAGCTACCTCAGCAATGTAAAGAGTGACCTTGGAAACGTGAAGAGTGAACTACAGCATATGAAAACCAGTATGGTAGTGACAATCCGAGAACAGGTAATTGCAGCCGTACAGGAGCAGTTTCTCTCCGGTCAGAATGTAACCAGCTCAGCCATGTCGTACGCCGACGTTGCGCGTACTCCATCAACTAGTCAGCCAAGCAATCTACGAAGTATCTCCATGAACTCTACGCCCTCTGTCATGACCGACACGTTCTACTGTACAGTAGACACCTCACGTGTGGAGGAAGCAGAGAAGGCCCAGGTAAACCCAGGCGCAATCAGAAAAGCAGTTGAGGCGGAAATGCGTACAGTTGAAGGGCAAGAGACATGGAGATGCGTTGCAGTGACAAAAGATGCAAAGAACGCGGAGCGCATACGAATAGCATGCAGGACTGAGACAGAACTTGCTAGAGTCAAGGAGGCAGCGCAGAAGACTAGCCAGTCAGGGACACGAGTGCTGCGGGACCAGCTCTACCCGGTCAAGGTAGACAACGCTAACCGCACGTCAGTTCTTACTGCAGCAGGTGAGCTCCGCCCTGGAGCAATAGAATCACTAAGCAAGGAAAACGAGGTAAAGATCTCAAAGCTGGTCTGGCTCAGCCGGAAGGACTCTGGCAAAGCGTATGGATCGATGGTGGTATACGTCTCAAAGGGCAGCGAGGCAATCAGGCCACTACAGGGTCAATACTTCCACATCGCCGGAGAATCTGCGTAGACCCGACCATATGAACCACGCAACCGCCTAGACCCTTGCTACCGCTGCCAGGAGACGGGACACAAGGCATACTCATGCGAGAAGCCACAGTGATGCGCAAGGTGTGCGCAGATTGGCCATCGATATGGAGAATGCACTGCAGAAGTACTACGGTGTGTACCGTGTGGTGGGCCGCATGAGTCATTTAGCAGAAACTGCCGGACCCTCTACCCTGCTGCTAATGTATAGGACACTTAAGGTGTTTCAACTAAATGTGAGAAAGCAACAAGAAGTACAGCAAAGCGTAATGAACGACAACCAACTA
>KZ111187.1:0-75175 GCA_002077045.2 Rachicladosporium sp. CCFEE 5018
CCTCAGGCGTTAGACTGGCTGCAAAAGTTGTGAACACTTGCTCTGCCAGCTTACGGTACAGGGTAGACTGCTTCGACACGAAACTTAGTAACAGCTCTATTAGAATCGAGACGGACTGTGAGTTCTTGTCCCATTCACTAGCGCAGTCGTGCAGATCTTGTAGGGCAGGTCTAGCATCCGGATCCTCGTTGTAAACCTGGAGCACAGCCATGGCATACAGTAGGACGAAGGCCCTTGGTACGTCCTCTGAGTTCCCTGATCCAGGCACGCCCAGCATCATACTATACATGCTCGTATCCCGCATGCGCTTGTCGGTCTTGCGGACCAAAGCCTTGGTTTCTTTGCCAGCATTCGGGTAGCCGTATGAATTCTCTCCGACAGACCGTAGATGCTCGACCGCCCATAGAAGTGTACGACTTGCTTGTGCCAGCGGGAGCTTCATAACATGGCCGATGACCGACGAGAGTCGCTGGCGGCATACCTGTCGCGTAACGTCTGAGATAGGCGGAGAAGCCAGCGACTTGTCAAGCTTCCAGTAACCGATCTCTACTAAGGTATTGAGTGCTGCACTTAGCCACTGAGGTGGTGTTGGTTCGTAGTCTGTTCCGAACGATCCCAGAAACAGCTCAGCTGGCTTTCTTGAACGAACGACTGCCAGCATAAAGTCTGCAATTATTCGTCTTGCGTTTTCGGCATTGCCCTGATCTTCGGCCTTCAGTGCTGGCTTCAGAATCATGGTCTTCAGGTCCCCCATGACAGCTTCCAACTTCGAGTGATCGGCATGCGTGAGCAGAGTGTCCATAGTCTTCGTTTTGCTCGCTTGGTCGAAGTTGACCGCACCGGCACGTACCAGACTACTCGCTGCATGGCCGGCAACGGCGGCATCCTGCTTCGCCCGTGAGACCAGCGAATTGAGCGGAGCTTTCGCAGCCTCGAACAGATATCGTTGTGGATCAGCACGTTGAGCCATAATGCATCGTAAAACGTTAGGTGAGAACACACAGCCCACGGCCACGGGAGGCGCGCTCGATATAGCGAGGCCGAGGACCTGAAAGCCAAGTGCCTTGCGTTCGCTCGATGCGCTCTCATTGAAGAGCGTCTGATCAACGCATGCGGTCCAGAATGTGGCAAAGGTCTCCGTGATCGGGATGTCCAATTTTTCAGCAGCTGCCTTGTCTGACTGATGCATCGCTCGCATGATGACTGACCATGCAAAGGACGGTGCAGCTTGACGACTTCCTGAAGACGTTGTAGTAGAGTCACCGTCCTCGACGGGTACTTCTTGGAGCACCTTGCTAAGTATGTTTCGCTCAGACTTCGCGAGAGGACCTTTTCTATCCCAAACACCGACGGGTAGCCGAATTGCAGGTCTTGCGCCGAAAAGCATCCAGAGTGCGACGCCTTCGGGCGTCTTCCATAATGTCTTCGCAGATAACCAGTCGATGATGGTCTGCAGTCGCTCGGGAGACAATCGGCTGCCTGCAGGACTGGCAAGGAACTCATACAGCATAGCACCACAATCTCTCCGCATCCATGGCTTCTCCGCCATCTGCTCGACGACCGCGCCGATCAAGGCTTGGAAGTCATGCTGCGGTACCTCAGCGTTGGCGCCGACATCACTCTGCAAGATAGTTTGGAACGCGAACCGCCTCCCAATGAGGTAGTCCCTCTTCTCCTGCCCAGTGACATTACCCTCCACAGTCGTGAGTTTACCAACCTGCTCCGTTACACCAGCCAGTGTAAACTCCGGAATTCCTAATCCGAACGCCAGCCTGAGCGTCTCTGCCAGTGCGATCGAAAAGCCAAGTCGGGCAGCCTTCCTTCCACTGCAAAGACCTTTGATCAACCTGGCGATGGCACTTTGAAGGCGGGGAATCTGCGCATCTGAGGTGACGCTCAAGGCTCGTATTAGCTTGCCAGCTGCTGCGAGACGGACGGTCTGAACATCGTCCGCGAGCTCGTCGTACATGCGGGCGAATTGCGCATCGGCTTCGCTGTAATCCAGTCGTCGTTTCCTGGATGGATGAATCTGCTCCGAGGATTGCGCGGCATCGCCATCGTGCGGTCGCTTGTGCCCGTTCGCGACGACGGTCGATGCTCCGTTCGTTGCTGTAGGCATCGCGCTGAAAGGTACCAGGTGACTCCCGGATGTTTTATATTCGCATATCTCAACTATTGTCTCGAAGGTTAAACCTCGAAAAAGTTCGGGCGTGCGATATAGGGTTGACGCTAGCACATGCAGCCGAACCTTATCTCAGACCCAATATCTTCAGCACGATGCCGCAAGAATACAGGCGCACACACGGATGGCAATTGCGAGCGAGAGCATGGAGTCAAGGCTCAATTCGAGTATATAACATGATGATAGAATCGATCTCACAATCGATTGCGCCGATGCTGGGCTGAAGCAGGATCAGTCGCTACCACTTTGAACTCTAAGTCACTCCAATGATGTCCTCCGACCTTCGAGAACGTCTGGGCGCCGAGCTGTCTTTAGTCGGAGATATGTACCCAGATCAAGTCACCTGGACCTCCTCGAAGCGCGAGCTCTTGTACCAAGACGACTCATCGAGCTTTACCCTTCGTCTCCCAGACGAGTACCTCTCCTCTGCGCTTCCGATCGTCGTCACAGCGAGTGCAGTCAAACAAGACCTTCGTCAAACGCTCAGTGACAAAGTGCACGGATTTTCTGTAGGCGAGGAGGTCCTCGATCAGATCATCGCTGCTTTCTCCGATCTGGTCAAGGATTGTGTGCACGTAGAAGAGACTGCGGAAGATCAACGCTCGTCGACTACTACGCTAGCAGACACCCGCAAGGCCACAGTCATCATTTGGTTGCACCACTTACTAAACACGAACAAGCGCAAGCTCGCCCTCTCACCTGCTGGTTCCGTCTCAGGCATGACCAAGCCCGGTTACCCCGGCGTACTGATCTACAGTGGCCCTCACGTCGCCGTGCACGAGCACGTGAACGAGCTCAAAGGTCAGAACTGGGCTGCATTCCAGCTTAGACTTGACAGTAATGAGGAGTGGAAGTTCGAGCACGGGAAGGGCGTGGTGGAGGTAGAAGGGCTAGGGGACGTGGTAAAGGGAGTCGGTGAGAGGAGGAAAGTGGAATTTATGGAAGCTATGAGGATGAAGTGAAAGAAGGGAATGTCTGTGCGTTTGAGATGTGTCTATGCTCGTCTTCAAGCCATGAGAGCCGAGCTCAAGATGGGAAAGATGGCCAGCGCCCTCGCGAACCCGTACTTTCGGTATGTCGACCAGACACCCAACTCCGAGTGACCCTGCTTCAGCAACTGCAGTGGCAATTTCTGGCCACATGATCCGCCACTGCTCGTACAGGCAGGCAAACGATTGTGCCGGTGTTGTCGCCGAAGTCACTACCGGGTGTGACACATCGACCTCCTGCTGTGAGCCTGGGAATCTGCACCTTGCAAGCAGAGCGCATCAGCCGCAGACAGTCCGCACCGTCGGGAATGATCAGCGCTAAGAGTGACTATCGAGGCATGTCGCGCTCTTATGCTGCAGGCGGGCAGCTTTAGGTGGCGGGAGCGGCTGCGTCGTAAAATGTGCGGGATCGACAGGCTCGCCTCATGGGCTGTTCGTCGATGATGGTGGAGTGGAGAGACAGAAGTCCGAGGCACGATTCGTGGATGTAGCTCATGATGTGCCTCATATTCCGCATAGTGCATGCCGTTCAAGGCGGGGCAGAAGGGGTCGAAGCATGACCTGCAGCCTTCCCATCATAGAACTCGATATCGCCGTCGGCACCAAGCGCACCCTTCGTGATGTACTCGCCTTTCTCGCGCATGATGTCTTCCAGCGTGATTTTCTTGTCCGAGAAGATCTGTATTGCAGCCATCAGCCACCGCCCGCCGCTCGCGTATACTGGCTACCCCAACTCACCTTCATATGATCAGCAATCAGATGCCTATTCTTACATCCCGGGCATGTTACGAGTACAGTCCCGTGATGGTAGGCCTGCTTCGTGATGCGATGCGAGGATCTTTCCTGACATTCCTTGCATGTGAAGCTCATCTGATAGGCAGGCTCTTCGGCTTTCCGAGCAGCGACTGCATCGCTGGCTGCTTTTGCATCATCGCTGCGGTCCGTGAGTGTGCGACCGGTGGACTGTACTGCGTCGGTGCTGTGAAGTCGGAGGCCGGGGATTGTCCATCGAGCAGCTGGTTGTCGGAGAAGTATCGCAGTCGCAGACCGGGGCAATGCGGCGTTTACACTCCCTGACCTAACGCCCAGCGCGTGTTGGGCTGTCCGCGACAGTGCTCGTAGACCCTTCGCCGCAAGCATCGTGAAAGTGTATGAGTTCGAGATGGCCGGACTGGAATGTTGCCCGTATCCTAGCCCGTGACGCCACATGCTTCTGGAAAGAGGGTTAGGGTTGCCCTGCATATCGGCCCGCATGCGGCTATGAACAGCTCGTGGGGAATGTTGGTCGGCCTAAGGCCCTCAGGAAAGACCCCAGCTGCGACAAAGTGAAGCAGATTGTCTTGCTGGACTGTCTTACTCATTCTCCTGCAAAGCCCCACATTTGCATCGCCACTTCTCTCAGATCACGGCATACAGCATACCAAGCGCTTAACCCTCAAGCATACCCTTGGAAGGAAAGCTGACTGCACCGTGCCGAATGCCCATTCCTGGACTTCTAGGAGGATACTTGCAGTGTGGACAAGGAAGGAGCGACTGAGGCGGAGTGAAGATGGCGTCGTTGGCGGGGAGGGGGAGGGCCAAAATACGGCCACCAAAAAGAGTAAGTCCACACTCACGATCACTCACAAAATTACAGTGATACACATGCAGCATTCTAACATGGCTATCCACCCACAGGGCCTCGCTAACAACGACATCGACTTCAATGAGACATGGGGCGTCTTGGAGAAGGCGTTCCTCGAAATCCATACGAAGAACGCATCAGCATTATCATTCGAGGAGCTGTACCGCAACGCCTACAAGATCGTCCTGAAGAAGAAGGGCGATGAGCTGTATAAGCGCGTGGCCGACTTCGAGGAGAGGTGGCTGGCCATGCATGTGCGCGAGAGAGTTGTCAACTTGCTCACTCCACCCCTCATGATGCTGGACTCAGTCAGTGGACGGTCGCTAACGACAACGGCTGAGAAGAAAGACTCTGGCGAGAAGTTCCTGCGAGAGCTCAGAGGCGCCTGGGAGGACCATCAAGTCTGCATGAGCATGCTGACGGATGTTCTGATGTACATGGACCGGGTGTACTGCCAGGACTCGCGCCAACCTTCCATCTTCGCAAAGTCCATGGGCCTGTTTCGCGATCAGATACTACGGAAACCGGCCCGCACAGAGATGCCCATACTGCTCGACATACTCACACGCATCATCCTCGACCAAATAAGAATGGATCGAGACGGCGAAACAATACAGACGCACCTAATCAAGGCCAACATATCCATGCTCGAAGGGCTATATGACTCCGATCAGGAGGTGGAGGACGAGAAGCTGTACCTGACCGCATTCGAGACGGACTTCCTCGCGACGAGCGCAGACTTCTACAGGACGGAAGGCGAGCGGATGCTAAGAGAGTCAGATGCTGGCACATACTGCACGCATGCGAAGAGGCGGATAGACGAGGAGGGTGATCGGTGTCGGTCGACGTTGTCAGAGAGCACCGCGCCCAAAATACAACGAGTGGTCGAGGACGAACTCATACGGCATAAGATGAAGGGCTTGATAGAGATGGACAGTGGGGTGGAGTACATGGTGGATAACGACAAGCTGCAGGAGCTGGGCTATGTCTTCGATCTGGAAGCAAGAGTGGACGTCAAGAAGACTGAGCTCACGAAGGCGATACAGAAGATCGTGATGGAGATGGGTGCGAACATTACGAACGCAGCAGTCGCGGCATCGGCAACGCCCACAGCACCACCGGGAGCGACTGAAGAGCAAGCAGAGGAAAAGTCAAAGACTGGCGCCGCCAAAGTCAATCAGGTCACAGTCGCTGCACTGAAGTGGTCAGAAGACATCCTGGCCCTCAAAGATCGATTCGACAACATCTGGCGCCAAGCCTTCCGGTCCGACCAAATGCTTCAGATCGCGCTCAACCGTAGCATGGCCGACACGATTAACTCATTCAGTCGGAGCAGCGAGTACATATCCCTCTTCATCGACGACAACATGAAGAAGGGCATCCGCAACAAGACCGATGCCGAAGTCGACAGCACACTTGAGAAGGCCATCATCCTCCTCCGGTACTTACAAGACAAGGACCTCTTCGAGACCTACTATAAGAAGCATCTCTGCAAGCGGCTGCTACTCAATAAGTCCCAAAGTATCAGCGTCGAGAAGCAGATGATCTCGAAGATGAAGATCGAGCTCGGCAACTCCTTCACGCTCAAGCTCGAAGCCATGTTCAAGGATATGACACTCTCGGAAGAACTCACCAACGGCTACAAATCCTACGTCAACAAGCTCGGCGATGCAGACCGCACGCGTGTAGACCTTGGCATCAACGTCCTGACCTCCATGACCTGGCCATTGGAAGCTTTCCGCGGCGGCGCAGCAGCAGACGAAGACCAGGGCAACTTGCAAATCATCTTCCCTGCGTCGATCGACAGAGTCAAGACTGGCTTCACGCGTTTCTATAACGAGAAGCATTCTGGTCGGAAGCTCACCTGGCAAACGAATATGGGCGATGCCGATATCAAAGCCACATTCGCCAAGGCTGGTAAAGACGGAAAGCCGAGGACACACGACATCAACTGCAGTACCTACGCCATGCTCATCCTGCTTCTCTTCAACGACCTGCCTGCTGGCGCGAGTCTGGCATTTGAGGAGATCCAAGCTGCAACCAACATCCCTCCGAGCGACTTGGCAAGGAACTTGCAGTCATTGGCCGTAGCGCCAAAGACTCGATTTCTCGTCAAGGAGCCCATGAGTCGCGAAATAAACCCCGGTGACCGCTTCTCCTACAACGAGAATTTCAAATCGCAATTCGTCAAGATCAAAGTCGGTGTTGTCTCGGCTGGGAACAAAGTCGAAGGCGATCGTGAGCGTAAGGAGACGGAGAAGAAGAACAATGACTCGAGAGGCTATGTGATTGAGGCGTGCGTGGTTAGGATCATGAAGTGAGTATCTTCCCGTCCAGTATCTTGCTGTGTTGTGCGGGTGCTAACGAGTTTTACAGGCAACGCAAAATTCTCGCGCACACGGCGCTGCTGAATGAGACGATCACGCAGCTCTCTGCGCAGTTTAAGCCGGATGTCAATATGATCAAGAAGAAGATCGAGAGTCTCATTGAGAGGGAGTATTTGGAGAGGGTTGAGGAGGCCGCGGTGCCGAGCTATCGATACCTGGCTTGAGCGACTTGCAATTGTGCGGTATGGTATTTGGTATAGATGGGGATGATGCTGCATGCACGTTGGGACTGGAGAGGCGCATACGGTATGAGCGGATTGGGTGACACGAAATGCATGGTCTGGGCTACTTGATGATTTGAGCGATGGTGTCTTGGTTTGGGTTTGGTTTGGCTGATGGGAAGGTGGCGGATGTCCACTCTGCTCTGGTGCGGCTAAGTTCGCCTGCAGACAGAATCACAGAGCATACAGCTACAGCGGCTGCGAAGCAATGCTCTCAATAAATAACTCAACACGGTTGCGCGTCATATCAGTTGCACCGCGCAGATGTCGTAGTCCACAGACAGGGGCAAAAGCCAGCTACACTTTAGTAATCCGAATGCGGAGGGTTGTTGCATTCATATGGGAGAGCGTGGTCGAGCACAGCTTTGAGCAGATGATCCTAGCTCTAGCTAACGCTGATCGTCGGCACCGCAGGAGGCATCCCTTCTAACGTGGTGCAGCTTGCTCGACGCCCCTACAGTCGCCGGATGCGGCAGATGCACCTTCCTTCTCGCATGCAACCCAGTCTATGACAGCCAACGCCAGCAAGTTGCCCACCACGGCGTCTCCGCCACGACTCTCGGTTTCTCACCAGCATCTGCCGCATCCGCGCCTTCCTAAAAATACCCACCCGCACCAGCGTAGCGGTCGGCATTCTTGTAGTACACCGAGATACTCCCCGAGCTGGAGTCCATCACCGGTGGCGCAGACCTGGTGTTGAGTCCGTCATCGCGACGCTCCAGAATGTTGGACGGGGTGCGAGCGGAGTAGTATTCGCCGGCATTCTCGGGCATGTAGGTCTGCTGAGCTTGCTTCGGCTGATGGGAGTAGGGCGAGGCGAGAGGTTTGGTGTATGGGGGTGGGGGCGGGGCCAGCGCCTCGTAGATGTGGTTGCTGTGAAGGTATCAGTGAATGATCTTGTCGAGGTGAGCATATATATGGTGTCGCATTACGTGAGATCGTAATGTACAAAGGAAATGGCTGTAAATGCTGGATATCATGTTTTCAATGTTTTACCGCATAATCTCCTCGTAGATCAGACCTGGCGATGTGTCAGTATTGTAAGATTTGAGTCAGTGCAGGAGGTACATACGCTTCAGCTGCTCCTTGCTCAAATTGTCCTTGTTCTTGTCGAAGTCGAAGAACTCCTCTGGGATCGGCTCAGCGGTCGGCTCGTCCTCCGGATCGTGGTATGGCTCAAGATATGGATGCTTGAGCGCCTCCTCGACTGTGATGCGCTTCACTGGATTGAATGCAAGTAGCTTCTCCAGCAAATCGAGCGCGAGATCTGACGTCTTGGGGAACATGACCTTCCACGGAATCTTCTTCTTGAACGGCAGACTCCTGATGTACTCGCGTGCACGCCGCGACTTGATGCCGTAGTAGTCCTCCATCGTGGGCGTGCCCAGCACATCGAGGATGAGCGTAAGCTGGTGGTGGTAGTCTTTGCCAGGGAACAGTGGCTTTCCACTGAGCATCTCTGCTAAGATGCAGCCGACTGACCACACATCGATTGCCTTCGTGTACTCCTTGAACGTGAGCATGATCTCCGGTGCGCGATACCAGCGTGTCGCCACATACTCCGTCATGAAGCCCTGGTTGTCCTCTGTGCTTGCCGCTGAACGTGCAAGTCCAAAATCGCAGACTTTCAGATCGCAATTTGCGTTGAGTAGTAGGTTCGAGGGCTTGAGATCGCGGTGGAGCACGTTCGCGGAATGCATGGCCTTCAAGCCACGCAGAGTCTGATAGATGAAGTATTGACAGTGATCATCTGAGAGCTCCTGGGTCCGGATGACACGGTGCATGTCTGTCTCCATCAACTCCTGGATGAGGTAGACCTCCGAGAAACTCTCGTAGTTGCGTGGCTTTTGGATGTCGAGGATCGAGATGATGTTCTCGTGGTTGAAGTATCGAAGTAGCTTCATCTCACGGAGTGTGCGAAGACTGGAGGAGGCAATGATTAGCTTGAGATCTCAAAGAAGCACTGCTATCTCGTATAGATGCACCAGCTCCCCCCGCTGAACATGCACGGTACGACTTGGAAAACCGAAAGCGTGGAGCGGATCCAAAACCGCCACGTCCTCTACGCCTGGCAACTCGTGCTACTGGCGAGCGAACGAACGACAGCCAGCTGGTCACCCTCCTCTCGTGCCACTGTCTGGGAACAATTGTACTCACCAGAACATCGAATGATCAAACGGCGTTATCTTCTTGATCGCTACCTTCTGCTGTGAGGGCTTATGCAGCGCCGAACACACCACTCCGTATGCACCCTCGCCGACCACATCCTGGATATCGTACTGCTCGCTGACGTTGAACGAGATCTTGCGTGAGCCGCTCTGCTGAGGCGTCGCTCTCGACATGCTGTTGGTATTTGGTTTTGGTGTGCAGAGAAGGGTATCGGATGGAGCGCAAGAATTGTTAAGTGCGCAATCCGGCTGCGCGATCAAGGAGGAAGGAGCGAGGGAGGTGGCTCAGGTCGGGAATTGTAAACGTCGGTCTTGCACTTCGCGGGTCTGTCAGGTCACACAAGTCAGTCCGACGTCCGCATTCGGGTAACCTTGTCTCTGGAATGCGCGCGGCCGACACGTGGCTGGCCTCCTCTTTCTGCTGTTCCCAGAATCCCAGTGCAGTCTGCGATCGATCTCTACCATGGGAGTGGGACAAACGGTGTGAAGTCAACTGGCCTTGGGGTCCCAACGGGGGTCGATGCAACTACTCGAATGATCTGAGCTCGCGCAGAGGTAGGGCGAAGAGACACAGTCTCTGTCTAAGTCGACGGGGCGTCAGCGCATTCGGTCGACCTGACTCAACATGCACATGCGAGATGTGACACTGCAGCTTGATCACCCCAATCAATGTCGGAACTCACGTTGTGGTCTGCCTTGTCCGCGTATGATCCAATGCGATGGTAGCCTCAGCTTCTCAGAGCTCGAAGCTATGTGAGCCCAGTTCAAAGTACTTGAAGGACGCTGCAAAGGTCTGCTACGGTATGTATGTACAGGTGTGTATTGCTGAAACACCAGCCAGACCATCAAACAGCACGAGGCGCTGACACCAACCCCACCATCGGAGCGAGAGGAGGGGTCCAAGCCCAGACGAGCGCCTACTGCAGGCCACAGAACCCCGACCGCCCCTGCTACGACTTCTGATTCGCCATGAGCATCTACAGGCGACTCGTTTCACATACAGAACCCAACTTGGTGAGACAGTGCGGCCTAGGGTTATTAGATCGTGGCCAATAATAATGATACACACATGCTGAGTACAGGATCTATATCGAGACGTGGCTGTCGAAGGTTTGAGTACCTGGCGGCTCGCAGCGAGCCGTGAGCGAGCCAAACATCTCGTCGGGATTTTTGTCCTGGTGCTGGACAGAAGCCTGCTTGCACCTTTGCCCCGATATGTTTTACCAGTCACAAGCTCACTCCCACATCGCCATGTCAGGTAGCTCATGCAACGGCGGAGGTCGATAAGGCGGTAGCCCGACTGTGATCGCAGCATCGGACTTCTCTTGTTGCGACGACAACCTTGGGCCTGCTGATTGTTCACCGCTCGTCGGCTGCGAAGCATTGTGGTCCCATGCTATCCTCCGCACAAAGTGCGACCACGCCATGATGATGCATCTTGCCACGGTTCCGCACGAAGCTGGGCTCATCCGCCGAGTACGATGGAGCTCTTCGAGTGGACAGCGAAGGAGCGTAGCGATCCTCGGATGTTCGTAGTCAGGCTGGAAGACATTCGCAAAGTACGCCCGTCGGACCTGCTCTGCACAGGCCTTGTACGCCGCATCGTGTTGACTTCTACCGTGCGCCAGGAAGTCGTCACTGCAGAGCTCGAGCTGTCTCGCCGAGATCCACCATCGCAAGCAACGCTTCGAGCAGTATGGTATACAGTGCCAGCTGACCCATGATGTCGCGAGTAGTGGTGTGAAAGGCATGTGACATCAGACTTATGCTGTCCAGATATATACCAGTTTCTGAGCAAGTGCGTGTCGCTCAGTGCGGTCGCCAAAGAGGCGCAAGTTCTTTGCACTCGTGCGTCGCTTTACCTCTTCATCCACCGCATCAATCATGCGAGTATCAAGCCCCTGAATATCTCAAGAATCGACAACTGTGCCCACCGAGAAGGCTACGAGGCCTACCAGCCTTTCGGTCTCCATCGGCACCAAGCCACCGAAGGCGATGTGCGCTACGCTTGAGGGCCAGCTGCACTCGTCCGGCAAGCGCAGACCTTTGCCTACCTGATGACCTGCCTGCGCCCAATATGTCCCAGCTGCATTCTCACGTGTCCCTTGCGACGGGGCGAAGGGATTGGCACAGTAGTCGATGATGCGAGCGGCCGCAGACATTCCTTCAAGATACTTGCATGCGGAATAGTCTCAACGCCATTCTTCGTAATAGCAGTCATTGATCGCCAGACCATCACGGATGGCTCGATCCACAGCAGAAGTTACAGCCAGCGTTTTGATCGCTTCTCCGGACTCGGTAGCAGCGAACGGCATGCACCCGCATGCCATGTGCTTCGCGAACAGCGTCGAATGAAAATTCCTCGCTCTGGGACGGACGGTCGTGCTAGGTGTTCGGTGGCTCAACAGCCGGATCACCGCGATTTCTCTGCACTTGTTGGACAGTAGTTCTACAACTCAATGCCGAGGATGTTCGAGAGTGCGGCGAGCTCGTTTGCCGACTGCTCCAACATTGGACTCCCCTGAATGACCGCCACAGGTGCATTTTGATGATCTCCATCGTCGCATGTTGACGTCGTGAGACCATCATGGACGACAGGCTGGCCGTACTCGGTGATGCCTTCCGACGACCCATCCACTTCGGGCGTCAAAACCGAGTCTTGCGCGTGTGAAACCTTGCTATAGGATGGATAATTCTTGGTCTCGCCGTGTTTCATACCGGGTAAGATGAGGTTGAGTACAGGCAGCGGCTTGGCACTGCGTACCAGGATAGGGCCGACGAGAGACGTTCCTAGCTGTGCATCATTACCACTTTCCACTAAACCGAGTTCTGAAGCTTTATGCTTGTGGAGATATCCACGACCATGGTCAAAGTGGAGGGCTTGATGTCCCAAGCGTAGTAGAGAAAGTGCGGCTCGATGTGCTCGATATCGCCGATCTTGGGATGCCTGAGTACCGAAGTCGTCAGGACAGGTCCTGTTAGTGACTAGAAAGTGCTTTAGATCGTGTACTTCCACCAAGGGATCTCAAGCATCGTCAGCGAGCCGTGCTAACTGAACTGAACAACGTCTCAAAGTGATGGTTAACTCACTCCGTTCATCCTTTGACTCTCGAATCTCTCCTTCGTGAGCCATACTGCATATCTTGCAGCGGCATCTGCACTGGAGCGATGAGTGTGCCTATGTCCGCGCAGCATGTCGCTTGCGAAGGATGCGCCAGACTGCACATCATCTTGCCCAAGCTGCTCCGCCCACACTCGAGCTAGAAAGTAGGCTTCGAACACAGATCTCCAGCTCACCGAGGCATCGCTCTCGTACTCGCAGTCGAACATGCCGCAGTCAAAGTAGCTCAAATCGCCCGCCTTGATCATGGACGAGATTGTGGGTACCTCCGGGTACGGCACGCGTGGGACGTAGAGGAAGATACGTCGCCACCACGCTGGCACGTCGGCAACGAAGTAGCCCATCTTGTCAGCATCTTGACAGATCGTGCCGAGATGTTTGGTGGCCTGCCGAATCCTAATCTCCCAAATCGACGTCCAGACGCCGAAGAGCACGCCGAGGATCGTGAGGACTGTCAAGATGTAGCTGAGTATGGACTTCTGGTGGCTGTCGAATCGCTCCCAGGACATCGTTCGTGCTAGATGCGCGTTGTCGTCCGAGAAACGGTCTCTCACATCAACTCTCGTACATACAACTTGAAGACCGCGAAAGGGAGTATCTCCGCATCACAGCGAGAAAAATCGTTCTCAACACGCCTGCGGTCTTGACAGCATTGTATCTCCGCTCACTGTAATATCGCCCTCCGAGCGGCAGACTGCCGCATGAGGTCGAACATCGAAGGAAAGGATAAATGAAATGTTTCATAAACCAGAGCACTGCGCGTGAGCGCTCCTTCTTCGTGATTGGAACGCACAACATGGTCATCTGAGCCGTTCCTTGACTGTGGTACACTGTACCGTACGCCAATTGAGATTCTGCCATTTGAGCGTCGAAGGCTCACGGAGGCTCCATGCGATGCAAACATACATGTAGTAGGTTATCGGACGGCATGCGAAACAGTAGTCGAAAGTAAGATGCATCGCCTGCTCTCCGAACGCCAAGTTGAGTCACGGGTCCCGCGTCATCCTCGCATTGTTTGCCCAACGCGCTTCGCGTCTCCCCAAGCTCGGAAATCAACAAACCAGCTTTTACAACTGCACCATCAAATCCTGCAGCAAAATCCGGCAACAAAAGCAACCGGTCAATTTCAAGGACGTTGCACCGCCGACGCCGCTAACAGTCAACAGTGACGATACGGCAGATGCTCCATGGTTGGCCGGAGCGTCACCGGAGAAATGTGGGCGCACGCGCTTTGGGAACAGTGTCAGGCTTTCAGCTCTCCACTTTCAAGGCCTAGAGGGGCGAACATCGTAACACAAAGCTGTGGCTGCGGGTGATTAGGAAGAGGGGTCAAATAGAAGGATTGGAGCTAGTCTGGCGGGAGCTCCGAGAGTTGTTTTGCTCGACAAGCGAACTGTGAGACCAGTGTCTACAGCAACGAGACCTCGATTTCAATGGCAGATTCGACAGACTCGAGCGCTCTGACGTAGACGGGGAAAAGATCGGAATCGCACAAGGCGATCTGTCGATTTTCCTTGGTCGCTGCCACGCGCGCTGGCGAGACGCAAGGGCGATGAGGGTATCCGAGCGTTTTCTTGGGCGTGGGGTTTTGACGAGCGCTTGCGAGCGGCCAATAGCGGAGGTTCGTTGGCTCAGAGGGTATTGCGCGATTGCCCTATCGGCATGCCGCTATCGCTGTGGCAGAGTGGAATGCTATTGGGGGTTCGAGATCGTAGCAGCCACAGATGCGGCTTGATGGCGGAGAGCTCCTGGCCATCAAGTGCAAAGGTTTGCAGCTCTACAGGTGAGCCTTGCGAGCTTGCAGGAAGCCTGTGAACGGTTGCCCAATGGTTCTGACGGTGGTCTGTACTTGATACACGTAGCGAAGGGCTGCTGGCGGGGGATTGCTGGCGGGCTGAGGATGGGGTACCTTGCGCCGATCCCAATCGCTTCCGCAATGCTGATTTCTATGTTCGGACATAGCCATACGGCGACGGCATTTCTGACCGTCAAGCAGCGATATGGTATCGATGGCGTTGTTGCGATCGCACGATACGCGCTGGGAACAACATGACCCACATGGGCATTCATCAAGGTCTATAGCAGACTTTGCATGGTAATGGTAGAAATCAAGGTTGCGTCTTCACTTTCCGGACGTATCGCCGATGGTTGTCACGGCGGGTTGCTGCTCCACTGCGGACGCTGCGCGAGTTTGACCATCCCCATTGGCCATGCTGCACGCGCTCTGCTTTCGCTTCTCGCGGTCTTAGCCACAGCTCCATCATCATTGTAATGTCGTGAGAGGCGCAGTCTGTTGCAGTAGTCAGGCACATTTCTTGGTGGAGCTGTCTGTCGGTATCTGTGCGCTACGTGCGGGCCAAGCCTCCAGGAACCAAGCTGTCCCAGCAACGCAACGACCCTCAGCTGTGCTACTCTGCTCTTGCACCGCGACCACCTTCTTGCACCTTAATTCTCACCACTCCCTACAGCAGTAGCAATACTCCAAGGCAGTCGTCCTCCTGCTGGTCCTTGCTTGTCGACAGCAACTGCTATCACTAATCTGGCACCCGAGGATTTCCGCCCATTCATTCGTTACCCTCCCCGCCAGGACGACAGACGAGCTTTTCGCTGCAGTACCTCTACCTCCTCAGGACTCCGCCAACAGCGATAGCGAGCATCTTATCGAGACATTGGCCATTGGACGACCAGCCATATCACGACACAACTCTACCACCACGCACTCGATTCGACGGCTTGGATAGACTCCTCGACAGGGCACGAGACACAGCAGCAGCAGCTCACTGGACGCTTTGAATAGCACGTCCAGTATACCACGACAGCATACCTACAACACATCATGGAGTACTCTTCGCCACTTGCCGCCATGCGGCCGCAGCCATGTCCAGCTTGGGGCAATCGGCGTGATCTCCCACTGCCACGGTCAAGATGCGCAGCATTCGAGACATACGTCCCACACAGCTTCGACTTCAAGAACATGAGCATGCAACATGTGTCCCAGAAGACGGACTACTTCTCGCCGCGACCTGTGCGTGGCTCGTCACCGACTTCGAGTCTCACAGCCGATCTGGATGCAAACTTCCACATCGACCAGAGGTATGCATTGAGGGAACAACCGACATTCCTCAACTCCAGCTTCTAGAACAATGCCTGACAATGCTGCAGTCCACAGATCGTGACGCCAAGACGGTCACTCTTTACGGCGCAGCTGTTCAAGCCAATGGGTGACTTTGGTGAGTACAATGTTTCTACCACAGTGGAGCAAACGCTAACACAAGGCAAGACCGTCTCATAACGCCGCCATTGCACGAAGGAGCCATCACACCTCCAGTCGACTCGTCCTCGCCTGGCATCGATCACATGGACCTCTCGCCGCTGCCGCACAAGCCGCCATACTTCACAGCACAGGTCACTCTTCCCTCGCCATCGCCAGAGGAGACGCCTGACGAGACTTTCATGTCACCAGACCTCTTGTCACCAGACGAGATCGTACCGTTTCAGCCACTGCCAGTGCACACCCCGGCTTTCTTGTCGATACCAGAGTAAGATGCGATCTTGCTTGCAACCATTGACAGCTATTGACAATTGTACAGGAGAAAGCGACCAGCAACGCGACCAGGACTCTCCCGCGCGAAAGGGTACACCACCATCGCCATCCCACAGCGACCTGCCAGCGCCGAGACCTCACTGCCGCCCTTTCGATTTGGCAATGTCGCGACCGCCCTCACGTGCTCGTCGACGCCGAGCTTAGCCGACACCCTCACAGCCTCACCAATAGCTGAAGCCGAGACATTCGGCTCCATGCTCCCGCCACCACGAAGAACTTCCATCGGAGCTGCAAGCCGCGCCGTTGGCTCACCCAGCGGTTGTCATGTCCGCAAACCTTCCAACGGTCGCGCGCCGCTTGGCAGGCCGCCTCGGAAACAGATCCGCCGCTCCCTGAGCATGTTCCAACACCCTGACGACGTGATGAAAGAGGATTCAGATGTGTATGACCAGCAGATATCGCCGCCGCTGTCGTCGATGATGGAGGTGGAGCAAGAGAGCACACTCAAATTGCCGCACTTCATACCTGAAGAGGACGCAGATGGGCTACCACGCATATCACAACAGACCATGGCCGATGTGCTGGACAGCAAGTACAACAATCAGTACAAGAAGATTGTCGTCATCGACTGTCGCTTCGAATACGAGTACAACGGCGGCCACATTGAATCCGCCGTCAACTTCAACGACAAACAGCAACTCGCCGAGCAGCTGTTCGCCAACTCCGCCTCCCCTTCCAACACCCTGCTAGTCTTCCACTGCGAGTACTCCGTCCACCGCGCGCCTCTCACAGCAAAATATGTCCGATCCCACGACCGCACAGTCAACATCGCGAACTACCCCAACCTCTCCTACCCCGAAGTCTACATTCTCGAGGGCGGCTACAGCAAATTCTTCGAGCAACACCGCAACAAATGCTACCCGCAGAACTATGTTGAGATGAACGATCAACGGCACGAGCAGGCTTGCGAACGCGGTATGGCAAAGGTGAAGGGACGACAGAAGCTCTTCCGCGCGCAGACCTTTGCTTTTGGGCAGACTGCTGCGGATATTGATGACAGTCCTACAGCCATGGGCAAGGGCGCGAGTCTGCTCAGAGGCGGGCTTGGGCCTAGGAGTAGCAGTGCTTTTGGCCCTGGGTCGGATATGGGCGAAGTGATGAGCTATGCGAGGAGGATGGCGAGCTACTGAGCTGCGCTGTCGTGATGACATAAGGAGGATCTTCGACCTTTCTTCGACTGATTGTTTGACTATACACTTTTGGTGCTGCGTTTGAGCGAGCACTGGGGAGGTGTCTTTACGCGGTTGCCTTTGGCGACAGGCGGGGCGTTTTCTGAGAAGGGCTCATTGATAGATGGGTTGCTATCTTGGATCGACCATACAAAGAGGGGAAGCATTTCGTAATTCGTCTGGGGGAGGAGCATGGCAGCCCATGGCTCCTGCACAAGAATTGTACAAGCACATCTTCACATCAGCTCCTGTTCCCCAGCCAGACTCACCTGTCACAGCGCATGGCCAAGTAAGGTATCTCTGACCAGCTACAGTATTATGTACGACATAGCAACAGCTCCGCTTTGCTGTGGCGCTGTCAGCTCCGGGCTTGGGCTCGGCATCCACTCCCGTCCCGCGGCATTTGGCTAGCTGCCTCATCAACCTGCGACCTGCATGTACATCGTCACATCTCCTCGATCTACCGCTCGAAAGAGGGGATCGGCTCGTAGGCTGACGGGTGTACCTGGCGGGGTGCGGAGATGTCATGCAGTGTTGACAAGATACTGACGTAGAAATGCGTAAAAGGCATTGAATGTCTAGAGTACATAATGAAGTATGCGGTAAGTTAGGTCTGCTCATCACTGTTCCTCAAGCACTTTGAGATCTCGTTAATCCATTGCGTTCGTGTCTCCTAAAATCATGTATCTGTCTTCTGCTCTCGCGCTCGCGAGCGCTTTAACTGCGAGCTATGCTCAGGAATTGATCAGCGACCCTGGAGTGTACCAGTCTGAGTTATTGGAAGTTGTACATCTGTACTACGATGAATTTCCGACGGGTCAGTGAATGGATTTCATTAGCAGTAGAGACGACACGAGATGCTGACTTCCGAACCCAGGCATCGCTGTCTCGAGCACTGGCAGGAAGTTCTCGAACTACCCTGGCGGACTGGACGGCAACAATACCTATCGTGGAACGACACCGAAGTATACGATCGCTGAGCTGTTCTCGAATAACACGGAGCGAGCATGGCCAAGTGTAGAGATCAATCTACCACCTGGAGGTGTGATAGCTGTCTTCGCAATATCCGAATCGCACAACCCTGACAGCCTCTCACAGGCGCCATAAACTACACAACATACCCACCAACCGGTGCAAACTACCCCAACTACCTCATTGGTAGCCAGTCAATAGTCGTCGACTCCCTTGACAGGGCCTGGATTCTTGATACAGGGCGTGTGCAAACGCCAGAGGGTGTTCTCGTGCCAGCTTCTTACGGCGGCCCAAAGCTTATTGGCGTTGACCTGACAAACGACACGATCATTCAGACGACAATTGTCTTTCCTCCCAATGTGGCGTACGCCGACTCCTACCTCAACGATATACGCTTTGATCTCCGCGCGAATCTCTCCGGCACGACTGGCAAAGGTGTGGCCTACATCACAGACTCAAGCACCGAAGGGCGCAACGGCATTGTGATTGTCGATCTTGGATCCGGCAGTTCCTGGCGCCACCTCGAAGGCCACCCTTCCGTGCGGCCCGAGCAGCAACACGTGAACTACCTTTGGGGGACACCAATCTACGCTTTCCAACCGGGCGGCAAACCATTCACGTACCTCAACTTTGGTTCTGACGGCATCGCATTGTCCGCTGATGGCGAGACGCTGTACTACAAAGCTGTAGCGAGCCGGTACCTTTACTCCGTGCCTACAGCTCGGCTCCGCGATCAGAGCGCAACGTCTGAGATCCAGGCGCAGCAGGGAGTGCAGAACCTGGGCCAGACAGGCATCACGGACGGCATGGAGACGGACACGAACGGATTTATCTATCATGGCAACATGGAGCAAAATGCTGTGTCGTTCTTCAATCCCGCCAACGGCACGGATCAGCTGTTCGTAAGAGATCCGCGAATTAATTGGGTCGATACTGTGAGCTTTGACATGTTACTTGACGTGGCGTGTACACTTGCTAACATCAGTGTGCAGTTCTCGGTCGGTACTGATGGCTATCTGTACTTCACTGTCAACCAGCTCGTACTTGGGCCTGGCGAATACCCCGGAACAGACAGGCGAGTCAAGCCGTATGTGCTGATGAGAGCGAAATTGCCGAACAACGGTGCAAAAGTGTCATTATGCTGAAGTGGGAGACTGAAGCAGTGGTTTTAATGCTACATCTACATCTATGCACAGAGCACATCGCTACCTTGAGCTCTATCGAACATCTCGAATCCGATCCATGACAGCCAATAATCCTCTTGCCTGACCTGCAGCAAGAGGTTGCACAGATATCGACATTTCAGTCTCGGCTTCATCTAGGTGTCTCAGCGCACTTGCTCGATGTTGCTCAATGATCATGTTCAAGCCTGGTAAGAACAGCGCCGGCGGAGCAATGAGCCTTGCGGCAGCGACAGCAAGATCCCAGTGATCTTGACCACTAAGCCGTAAGCAAACGCTTCGACAAGATCGCGGTATGTCAAGAAATTGCCTGCTTCGAGCTCCACGGCGGCGTGTGCGAGGCATTCGACGATGTAGGGGAGAGATCCGTCCATCTCGTCGTATTCTTTGAGCAATCGCTCCGCTGTACCTGGCCCTGTTGTCCACGCAGGAGGGCAGAAGAAGCGCGATCGATAGAGATCTTGGGCCAAGATGCATCTCAGATGCGATCTTACTGTCTTGCGAGCTGCTGACGGTTAGATCGTCTCGCGGAGCTATGCGACGCTTCGCTGCCATTGCCCTCCTGTCAAGCTTATTGTGCCATGACATCTCATCAATCGTGCGATGTATTCAAGCAGATCTGCCTCGAGATACCCGCGCGGCTGGGATCTGAGCTGCGATGTTGCACGGCGTACAAGAAGGTGAAGTGGTCCACGCTTCGTCCGCATGCATCAATCATAATATGGCACATCGAGCACCGATCTGGCAGCACCGTGTGCTTGACAATCTCGCGAACGCAGCCGCAGAACTTGAGCCTCTAAGGGCGGATCACTGTGTCTTCTGGTTTCGAATATTTGCGGGTGGCATGTTCGGGCAAGAGGACTTCAGGGCAGCGTTCATGCGAGCCAGAGACCGATGGCATCACAGAAATCGACCTCCGCCTCTCGGACATCGGCTCACAGGTGTGGACTCCATACAGAACTACCAGCCTGCACTCCCGTTTCTCGGAACGGATGTCTACGATGTCGAGTTCATGAGGTGTGCGGGAGAAGACAGTTTTAGGGGTCAGCAGCGACAGGCTCTATTGGAGCTTCGGGATGCGATTGAGGATGCTCAGAACCAACCACCAAATGAGGTAGTCGCACCCAGGAGGACGAGAACGAGGCCGAGGGAGTCGCAACGTTGATGATGACGGCCGTCCATTGTATGGACGGCTCGGGGTCGCCTGCCTGAGTGTGCATGTCAATAAATCAATAGGGTAGTTGAAGATAGGAACATTGTCAGAAGTTCCCGTGGATGATTGCTTAGTGGAGACCCCATTCCCGGTAAAATGTCATTGCTCCTCGGCATCTAATCGCTGGAGTGTTTGTGCAGATCCATGATGGTGTTCATGCACATCTATCGTGCGTTCTAGGTCGGCCACCGCACATGTGCCATATTTGCGTCCGGACCAGTAGCCGCATGCTGCGAAACTCCCTAAGCTTGGACTCTGCTCACATCGTTCACAGCATGACCAGCCCGGCACAAGATCAAATCGACCGGGTGCTCGATTCCCTAGCCGAACCAGCAACCGAACTTATAGATACAACCATGTACGACTGCTCATACCACATCCACTGTTTCATCATGGGCATCGGTGGGCAAGCAGGCTATCGAGCCGCAACATTGCCCGCGCATGACGCATGGCGCCGGCGCCACAACATCACAATCTTAGGGCCATCTCGGCATCCCATCGTCAGCGTGGAGCACGCCTTTCGAGCTGCGCTGGGTTTCCTCACGGAAGCGAGCCTCGTCTTGGGTCGGATAGGAGACTCAGATGGGAATGTTTGGGGGAAGCGTCGACTGGCACTTGAGGTGATCCGGCAAAGCCTGATGCGCAGAGCGCAGAACCTTTATGGGATAGTCATGGATGCGTCCTTCGCCGGGACGACAATTCCGTAGAGCCCCGGTGTAGCGCAAGCTAAACATCTACCCGAGAACTGCTCCTCAGCCAGGTGGGTTCTGCTCGATCTGATGGTCCACGAGGCGGTCGCACAGATTATGTACACTACAGAGCATAGGGCAAGGAGGCAGCCCTCAACTTTGTCGTCTTCAATCTGGAGGCAGTACACACGCTCGCTGCGATATCGTGTCTCATATCCTGACGCCCTTGCTGCGGGCCAAATTCACAAATGCTCCCGCCTGGTGCCCAGCCCATTGTAACGTATTGCCGAACGAGCTCCCCAGGATTCTCACTTCGTCCAGCCGCCTGTCAAGGAATGCTTCCGTGTCCTTGAACTCCGTGCTCTGATCCTGCGTTTGGTAGATCTCGACCGCAGCGTACACACTTGATAGAGAAGCCCGCTTCGTGTACCATGAAGTGTCGACCGAGATGTCGCCAGCCTGGAACCAGATCTCATCGCTCAGCTTCGCCAGCTCTCGAAGTGAGGCAGGTATGTTCTCTGCGAATGACATCTGCCCGAGGGCGCCTTGCCAATGAGGCACCACTCCAGCCTCCGCATTTGCCCGCAGTCGCTCGAGCACCAGACTTCGAACCTTCCGTCCGACGCCCCAGCTTTCGTCCACGAATTGTACCTTGTTGCCTAGCGCCAATCGCCGTGTGACCAAGTGGTACATTACTAGGTCGAAGGGTCCTTTCTTAAAGAGATTCGTGCTGATGTCAAGATACCCAGTATCTTTCGCGCCAAGGTTGAGTGCGTCCTGAGTGAAGCCTGACTTCGGAACATGCTCGTATGCGGCAGCGAGAATGGCCTGCTCAACAGGAGGGTATGCGGGAGGCGCATCATGCTCGTAAGAGTGGTAGAGGCTGCGCTGTTGCTGGAGGAGGCTGGCTCGGACACCTGCGGGAAGCTGGAGGACGCTGCGTGCTACCCTGAGGGAGGATGCCATGAGAACTACACTGGACCTGTAGCGTGGAACTTATTGATGTTGCGGAGGAGTCCTAAAGATGAATCGGTGGTGACCATCAGTGTGGCCAATGACGGATGTGTGAGTCGGCTCCACCGCCCGGCAGAACCGAAGTCTGTCACAACCTCACACTTCATCTTCTGTCCTCTCAGCAAGCAAGACATGCATCATGGTTACCATCCACCATGTTTGCTGTCGGATGGCTGCGGTGTAGAGATGCGTGATAGGCATGACGAAACGTGTAAGTCTCGACTGTAGATACCATTGCCGTCAATGTACATCATACGTTCTTCTCTCTTGCTTTCTGTCATATATACCCCTACGAAAAGAGATAGTTGAGGGCATGATCCGAATGCCGCGACGAAGCGCTATGATAAACTTGAGTCCTCCTCCTACAAAGTGGTCCGCAGAGGGACAAGGTCGACGCGGTTCATGGGTCGGACGTGGCACCGTTCAAACAGTGGTATACCGGAGCCGTTTGACCACGATCCGGACATGACCAACACCAAGCGAAGAGGTCTACGACAGGCGATGTCGAGGGCATGCATCCTCGCGTGCCTGAGGCACCTGGGTGCAGATGTCCCAGCAGTGTCTGTCAACGAGTCGCCCGCCGGCAGCACGATGCAACCGATACAGCACAATAGGATGCGATCCGACTCGATCAATAGCGAAAGGCTCCTCACAATACAATGCTATTGTCCACTGCTATTGTCGAACGTGAAGTGTCCTCAAGGTGAATCAGCAACAACAGGATTGGTGGGGCAGGGCTTGTGTAAGGACGCGTTAGCGCGTGAATTCACTAATCACTGCTGCAACGCGTACTACAAATCCTGCTCCTCTACGCACTTCCCCTCGACACCACTCCACCTTCTATATCTTGCACAATCTCGACCGAACATCTTCGATCAAGACCAACGTGCAACAACACTACGTCCACACACCACACACACATATCTCCACCTTCCCCTCCCCGCAGCAGTAAGATGGCTCCTCCACCTCGCCAGACCTGCGATCCCAATGCGGCATGGGCATTGGGCTTGAAGCCTGGCCAGAAGGTGCCGAAGCGCAAGGCCGAGGATGGTAAGTCAATACCAATACACAACAAAACTTGAAGATTTCACTTACACACTATAGTGCCAACCACCGCCGCCCCTCCCGCCAAAAAGGCGAAGCCTGTGCCGGTCAAGCGAGTCAAGCCGAAGCGTGTGCCACCTCCAGTCGCGTACAAGAGTACAATGCGCCCGTCTGCTCCGCGTCCCGTCGTCCCACCTCAAGTTGCTGCTCCGATGCAGCAACAACGTGCCGCGCCTTCCCTCAAGCGCGCACGTGAAGAGGAGACCGGCGACGACCGGCAGATGAAGAAGGCGCAAGTGATGGAGCCCCCGATGGCGCCGAAGCCATCCTCGAGCATGCCAGCCGTCAAGGCTCCCATGTACGCGCCACGCGACCTCCCGAAAGCCCTCTTCAAGAAGCGCACCATCGACGAGATCGATGAGGTCGGCAGCAGCAGGCCACTGGGCCCTGACTACAAGCTGCCAGAGACTCGTGCCGAGGCGAAGAAGGCACCGGAGAAGGTGGTGAAGAAGGAGGTCGTACCAAACCCGGCCGTCTTCAGCGACGACGAGGAGGATTTCATCGTCCCTGACGATGAAGTTGAGTACCGCAATGACGCGCCAAAGAAGCGCCGCAAGCTCTCCGCCTCCTCCGCCACTTCCTCCGCCTCCTCCGCCGCCCTCACCAAGAAGCAAGTCGAGCCAAAGGCTAAGACCGCTGCTACCATCCCCCCTCTCAAGACTGTCGAGTCAAAGGCCAAGAAGACCTCCGCCGACACTATTGCCGCCGCCACCGTCACTGAGCCAGAGGCTAAGACGACCTCCGCCAGCAACCCCAACACCACGGTCGACCCAGAGGCTATCATGCCCGTCGCCACCACAATCACTGTCGAGCCAGAGGCTACCATGCCCACCGCCGACACTGTCACCTCTCCTCCACCCGCCGCCTCTACCCTGGCCGGTATGGAGTCAACAGAAGACTCGCATGACACCATCTACGCGTCTCACTCCTCCATATCTGGCAATGACGCCTCGATCTCCTCGGCGCCCACCTCTACGACGCCTACCTCCCCCCCACCTTCCGCTCTCACGGCCGCCAAGAAGCAGATTGCTGGAGAGCGCATCGGCACTGACGGCTATGGCATCGGTACGAAAGGCCGACTCGTCCGCCAGCCAGGCCAGAAGGGTGTTGCGCAAAAGGTGCGTAAGAACAGTCGCACCAAGTCGCCGACTGACAGCGACTCATCGGTGCCCAAGAAGAAGAAGCGCACCACCAAGCGCAAGGAGGATAGCGCTTCTGAGGGAGGGGATGGTGAGCGGGCATAAAGACCTCGCTCCTACCTCACCGTCATCGCCGCCACAGCATACCACTGCTGTTGGCCACACTGCATTCACGTCAATTCACCTTAAGGAGGGAGAGCTCTGTCAATAACAACATCACAACATCGCCTCTCAAAAGCGCCACAGCGCTTTCCGGCTTGCTTCATCTTCCTTCTAGGCGTTCGGATATCACTCACTGGCACACATTATCGCCCTCACCACCTCGCCGCCCCACCGACTTCATTCTTGCGCCACCTCACCACACCGTTCTTTCACCGCCGCACTGCCTCACCGCATGCGTCCCTTATCGTCGCAATCGGTCGCCTAGTTGGCACTGACTGCCTCGATACCTCACCACAACACAACGTCACCCTCAGTCGCCTAGTTGGCGCTTTGGGGTACTGTCATCACTCAGCCGCCTAGTTGGCAGCTGGGCTCGATGCAGTGCATGATGGGATATGAGGGGCTCACACCTGGCTGCCATGTTGGCGGCCGGGTAGAGAGCTACTGGGCATAACGAGGTTCGGCAGGTGCAAAACACGGGCACAAGAGCGGTGATACAGGCACAAGAGGATATAAGAGTGGATTCAGGGGGGCTTTTCGGCGCATGGGGTCAGTGCGGTACTTGGTTGCTTTTCTCGCTTGGGTTCTTGGGTGCCGGCGTGCACAGGTTCTTGGGCTACTTTTCTTGCTTGGAGTTCCGCGGATTGCCTTTCTTGGTCGGGCCTGGCGGGTCGCTAGGGTGTTGGAAGCTGACCTGGCTATGCTATGGGATACGACTGGGATGCATTGCTTGTTTGCGCTTGGGACATCACTGCGGGTCACTCTCTCGACACCATCGCGACTGAGATTGATGGGGAAGAAATGGAGGGTTCATGGCTACTCCAAAGCGGCTTTTTGGCCAGCTCGATGCAATTGCTGTCACTGAAACTCGTCTGCACGTTCACCGCCTCGTTATGTTCGTGACCTCTCCAGACTGCTCATCGCTAGTAATCTCAACGTCTACGATGCGAGTCCGACACGTGACAGCGTGCAGCGACGCGAGGTGGCGAAAGTGCCAAGACATCTCAGGCGCGTCTTCCAGACGCGACCCTATCAACAGCTACCGTCGCCACCACCTCCATGCGACCTTGACAGCACATGTGCGTTGTAGACCCCTAGCCATCTACATCCGCTATGACTGTTGCAATTGAAAAGGAGAACGTTCCGCCTGCCGCCAGAGGACCCAAAGGACGGCTTTACGGCGGCACGCCCCAATCAGTCGACCACCTGATCAAGCCGTTCAAATGCCCGGGAGCAGAGACGAGCAAGCGAGTGTCAGAGAAACCAGCACGCAAACGGCGGAAAGTTGACTACGGTGGAGGCGACGGCGAGATCGAGGACGGGGACAAACCCTACACCAACGATGACAGACTGGCCTTGGCAACGAGAGACATCAACAAGTTTCCAGTCTTCAAGCCGAAGGATCGGGACAGCTCGTTCAGAGCGCGTTTCGCAGTGCCGTTGAAGAACAAGGACAGTACTGCCTACAATTCGTCGAGACCGCCACCTCTGCTGGGACTGCGAGCGGGGACCGTGTATGTGGCAAAGGCATTGCATGACCCGAGCGGCGAGTTCGCGATCGTGCTGTTCGATCCGACTATAGATGGCAAGCCCGACCCTGCAGTAATCGAGGAAAGCGACAAGAAGCCCGATGGCAGCCAGAAAGAGAAGATGGACGTACCACTTATGCACAAGAGTCTGGCTGAGATACTGGGGATCAAGAAGCAGGTGGTGACAGATCGCCCGAAGGTACCAGTGGTGATTGATCCGAGACTGGCGAAAGTGCTACGACCACATCAAGTCGAGGGTGTGAAGTTCTTGTATCGATGCACTACCGGCCTGATTGATGAGAACGCACAAGGGTGCATCATGGCAGATGAGATGGGACTGGGCAAGACGTTGCAATGTATCACTTTGATGTGGACGTTGCTGAAGCAATCGCCTGAGGCTGGTAAGGGCACGATATCGAAGTGCGTGATAGCATGTCCTTCATCACTTGTCCGCAATTGGGCGAACGAGCTGGTGAAGTGGCTTGGACCGGACGCTATTGTGCCGTTCGCAGTGGACGGCAAGGCATCGAAGGAGGAGCTGACCATGCAGATCAAGCAGTGGGGTTCAGCTACAGGACGATCAGTCACTCGACCGGTACTTATCGTGTCTTACGAGACGCTGCGGCTGTACGCCCAGGAGATGGCGGGCATGCCCATCGGGTTGATGCTGTGTGATGAAGGGCATCGCCTGAAGAATGCGGAGTCGCAAACATTCGAGGCACTCACCAGTCTCAATGTCAAGATGCGAGTCATTCTATCCGGCACGCCTATTCAGAACGACCTGTCGGAGTACTTTGCTCTCCTGGACTTCGCCAATCCAGGCTACCTGGGCACCCGACAAGACTTCCGCAAGCAGTATGAGATCCCCATCCTGCGAGGTCGCGATGCTGCTGGCTCCGACAAGGATATTGCGAAAGGCAACGAGCGACTGGCTGAGCTGCTCACACTCGTCAACAAGTTCATCATTAGACGGACAAACGACATTCTCTCAAAGTACCTGCCAGTCAAGTACGAGCACGTCGTCTTCTGCAACAATGCGCCGTTCCAGATGGATTTGTACAATTACTTCATCAAGTCTCCAGAGATCCAGTCTCTGCTTCGCGGCAAGGGCAGCCAGCCTCTGAAGGCCATCGGCATGCTGAAGAAGCTTTGTAACCACCCTGATCTCCTGAATCTTCCCGATGACCTCCCTGGCTGCGAACAGCACTACCCTGACGACTTCGTTCCCAAAGACGCTCGTGGCCGGGATCGCGACGTCAAGCCTTGGTACAGTGGGAAGATGCAAGTTCTTGCTCGCATGCTGACACGCATACGAGCGGACACGAATGACAAGATCGTGCTGATCTCGAATTACACCCAGACATTGGATGTCTTCGAGCAGCTCTGCCGCGCGAACAAATATGGCTCCCTGCGACTCGACGGCACGATGAATGTCAACAAGCGGCAGAAGCTAGTCGACAAGTTCAATGACTCCAATGGCGAGGAGTTTGTCTTTCTGCTATCTTCAAAGGCAGGCGGCTGCGGGTTGAATCTCATCGGCGCCAATCGCTTGGTCCTCTTCGATCCCGACTGGAATCCCGCCGCTGATCAGCAAGCTCTTGCTCGCGTCTGGCGCGACGGACAGAAGAAGGACTGCTTCGTGTATCGCTTCATCGCCACTGGTACAATCGAGGAGAAGATCTTCCAGCGACAGTCGCACAAGCAGTCTCTCTCCTCTTGCGTCGTGGACAGCGCCGAGGACGTCGAACGCCACTTTTCGCTCGATTTGCTACGAGAGCTCTTCCAGTTCAAAGCCAACACCACCAGCGACACGCACGATACATTCAAGTGTAAGCGTTGCAAAGCCGGGAAGCAGATCCTAAAGGCGCCAGCGATGCTGTATGGCGACACAAGTACGTGGAATCACTTCACGAATACCGAGGGTATAGCTGGACCGTTGGGAAAGATTCAGGACTTGCTCTTGAGGCAGGAGTGTGACGGCAATGATGTCAGTGCGGTGTTTCAGTATATATCGCACTGAGAGATGGCCGATGCAAGGCAGATGAGTGTTGGAGAGTCACGGTCGCTTTATACATCAATAGATTGCAGTTCGCACACATCCTTTCTCGAGTCCCGATTGCATGATCTGGGTATCTTTTAATACGATCTCGAGTGCCTGCCAAGCGAATCATCAGATGTCCACCTTGCTAGGCCGCGTGAGGGCCGTTTTCTCACCTCAGCCCATGAATTTCCAAGGAGCTCACTTCAACCCCGCGAAAACCCCCTCATCCAACCCCCTCGCCACCAACTCCTCAGGCGTAACACTCTGCCGATGCCTCGTCCACTCCTTCTCATGCTGCCCGTACAGCGCCTGCACAGTCGGACTCATCGTACTAGCCCCACCCAAACTCTGCAGACTATTCCTCTTCGCAGCCCGACTCGTGCCGCCATTCGTAGTATTGATCGTGCCCGCCAGACTTGTCCGGCTTGCCCGCCTGGCTGTCGCCTTTGCTGGATCCATGGGCGGTTTGATCGGACTCGTGAGGTGGGATTTGCTGGTGCGGGACGCGATGGACTGGGTTTCGGGATTCATGCTAGGGCGAAGGGTTTCGGCTAGGGAGGTGCGGCTTGGTGAGTTCAGGAGGATGCCATTGGGCATTGGCGGGCTGGCGGAGCGAGCGAGGTTGATGGCTGAGGCGTTGGGGGTGGTTTGAATGGAGCCGTTGGGGCGGACGGAGCCAGGGCGTGAAGGCGGACCTTGTGAGGAGGCTCGTTGGCCGTTCGAATACATCATCTTGTTGGGTGAGCGGGAGCGGTGAGGAGAGTCTGGAGATATGGGCGAGAGGATTGATTGGGGTGGTCGCATCGAGACTGGGGATACTAGCGTTGGTGTTCCTCTGCCGGAGCCTGCGGCAGAGTTCACTGGGCTGACGTTGCGGAATGATGCCGGCGGGCGCACATCCTCTGTAGTAGGTACGTGGGGTGGTACACCAGCGCCTGCCATTGACTGTCGTAGAGGAGACTCCGCGCGATCTTGCTGAGCTACAAACGCATTCCCTTGACGCGCAAGTGGTGACATGTTTCGCGGCATGTCCGGGCTAGAATTCCGTGGTGACAGTGCGAAGCCTGGCAACGATCGTCGTTTTTTCTTCTTCTCTGTCGGCAGATCCGAGTTCTTGTATGTTCTTGACTTGACCACTGGAGGTTCTGCGGACATCTCGTCTTCCTCCATGTCATCCTCCGGTCCCATGATTACCTCGTGCTCTTCATCCGCTTGAAGGATGGGAGGTAAATGAGCTGTACTGGCGCTCTTCGGGAATCCGTTCGCGTATGGAAGGTTCGTGGTCTGCAACTTCATGGGTCCTGGTGGACCAGGTGATCGCCCTGATCTTGGCTCTTCTGAGGGTGGCTGTGCTGTAAATGTTTTCGTTGTGGGCACTGGAGGAGGGGCGGATGACTGTTCCGAGACGCTATTGCCGTTGGGCTGCTCTACCACAGATGCGCGGCTGCGAATTATATCAGCCGTATGCTCTAGCCTAGAGAATCATGGAAGGCTCACCTCTTCCGCCTGCCCAATCGACCAGAGAGGAACTTTCTCAAACCTCGTTGCTGACCTTCTGGAGGAGTTGCTGGCTTGCCCTGCACATTATTAGTATTTCTGCCCAACGAACCACATTGAACCTCGCTTACAGTTGTTCCCGATGATCCCTGACTACTGCTAGCACTCGAGACATTCTGTGACGGCGCCCGAACAGACCCGCCAGAGTTCAGCACGCTCATGGTGGGTGGTGCCCATCTTTCCTCGTCCCCACAGACGACGATGTACCAAGCCACCTTCTCCTCAGGCGCGACCTTGTCCCTCAGATCCATCATAGCAGCCCACTGGTCGTTGCCCAGTCCCTTCCCGCGCACATCTTCCACATCAACCCCAAGCTTGATCTCCTCGCACACATCTGCCACGTAGGCATAGGGCTGGCTGGTAGCGCTGGAGGACACGTCGTTAGGGTCGTACTGCTCGACGAAGCGCAGGTGGTGGAGATGCTCCATGCTTTCAGGGTAGAGCTCGTGGAAGTTCTGTAAGAGGGTCAAGGTCGTCTGCGGTGCCACAAGCCATTCTGCCGCCGCGTCGTCGAGATTCTGGAAGATGATGTGGACGCGGATCAAAGGGCGGGGCCAGCGGAAGCCATGGAGGAGGTAGACGGGCATGGTCGCGTGCCTTTGGAATGTCCTGGTTCGGCCTCGAGAGTGTATGAGATGGAAGTCTCTGGACCACACTCTAGATACAACGTCGAAGTCGAACAGACGCCCAGCGTCCAGGGACACAGTACACGGCGGTTGTGTGCCTACGCCGTGCTGCCAATCCGTGCGTCTTGGTCGCGAGTCTGTGCTCTGCTACGATGTATATTACCGGGACTCCCTTGCTGCTGTTTTTCCTCGTCCGAGTGACTGCCTCGTGTCACCGTCCTCAAGTGATTCCAACACGCGCAGAGCGGTGGTCTTCAGACTTCGGAATGACAGCAGAGATCGGCAGCGCGCGATCGGCAAGAATCGTCGTGAAACCTTCGAATCTCTGGTAGCCGTTGGGTTCTAGGGCGCTGGCCTGGCCCGAGCGGGTCCGTTCGGGGAGTTTCACAACGGTCTAATGATGCGGCGCAAGTGTTTCAGCTCGACACCTCCTTCCAGACGTCTCGAGCGCGGGTTCCAGATGTTCGATCACGTCGTCAATGCTCCTCTGTATCAGCGACGTAGATGACTCTCAGCTCCACACGAGAACATGGTGTCATACACGCCAGGCTTCCACGCAAGGGTATTTCCCAATCCAATAAACACCGGAAAGCCAATCGACTCTCCGGTAATGCATTAGCTAGTGCGATTCACGCCCAAGGCTGCTTACATACACCACTCCCCGGCTCAAGCATCCCTGCCGTTATGCACAAGGAGCTGAAATTGGCACAGGTGAGCCAATGTAAGTCTTAACTTTCTCGGCACATCTCGGCAGGGCTCCCTGCTTGAGACACAATTTCGCTCCACCGTCGAAGCTATTGCCTGATTGGGAGTGAATGTACCTCACTTGTCGGGTACCAAAGTAGTGAGAAGTGCTACTTGGAGCAGGAATAGCGATTATGCCTCTTCATCTGCTGGGCAAGAAGTCCTGGAATGTCTACAATCCTGCTGCCATCGAGAAGGTGCGCCGCGATGAATCCAATGCAGCTGCACGAGAAGAGGCTGCGGAGCAGCGTATGCAAGACGAGGATGCGGCGCGAAGAATAGCAATATTGCGCGGCGGGACTGTGCCCGATCTCGCACCCGTTGCAGAAGACGAGGTGCCGAGGCGGTGTCAGGAATATGACAGCAAGCCAAGGAAACGAAGGAAGCTGCGCGGCGAGGACGACACCGATGCTGATATTCGGTTCGCTCGCGAGGACGCGCTGGTTGGAGAGAAGGTAAGGGATGTGCTTGGGCCGAAGCGGGAGAAGGCTATCAGCGATACGCCCTTAGTTGATCGCACAGGGCATCTGCAGCTGGTCACTGTGCCTGACGAACGTACTACGCGGAAGATGGAGAAGAATGCCGAGCTTGAGGCGGAGAAAGCAAAGAAACAGAAGAGAGAAGAGGACCTGATGACTGTGAAGTTCAGTAATGCCGCGGGGTACGGGAAAGGGATGGCGAAGCCGTGGTACGCTGCTGATGCACCCGGCCAGCCCGAGGACGCCGTAGGTCCAGCTCTGGACGGAGCACAAGGCAAAGACGTCTGGGGCAACCCCGACCCACGGCGCAAAGAGCGCGAGCAGAATCGTGTCGTCAGCAATGACCCGTTTGCGGCGATGCAGCAGGCTCAACGCCAGCTGAAGCAAAGCACGAAGGACAGGGAGCTGTGGGAGCTACAACGCCAGAAGGAGCTGCAAGCCCTCAAGGCTGCTGATGAGGAACGGCGCAGGCGGCGGAGGAAGCGCGAGCATAGCAGACGTGACGATGTAGATGATCTGGAGGGCTTCAGCCTTGATGCCACGACTGACCGTAGTCGAGAGCACAGACGACATCGCCATCGCAGTCGCGATAGGTCGCGCGAGCGGAATAGAAGAGAGTGAGAGCGAGGTATTTGGAAGCCGCTTGCACATAGGTTTCCGGAGGCAGGAGCGACCAATGCACCTGCATCAGTACCTGCTTCTTGTGTCTACGGCAAGTTTCGCCATGGCAGCACTGCTTTGCTGCAACCACTGCGATTGCTGTCATGCATGCAAGTATCGCGGTCGATCTCTTCACCGCCTGCGAAACCAACCTTGTGACATTGCCTTGCGCGAGAGCGTGCAAAGGGCGCTGTGGTCTGTCACAGCAGCGCAGTTCAAATACAGATTTGCGACTCGCCCCATAAGTCCCCGTGTAAGTCATTGTATACGTGTCGTATATATGTCCCATCATATCTGCCATCATAGTCTTCCCTGTCCTTTTCCCTTTTGTCTTTGCATGGAATGATCCGCTTATACGGAAGTTGTTGCCGTCGCGCTCACAGGACTGGTCGAGCTCGCGAACGTCGTCAGAACGGGCGTGGTCGCCACCGTTGTAGTCGTGACCGCCGCCGCGGTCGTTGTCGTCGCTACCGTGGTAGTAGTCGTACTGGCTTTCGTCGTCGTAGTGACCTTCGTCGTACTACTCAACCCCGTTGTGCTGCTTCGCGGACACGTGCCGGCAGCGCGGGCAGTACGTCGAGTCGGCGTAGGTGTATTCGGCAGAGCAGTGGAAGGCGCAGTGCCGACGGTTATCACTGCAGAGCCAGCGCCTTGTTGCGACTCCACGGCAATGTCGAGGTATTGCTGAGTCCCTAGTAGAAGTCCTGCGTTTTTCCAGGCAGCGATGTGGTTGGCAAGAGTGATGGTACCACCAGTATGCATGGTAGTTCGGACGGACCAGTACTGTACCCAGTAAGTGTCTGAGGGAGGAGAGATCATCCATGCGGCGTGTTATATACCTGCTCGAAGTTCGTGTGGTCGCCGTCAATTGAGGCAGCATTGGTACGTTTCTTCTCCCAGACTTCATCTGACTTGGACGTCAGTGGGGTTCACCATGACTATGCATCGCGACGCTTACAAGTGCCACCGTCACTCTGTAGACAGCCATATTGAGTAGCGAGACGTTGTCGCTCGGGTTATGGTTGCCCATGGACTCGATGACTGCAACGAGGTCAGTCGATGTGCCTAGCTGCAGCAGCAGTGATGCGTACCATAGTACTCTACAAGAGGATTGCGAGTCCAGCCGTACAAGGCGAGGTATGCAGCTCCTGAAGTCTTGAAGGTTCCGGTGTAGTTTACGACGCTGAATTCGATCAGACAAGAAAGCATGCTGGTTGTCGTTACGACTTACATGTCATTTGCCGGCCTATTGTAGCCGCGCCCGTGTACACCATTGCCGCCTGTACATACGTGTCAGGGTCCAGTAAGCACCGAGGCAGGGCTACCCCATCGAGGTACTCACTTGGAGGGTTGTTCCAGTTGACGTTGAAGACACCATTAGCGCCTGTAGTGAAGTTTACCTGCCCAAGATTGTAAGCGGCGATCATTCCTGCTCGCCTCACGAAGCATGCCTACATTAGCGTAGTCATTTGTCCAGGCCTGGACCGAGTTGGGCAACGCTCTCCTAGCTAGGGCAGCGCGGGCCTCAATGACTCCGGCAGTGACGCTCGAGACAGCCGCGAAAGCAGTGAAAAGAATCGAAGACTTCATCTTAAAAGCAGTCACAATTGGAAAGGCTCAAGTGTTGCTGGAATGAACAGATTGGCGGAACGACCTACCTTCCTCTCATATACGCGGGGCTGCTTTGATCGAGTCAGCTCTCCTATCTTTGACACCAGCGGCACTCAGCAACACCTAGTGTCGAGTCTACACTCCACTACCTCAATCTCGCAGCATGAATGCCTAGCCAGAGGGTCCATATGCGCTTCCAGCACTGTACTGCGGGTACCTGCAAGTCGTGTTGGTGGTGTCTTTACCCGGCTGCGAGTGGCTCCTCTAGGATGTCGAAAACCTCCTGGTATGCGTCGTAAGATAGCAGGATAAATGCTGCAGGAGGCATCACCCGATGAGGCTGACCTCAGCTCTAGCGCTAGACCGGTAGACGGATGTGGCGATCTTTAACTAGTTTTCTGCGGCTTCATATGGAAGCAATCTGGCTTGGTGTGTTGTTCGGTCAACAGTCGCCTGACGGATGATCGCGGCATGCGTGTTCGGTTCCCAGAGCTATTTCTGGCAAACACATTTGAGCTGTGTGGCTGGAGGCAACGGCGAAGTCCATAGTAGCAGGGCGGTCCGCGAGCTGTATCGAGATTGAGCCAGATTGCCGTGCAGATGGTGCAAGCAGTGCTGCGTGCAGCGAAGGCACAGAGAGGGTCGAGACGTTGCGTGCGGTCCACTATCCCAATCGTCGGGTTCGCAAGCCACGTGAGCCGTGACACCACAAGCCCTACGACCCGGACGTCGCCCCGTAGCCGACGATTAGCGCGGGATCTGGACCGTTATCTGTGTGAGAAGCCGCTCAGCCTGCTCATGATCCGCCTGCAGTGGCGCTCGAGGGCTGTTCGGGTGCAGATGCCGACGACGTGAGGTGTAGGAACTCGGTCAGCGCAGGTACGCCAGGATGGATTACCGAAGGTGTGCCGCATCGACAGCTATTGATGGCGCAGCATTGCCATGCAGCCAGCTTCGCAATGGTCGCCAACAGGATTTGCAACGTGCGGTCGTGAGGTTCGACGCGAGCAGGCATGATCAGCCGCATCGCCAGACGTTACTGGCCCTCACATGGTCCGATCTAGGAAGTTCCGTTTTCCCATAGTGCCCAGACTTCAGTGTCAGCCAAGCTCTCACGCGAGCAGCAATCCTGCAGGTCTTGGTATCTGGTGTGGAGGCGATGAGACGCAGGCGAGAGGCGAGAGGTGAGGTGTCGGGCTTGATAAGGAGTACATCGAGCACGGCTCGGGAGAATGAAATCTCACAGTAGTACCAATACTCCAGACGGCAAAGGCCGTAGGTGAGGAGGGCGAGGGGGATTTGCATTGGAAGAGGATGTATCGTATGTATTGAGTATCAAGTTTGTTGACCATCTTCGCTAAGCTCTCTCCTCCCATCCCTGGATGTATGCACACGGATACGCAATGCGGAATAACGGACTTCACACGTTCATGCTCAACCGAATGGCGCTCTCCTGAGTTGTGGAAAGTGCTCTCCATAGCACTCAGGCGGCTGATTAGCGCCAACCTTATCATGCACTGAACGCAGCAAATCCAGACTCCATTCCTCTTTTCCATCGTACACTGCATCAAGACTTCTCGCCAACATCATGCAGCACGAGAATCGATGCAGGATCACGAGGACTTCCGACGCAGGGCGACAGCCACATTTCCACGAGTTCGTGTAAGCGGGCCGTCGAGAGCGCTGACAGCGTGGAAGCCAAGCTCAACCAAGCATCAGCCTGACCAACTCGAAGCGATCGACAATGGCCTTCCCTCACATTTTGCTCAGCTGAGTTTCGTAATGCAGCACTGCAATATACATGCGTCGGGCTTTCTTCGCTTGCTGGGTCTGCACCGCCTGCAAGCAACGGATGATGTTCCCATTGCGGACCCTTCGAGATGTTTCGTGCGCCGCCAACTCGTGTTCGAGACCCGTAATATGGATCCCAATCAATGTGAGCTGAGAATGGAGTCAGACGCACCTTGGGGCTGGGGCTGCCAGCGCAACCGTGGGCGTCGAGGATGCCTGCGGAGGCTTCATCATGTTGAAGACTGATAAATCGATCACAACATCCCTGAGCAGCTGGCCTGCAGAGTAGCCACTTTTACTACCTTGCAATGACATTCATGGAGCATATCGCCCTCGCGGGTGTCCTGGTTTCTCTCGCTACTGCTGGATCAGTATATCGACGCGCAGCCATCGACGGCTGCTTGGCCAACTCCTCCGTTCCAGTCGATACAAAAGGATCGTCGACGTGGAACGCTGACATCAAACCTTTCAACCCTCGTCTCACGTACACGCCGGTTGCTGTGGCAGTGCCAACCACCATTGCACAAATCCAGGCCGCTGTGATCTGTGGACAGCTATCTGGAGTCAAGGTCACTGCCAAGTCCGGCGGTCACTCCTACGCATCCTTCGGATTGGGTGGCGAAGATGGGCACCTCATGATCGAGCTAGATCGCATGTTTAATGTCACCGTCAATAGCACCACCAATATCGCCATCGTACAGCCTGGAGCTAGACTTGGTCATGTTACGAACCAGCTTTACAGCCAGGGAGGGAGAGCAATATCGGCAGGAACATGTCCTGGGTGAGTCGACTGCAATGTCCGTGGCGGCGACATGAACTGACAACCATCAGCGTCGGTGTTAGCGGCCACTCACTGCATGGTGGCTATGGCATGAGCTCACACAAGTACGGCCTTGCCACCGACTGGATCATTGGCATGACTGTAGTCCTTGCGAATGGAACAATTGTGCACACCTCTACAACTGAGAAGTCCGATCTGTTCTGGGCACTCCGAGGTGCTGGTAGCAATTTCGGCATCGTAGCACAGTACGAATTCAACACCTTCGCCGCGCCGTCCCAAGTCACCTACTTCAACATGAACTTCAGGTGGAACACAACAACCGCACCGGGCAATCTGGCTGCATTGGAGAACTACACCAAGACCTTCATGCCGGCTGATCTTACAATGCGTGCGTTTGTGTCGAGTGGGTCTTCTTACTTCGAAGGCATGTTCTTCGGCAATGCAACTGGGTTGAAGGCTGCCCTACAGCCCTTACAGGACAAGACCGGCTTGGTGTTGGCTTCCACAACGACCACGACTTTCCTGAACGCTTTCTCGCATTACTCAAACGCTGCAACGGACCCAACTACGCCGTACTCTTTCGTGGGTAATACTTACTGTGTTCTGTGTGAGCATTTGCTGACCTTGAGACCAGCAACAAACGTTCTACTCGAAGAGCTTGATGTTAAAGGGCCTCAACGGCACTGCCGCCAAGAACTTTGTAAACTATTGGTATGCTTGCCCGTGGTCTGCCATGCACCGCCCGGCCTAACACGAATTGCTAGGTACAACGTTGGTCCTACCAACAGACGAGGCTGGTGGTTTCAGCTCGACCTTCACGGCGGCGCCTTCTCCGGTGTCACCAACGGCGATCACTCCTTGTCGTCATACGCCCACCGCGACAAAATGTATCTCATCCAATTTTATGATCAAGTCTACTCCGGCTCATATCCATCCGATGGCTACCCATTTCTGGACAACTTCGTTTCTAATACGACTGCGGGCATGGCTTTGAGCGACTGGGGCATGTATATCAACTATGCCGATAATCGCCTGAGTCAGACAGCGGCTCAGAGTGCGTACTATGGTTCAAGTCTGCCAAGGTTGCAGAAGCTCAAGGCGGCGTACGACCCAGGTCTGACGCTCACCAATCCGCAAGGTATACTACCGGTAGCGTAGATAGGTGTTGCATTGCTGGCGCCGGAGCGGGTTTCGCGGATCTCAACGTACACAGTAGACACAGCATGTGTAGGCGCGTATTTCATGGAAATAGACCTTCGCACAGAGTCGTTCACTTCCCGCCTCTGCACATTGCTCCCATGCTCCTGCGCTAACACTAGAAACACTCCGTGGCTGTTGAGCCATCGGGCTCGAGATGGCTCCATGTCCAGACAGGCTGATTCTGTAGGTCGATCCGCCCTGAGCTCTATCGCGCAGGCGTATAGAACCTCTCGCGCGGGGACGGCGACACCTTATGCAAATTGTGCATGCAACACGCCGGCTCTGCGCTTCGCTATTCTCTCCTCCATCAAGCCTCCATACATGTGCTCAACCCACGTGCATACCACACTCCTAGTATCAGCCGGGTCGATGATCGCCTCAACCCCAAAAGCGTTTGCTGTGCGTACAGGGTTCATCAAGCCCTCGTACTCGGCCTCCAACTTCTGCCTCAGTTCTTCTACAGCTTCGAGACCGCCTTTCCTTGCAGCCTCCTTGAGCTCGAATGAGTGACCGACCTCAATGCCACCTTTGAGAGGCAGCGACCCCCAGTCACCACTCGGCCAGGCTATACGCATGCGTGGATCTCGACAGTCCAGCATGACACCACCTGCAACACCGTAGGCCCTTCGAGTCACGACAGAGAAGACAGGCGTTGTGGTGGTGTAGTATGCCAACGCCAGGTTCACGCCGTGTCTCATAGTTGCCGATCTCTCAGCAGCAGTGCCGATAGCATATCCGGGTACATCAACGAACTGCAGTATAGGCAAATTCATCACATCGCATAATTTGAGGTGCTTCGTGATCTTCTGCGAGCCCAGTGCATCCAGGGCACCGCCAGTGGGTGACTCGCAATTGTTCGAGATGATGCCGACACAGTGACCGGCAAGTCGCGCGAGCCCAACAAGAGCGGACGTGCCCCAGAGCGAGCCAATCTCGAAGAAGGAACCTTCATCAACGACGAGACGGATGAGCAGACGAGGATCATACATGCGTTCCTTCCGTCGGGGTATTAAAGTTCGCAGACTTTCTTCGCGACGACTAGAAAAGTCCTGAGTTGGCAGTATAGGAGGTGCAGAGAACCCAGAATTTGGCAGGTAGGATAGGACATTCCGAAGCTGCTCAAAGGCCTCATACTCGTCGCCGGCAAGGTTGTCGATTGTACCGTTGCGACAGTGCATGTCTGGTCCGCCAAGATCGGTCATCGTCAAGCCGTCCTCGAAGGTGGCGTTCTTCACAACTTGAGGACCGGCATTGAAGAGACTGCCGATATTCGCTGCCATTACACTGAAATGGCATATCGTCACTCGTGCTGCACCAAGACCAATAGCTGGACCCAAGACCGCACCAAGGTTGGGAATGCCCATGTTGAGCTGCTTGACAATATGCTCGAATGCAGGAAGAGGTGGAATGTAGGAGAAGCCCTGCTTGCGTATGGTAGTCACGCTGCCACCGCCGGACGAGCCGTCAACGAGCTTGACGATTGGTAGGCGTAGTGAAAGCGCGAGTTTTTCGATGTAGTTAGTCTTCTCCCACGATGCGCCATCTGCATGGCCAGCACGTAGGCTGTAGTCGTCCGCAGTGAAGACTACTTTGCGACCTTTCAACTTGCCGAATCCTTGCACACTGTTGCTGGGAGTGAAATTTCTGGGTACATCCTGTTCGAGGCCATCGGAGGTAGTCTGCTTCATCCACTCCACTTCACCACTTACACTGCCAACTTCTTGTAAGCTGCCCGGATCAAGCAGTGCATCGACGCGCTCACGGACCCATAGCTTGCCGGCTTGCTTCTGCCGCTGGTAACCTCTGTGCGTGTTGTCTGGCGTCCGGGCTATTCTCTCGAGCGTGGCGATTTGGTCGAGCCGGTCCGAGTAGTCTGCAGGAGGCCCGACATCTGCGCGTTTTCGCCTCGATCGTCTGCGTGGGACTGAATCTACAGCATCCTGGCTCCCGTCGTTTCCAGGGTTCAGATGGGAAGACACTTGGCGAGCCCGGTCCAGAGCTACTTGTCCAGCTTTTTTCATATCATCTGCTCCCATCCTGTCGGACTCAGCAGCGTCTCAAGTCACGGCCCAAGACCAGCGAGAGATAGTCGCTCTCAAGGCGCATAGTGTACAAACCAGAGTAGCGTTAGTTGAAGCTGTCAAGACCGAGTCTGCTCAAAATTGATGAAAGGCTAGAGGAGGGGAAAGTAGAAACGCTATTGCCCTACATTATTTGACATGGCGGTATGGCAAAGGCCACGGCCAGGGACCTCGGCAGCACTCCCCGCATGTCACTACTTGCTACTGCTGTTGGACGACACATCCTAGCTGGCAGTCGGCTTGCGTATGCGGGAGAGACGTCTATCTGGGGTGTGGAATGCGCAAGTCATTCTCGTTGATTACGGTGATGGCAAGGTGAAGTGAGAGGACTGGACGAGACAAAGGCACTCTTCGAGATGGGATCAGCCCCAAGAAGCTCGGACGTTCCTGTACGACGACCGATCAAGAAGCTACTCATAGCAAACAGGTATGTTGAAGCATTAATACTTTGATTAGCATCGACAGCCGCTAAGGTAGGCTTCATAGAGGCGAGATCGCGAAACGTATGATAGACAGTGCTCGAGAATTATCGATCGAAACCTTCGCTCTAACAACACGCGATGACCATGGCCATGCTCTCGGCGCCGGTCATATCATCACAGTACCTTCGTCAAGAAGCTACCTGGACATCGCTCACCTCGTTGACATCGTCAGACACCATTCAATCGATGCTGTGCATCCAGGCTATGGCTTTCTCTCGGAATCACCAGACTTCGCACGAAGAATGTGGGAGGAGGCAGGTGCAGTGGTGATCGGCCCCGGATGGGCAATCTTGGAGCGCACCGGCGACAAGCTCGCTGCCAAACGACTCGCCAGGCAGTGTGGTGTACCTACACTACCTGCAACTGAGAAGCCGACTAGCCATCTGGACGATGTTCGGCGTTTCGCAGCTCAGATCGGCTACCCAGTGATGCTCAAAGCAGTCGACGGCGGCGGCGGCAAAGGCATTCGCCTTGTCCGGCAAGAATCTGAGCTAGAATCTGCTGCTAAACGAGCGATGTCCGAGAGTCCATCGCACGAGATCTTTGTCGAAAAGGCCGCGATCGACGGCTTTCGCCACATCGAGGTCCAGATCATTGGCGATGGCTCTGGTCGGGTCCGTCATCTCTGGGAACGCGAGTGTTCCGTTCAGCGGAGGTTTCAAAAAATTGTCGAGCTTGCGCCGAGTACGATGTCCGATCGTGACTTTGTGCAAAGCATCGTCGATGCTGCTGTGCGCATGGCTGAGCACGTCAAATATCTGTCCTTAGGCACATTCGAGTTCCTGGCCAACTCAGAGAGTCGTGACTTGTATTTCCTCGAGGTGAATCCAAGGCTACAGGTCGAGCATACAGTTACTGAGGCTATCATGTCCGGCGACGTTGTCAAGGCACAACTTGAGATCGCGCAGGGTACCATGGTGGACGATGCCGTCGCAAGATGTTTCGCCTCCGATCCCCGAACAAGCCCGAAGCTGAAGTCGATTCAGTTGCGAATCACCGCCGAGAACGTGCAGAGTGATTGGTCGCTCAGCATTGGCCGCATCGATGGGTTCGCATTGCCATCGGGGAATGGCATTCGCGTGGACACCCATCTACTCCCTGGTCAAACAAACATCGTTGGGTCGGACTTCGACAGCCTGCTGGTCAAGATTATCGTGACCGCCACAACTTGGGAAGATGCGGTCAGGAAGTGTCGACGAGCACTGGACGACACCTTGGTAAGTGGTGTGAAGACCAATCTTGACGTCCTCCGTGCCATTGTTGCACATCCAGACTTCGAAGCCGGCACTTGCGACACATCGTGGCTTGAGCGTAGGGCCGCGCCTCTCCTCGCGTCCGGACTAGAGCTGACGAAGGCATTGGAGTCGAAGCGTGCGCCACGCCTGGTCCAAAGCACATCTTCCAGCTCAGGCTCGTTGACTGGTAGCTCCAACGCCGCTGTATCTCTTCGCAAGGGCGATGCCTGGGCTCTCAAGATCAGCGATACATCAGCTGCCGCGACACCTCAAACCCATCATTTCCGCCTGACAAAAGTCATCCGCAACGAGTTCCCCGCTCTGTTGCGTGCAGAGGCCGAGTATTCTCTCCCTGGCTCTCATGCCCCACTTGCCATCACACTGGAAGCCACGCACAGCACCGCATCGTCTGGCTCAGTCATGGCCGAGAGCAAGCATCGCCAAGGCAATCGCGACAATCCTCGTCATGTCACAATACCGTTTCCTGGGAAGCTTGTTGAATTCCTTGTTGATGGAGGCGACCTCGTACAACCAGGCCAGGTCATCTGCGTAGTGCAGCAGATGAAGATGGAATTAGAAGTGCGGGCCAGTGCAGGTGGTCGCGTAGTATGGATCACAGAAGCCGAGGATGGGGAAGATGTTGCTGAAGGAACGCTTGCAGCGGAGCTGGAAGAGGTGAATGAAGATGCTGTGCAGGGTGAAATCAAATCCAAACTATAGACTTAGCTACCAACGCCGACCAACTTTCGATGGTATATACATGCCTTTCCATCCATGGTCAACGACGCCGTATACCAAAGCAGGCAGAGCATTCACGCATTTGACCAGATGCAGCTAGGCATCTAGACGTCCATACCCAGAAATAACCACCGATCGCTCAGGGTACACTTCTGGCCAGACCAGTCGTCAAGTATTGTCAGCTCGAAGCCGACCCAGCCAAGATCCTTTGTCAAGTCTGTGGCTGCAGTCTCGTCGGCTGTGCGATCGACGCAAACAATTAATTGGTCGCAGTCAACGCCATCCGAGCTTGCGAGTTCGAGGAGTGCTGTGAGCCTAGAATTGAGTTTAGCGTACTGTGTCGCAGACATGCCGTAGAGGGACATGCAGACATACCCTGGCTTTAGATCCTGCCCGGCGACCACATTCTTATCGAAGAAGACGAACATCGCACGTTGCTTCGGGGACTCCGCCACGAAGCCTCGGAATCTAACTCCGTCTCCATGGTAGTCATAGACCTCGAGCCAGTCCGTGACAGAGCCAGCGGCACCAGAAGCCTTCACTGCGTAGTCATGTCGCGGTCCAGTCTTCCTGCTTCTCTGTTCCTCGTTGTGCGCATCCATCACCAGCGGTTCCGAAAGCCCAGTTCCCTTCTCAACCAAGAAAACAGCTTCCAGTGTCCCGCAAAAGAGCCTCTCACACTCTTCCGTGATGTAATGCGCGGCTTGCCGCTGCGCCCTCCCTCCGCGATGCTTGCCGGGGGAGGGCGGCGGCGTGGTGTTGTTTGGGTTAGCGACCTCAAACCAACCACCCCACTCCTGTATAACACTGTCAGCGACTACGATAGAAGCGTAACCACCATGCAACATAAACATACCGCCTGCCCCGAAGTGAACGGAGGTCAGTTCGTTTGTCGTCGAATTGACGATGTAGGCCGAGGCCGTGGTGTTTCGGTGACCGCCGCTGCTCGAAGACGAGGAGCGACGGTCACTACTGGTACTACTCGACATGTTGTGTTTGGCTATATTCGCCATTGTGTAGGACAGCCACGGTTGGGAGGGTGTATGTGGTGGTGCGGGAGGGGTCGCTAGGCGCGTAGTCGGTGATTGTCAAGGTGGCGAGCGGTCAGTACTGCGAGTGCGAGGCTGATTGATGTTCTCAGTGTTGGTCTGTGGGCTGTCGCAGGCGACGTGTAGGTGGTACAGAATCGTGGAAGTCGTGATCTAAGTGTGCATGTAGAGAGGACGGCATTTCGGCTTCAGTCTAGATTCTGCACTAGCGTACCACGTGATGAAAGCAGCGAATCACATGTGATGGGAAATTGGAAAGGACAACGAGGTCAAGCACTGTGAGAAGAAACAGACTACATTTCATAATCTACAAGAGACTCGTCTCTGCGGTTCTCGAGTGCCGGTTGCGATCTCGCAACATGCAGAGCGCGTGCCTCCATCTGTACCAGCACTTTCGCCTTCCACTCGGCGATACCTTTCAATGCACTACGCATCCTCTCGCTGCCCCAGATAGCCTGTGTACCAGGACCAAGATGACCAAGTCGTGCCTCATTCGCGCGATGTAAGATCTTACCCAAGAGATTGTAAGTCGCTGTGTCGAAGTCGTACACCTGCTGGTCCATTTCTTCTAGCGTGGCAATGATCGACGGCAGATCGAGATGCTGGTAGTACAGCTGGCTCATGTGGTGATTGTAGAGCGATGTAGTAGCTGCCATTGCGAATGTTGTTGGACCTAGTGACTTGATGTATGGCAGGAGGTTGGACGGCAGACTTGAGCCGGGAAAGCTGCTGGCGCATCGCTTAGTGAAGTTGAGCAGATGGATTGGAAATGTCTGCGTCAGCAGGTGCAGGTCTTGCGCGCTGGGTACTGGAGTTGCCTTGCTCGGCGTGGTGGCAGGTTCTGCAGCAGGAGTCGCAGCTGCCGTTACAGGCAAAGTTTTCGACTTCTTTCCCTTTGCCTTCTTGGTTGGTGTCCTCGCCTTGTCCAGATCTTCGGTGGGCTTCTCAGACGTGTCAAGCTGTAGTGCAAGTACGCGTGAGATGACTCTCTCGTGCAGAACTCGCCATAGATCTGCGTCTGTCTGCGTGTCCGCCATGAGACTGTCTACGGTCTTGATCTCAGCGGCGCTGCGAGCGTCAAGGCTTGGGCCGGCGGCTTCCTTGACTTCAGAGTCTCTTCCTCGCGCCTCAACACTCTGAAAGTCATTTACTTCGTGGTCCGACGCTCGTTTGATTTGCCCATCCCTTGCTTTTACAACTTTGGAATCCTCTCGCGCAATCCCGTCTCTACGCAAAGCCAACAGACTTTCGAATGCTCTTCTTTCGCTCGGAGTCACCGTCGAGCCATCTGATAGAGCGCTCTCAACGACGACTGACTTCGCAGCAGCGCCCTCGAATGGTACATGCTCTATCCGTGGGGCTGGTCGTGTCGAAAGCTGAATGCTCGGCCCTGCAAGTACGCCATCGAGCCTCTGTTGTCCTCGTCTCAGGCGACCTTGCCGCTCTCCGTCTACAACCTTGCTCTGACCGCGACTGCTACGCCCTTCAGCTCGTCTTACGTCGGTCTGTACAGTTCCATAGCATCGCGTGATACTCTGTGTGAAATACAAGAATGGTGCTAAAGTCTCCGATGGAAAGGATGCGAAAGAGCTCAAGATCCTTCGGGACGCGTGCTTGCAAATCGTAGCATGATTGACCATGCCCCAAAAATCACCTTGGACGTAAAACGACTTCGCCGTGGCCAGATGCAATGTCAAGTCCAAAGTTGTTATGGAAAGTACCTGGGTACTCCCAAGAACAAGGGAAGCTCGGGGGACGGCGCACGGCTTGTAGAGAGCTATCCGGCATCCTCACAACGAATGCCCTGGAAACATGTACTTGTTGCTTTACCAATTGCATGAACATACGGAAACCGCATGAAACATGCACGCCATCATGTCTGCTTCCCTGTTCACATCCTGTCCTGACTGCGTGAACGCCACCAACACACGCTCGTTTCTGGAAGCGGCTGATCGCATAGCTTGCATCCAATGTCGCGCGGCAATGTCGCGCGGCAATCTAATTAAGGTCTCTGACTAGCATTCACAACACCAGGCCACACGCTACGGAAGAACATTCATCGCAGGTCTACCAGCGGCGTCGATCCCTCGCATCTCGTCGCAACCCTGTATGGACATTCGAACCAGATCTCAGCCAACTCCCAGGGCGCTGCCCACAAGCAATCCTTCTTGGTAGGGTGGCTCATATTCATCGCTGTTGGCATTGCACTCCACATCCAAGACCTTGACTCCGAGGTGGTCGTCCCAGTCAGGTGATCCTTGTGGCACAGGTACTGGGAAGCGAAGCACATTTTGCACAGCTTCGGCGTCGATGATGATGCAAAATCGATGCGAGGACGAGCTGGCCTGCTCAAGTGAAAGGTCGGGTGCCTGGGACGTGGCGATAAACAGCCCGTGTGATTCGACCCAAGCCTGGAACCGTTGCTGTATGATGGATGCAGCTGCGGCTTCGAGTTCTCGATCTTCGACAATGTCGAGCTTGAGCCGCTGCAGAAGCTCGTTATTCGCCGGACCATCTGGCAGAGGACCGTGAAGCCCATATTCTCCGATGCAATCATCCCGTAAACAAGCTTCCAGGACCTTCACCGCGGTCGCGAACTGCTCATCCGAGCCGGGACTGTAGACCGTGCGGTATATCCGAAATCCCCAGTGGAGCTCGTCTCCAAGACCATGAGTGGTCAGCTCGCTGCACCACCTCCAAGCTTATCGATCGCCATAGGAGTCGACTGCCGTAGAATACTTTTATAAGCGTCCGACATGTCGCTTGGAAGAGTCACGGTGGCCATGCTGAGCGGCTACTTGACATCACGACGGATACTAGGAGACCTGTCGTAAATTGTCGCTCCAGGCTGCTTCACTGCATGTATGAAGCTTCGGCTGTCGCTACAAAGGAATAAGGTAGGGAAAGCCCGATACGTTCTGATGGTACGAGGCGGTCACAAATCTGAAGAGAAGATCTCGCCCGCGCCAGCATATAAAGCTCTGACACCGCGATTAAAGTGTTAAAGTGCACAACACTGCGCTCATACGCTTCCGTGATAGTTTAGTTGCAGCACACTGTCGAGTTCTGCCTAGTCTGACGATGGACTTCGACACAGCGTGACACGAATTGGATGGTCTCATCGAGGATCTGTAGGTCACGCACCTGCGATGTACATCGAGACTTTCATCATCAGCAGTGCACATGGTAGTGATGCACTGTGAGAGCGTGGACCCATCGCAGTAGAGGCCATTGTGACCACTCAGTGCAGGTAGTTCGGACTGAATGACACGCCATCACCGATCGATGAACATTATGGGACGGCCATGATCGTCTTCCACCGAGAACTCTTCGAATGACAGCTCGCGGCAGTCAAACCACACATTTACAAGCTCCCACGGCGCAGCCCACAACCAGCCCTCAGCGTACGGCGGATCGTAATCCTCAGCATTAATCTCTACGTCTAGCACCTTGACCCCGATATGATCTTCATGTTTAGTTGCGTAGAACGGCGTAGGCAATGGGAATCGGAGTAAATTGTCGAGAGCCTCCTCGTCAATCAGGAGACAGAAGCGATGCGTAGACGACGAAGCCATCTCGAGTGAAGGATCAGGTGAGATAGCATCAGGGAGGTGATAGCCCTGTTCTTTGATCCATGCTCGAAAGTGTTCCTTGACAGCCGCGGGCGGCGCGCCATCCAGTGCGCGATCTTCGATTACTTTACTCTTCAACCTTTGCAACAGTCGCTCACTTGGCCCGCTTTTCTCGCGTCGGTCGCCATTGGGACCTTGTTCCCGGAAGCACGCGACGCGAAGATTCGCATCCAAGACTGCTAGAGCTGTGGCGAAGCGCTCGTCGGAACCCGGAGCGAAGGTCATGCGGTAGATGCGGAAGCCCCAATTTTGGTCCTCGCCAGTCAAGACAGCTCGTTGCACCAGTGGCACGACAGGCAATCTTTAGGGTGTGGAGTTGGGCGATGGTCTTTAAAGTCTGAACACATGTTCAGCGCCACCATACTTCGAAGAATGTATGACCGCCGCTGCTGCTGCGATTAATCGCGAACAAATGTAAAAGCACAGTGGAATGCTTCGAAGTCCGTCTCGTGACTGTCAAGAATGGTACTCCGATCAGTGACTCCCAAACTCGATGCTGCGATATTGCTGCATACAACATCCTTGCACATGTGGTCAAGGCGGTGCATCCCACGTTGTGTTGTCTATTAGTGGCGCCATCGTGGTGCCCAAGGCTGTGCCGCAATATGCGTCCAGTCCGCGGCAATATCAATATACCACTTTCAATCTCAATCTCAGCTTGTAGCAAATTCTCCATCGCAAGAGCCATCGTCAGCCACCAACGGCCGTCACATCATGCTTCGCAACGCCCGAAGTCAGATCTAGGAGAAACGTCACCCCACGCCCCAATTCTTTGAAACCAACTTCATCGGCCTCCAGCGGCCACAGCCCTACCAGATCAACCAAACGAATTCACGAGCCGAGGCTCGTTCTATATCCACCTCCAAATTGTCGAAGCGAAGTGCGTACCTGACCTCGGGCCGCTTGAGCGTCATGCACGACACAAAGTATAGGTAAGTGGCGCTCTCTACTTTCTTATCCTCTTGCGCTTCTGCAGCATTTTCTCTCCTCAAGCACACGCCCAGCATGCTCGCCGCCACTTTCCTCGCCGCCTTCGCGACTGGCGCATTGGCCCAACAACTCAACGGCAATGCCTCTCTAGTCAGCAACATCACCTCCTCCGCCTGTCCCACAGGGAATGGCGCACATATCATCGTCGCCCGCGCATCCCTAGAAGCCGTAGGCTTCGGCACAATCGGCGCAGTAAAAGATGCAGTCCTCGCGCAAGTCCCCGGCTCAACGGCCGAGTTCGTCAACTACCCAGCGACACTAGATGCATACTTCATGTCTGAGACCAGGGGCGTCTACGCTATGCGCACGCTAATTGCGGCTTACATCGCGAATTGCCCTTGCCAGCCGCTTGTGGTGATGGGATACTCGCAAGGAGCGCAGGTCACTGCCGATTCGCTAGTGGGACAGCAAGTCACGGCTTTCTCTGACAACATGACGCTTGCGGGTGGTGTGGCGATCGATCAGCCGTTGCCGGATAGCACGCTGTCGCGAGTGGCGGCTATGGTCATCATGGGCGATCCAACGTTCAACACAAATGAAAGCTTCCACGTCGGGAATGCGAGCAAGAACGCTCTCTTCCCTCGCGAGGATGTGTCGAACTTTGAGCGCACTGGTCTGGCGAGCAGGACCCAGAGCTACTGCGATGCTTTGGATCCGTACTGCGCTTCGGGCAGCTTTGACAACATCTCAGTGCATCTGGGCTATGTGAAGGAGTACGGTGTTGCCGCGACAACGTTTGTGGTGGATCAGTTGAAGCAATATAAGGGATGTGCTGCGGGCAATGCGACGGGAGGTGCGAATGGGACTGCCGGTGGAGCTAATGGCACGAGTGGAGGAGCAGCGCCTACGAGCTCTCCGCCTGCTTACACAGGTGCCGCAGTCAACGTGTATGGTGCCTCCAGCGCCATGTTGATGGCTGCAATGGCTGCCTTGTTCGCATTCATGCTTTAAGGCCCAACGGCTCATCGAGGAGCGAGAGACGAAAGGAAAGAGTGTAGATGCGAAGGGGAACATTGGAAATACCCATCGATGTGAATGTGACATAAGCATAGCGGAGGAGTACATAGCGAAGAAATGCCTAATGTTCGAGAAGCGGATTTTGTCGTGCTGCGCCTTTCATCGGTTTCTGTGAAACTTGTCCTTACCTTCATCGTGAATAGCAGACTTCATTCTCGTCGACAATACCGAGAAGCCATATAAGCGCGCGACAGCGGTCATGAGATCTGCTCCGCCCCGTCTTCGCCCGTCTCTGCGCAATCCGCGGAGACTGGCTAGAGGTCACCACCCCATTGCGCCTCAAAACGCATGCCTGAATATGCCTCACCATCCGATACCTGCCTTCAAATTTGGTCCCACAAAATGGCACGACGTGACTTCCGGCGCGGCAGGCTTCTCCACAAAAGTCTAAAAGATGCCGAGTCCCGATGAGGCAGCCGCGCCAGAGTCGTCTGCCGACTTTACCGGCGCGACTGGCGATCCCCTCGCATTCCCACGTGCTGGAGGTGTGAGAGAAGAGGGCGGAGTTGCTTGGTACGGAGTCTAGTGCGTAGAGACTGGGTGCCCAGTCTTGTCACGAGAGGCCAAGGGCAGCGCAGGACGGAACGAGTCGCGGATCGAGGATCGTGGGGATCAACTCAAGCTCAGCCCTGTGGCCTCTGCGAAAATGCGCCGGAGGATTGATGGTCATGTGGACGGATGGAGGATCTGAGATTGGCGTAGACATCTGACCATTGCATTGCAGTGGGCTCGAACATCGCGCGGAAGTGTCGGCGCGTGCATATGGACTGCGTGGCGAAGTCGAATCATGAAGGTCGATCTGCAACGGTCTTGTGAGATGGACCTATCGAAGTTATTGGATTCGGCGCTAAGAAAGAGCTGCATGCAGTGCTCCACCCTTCGCGACAGCTTCGTGACGTCCATTACATGTCAGGTAGCTACATATACTGAGTGGCACTCGCCCCTTCGATCTTGATATCAATCTATTAATTAGCTTGAGCACCGGTAAACATTCCCTGCTCTTACTCCAGAAATCGAACAGTCTGAAAGTCGATAAGCCCAGAGGACATTCCAGCGCATCAATAATATCAGTATTCGAATCGCCACCATGAACGGCATCAACGGCAACGGCAAGGCGCCCCTCGATGGCGCTGGCTCTGGTATAATCAACAAGCCCATCATCGACGTCCAACCTCCCCGCCGCGAGGATCTCCAGCCCTCCTACGCCCAGATCATCAAGGCCGACGACCAGGACGATGATTCGGTCACAGGATGGTACGGTGGGATGATTTCCAGTCTGGGCACGATCGTTGGAACCATGGGAGCCATCCCATGCTGTATTGTCTGCCCGAACCCCTACAAGCCGGTTGCGCAGGGTCACGTCGGTCTAGTGACGAAGTTTGGTCGCTTTGCGAGGGCCGTGGACCCTGGTCTGGTGAAGATCAACCCTCTGTCCGAGCAGTTGATTCAAGTGGACGTCAAGATTCAGATCGTTGGTATGTTCCCGAATACCCCGCTCTCTCCTCAATCGCAGCCATACTAACATCAACCCCAGAGGTCCCCAAACAAATATGCATGACCAAAGACAATGTCAACCTGCACCTCACCTCCGTAATCTACTACCACATCACCTCCCCCCACAAAGCCGCCTTCGGCATCTCCAACCTCCGTCAAGCGCTCGTAGAACGTACGCAAACGACCCTCCGCCACGTAATCGGCGCCCGCGTCCTCCAAGACGTCATCGAACGCCGCGAGGAAATCGCCCAGTCCATCCGCGAAATCATCGAGGAGACTGCCGCAGGCTGGGGAGCGGCAGTCGAGAGCATGCTGATCAAGGACATCATCTTCTCGCAGGAGCTGCAGGACTCGCTTTCCATGGCCGCACAGTCCAAGCGGACTGGTGAGGCGAAAGTCATCTCCGCACGCGCTGAAGTCGAGTCCGCGAAGCTCATGCGTCAAGCCGCTGATATCCTTTCCTCTGCACCCGCCATGCAGATCCGCTACCTCGAAGCCATGCAAGCCATGGCCAAGACCGCGAACAGCAAAGTCATCTTCCTCCCTGGCGCGCCGCCAATCGCGGAGCAGATGGCCATCGCAGCCTCCGCGGGCGAGGGAGCGGCGGCGCAGCAGTTCAGCGGCAATGGCCAGTATAACACTGGCGCGGGCGGTCCTTCAAAGGCCGGCGAGGCAGACTTCCAGATGGGTGGGATTCCGGGGTTCCAGTCGGCGATCAACTCGAGGGTCGTGGAGAATATGTGAGTAGCGAGAGGGGTATACGTGGAAGGCAGGGATTCCATCAGAAAGAGGATGGATGAGAATGATGACTGGATCTGATACCCAACGGCGTTGGTTGCTTCGGTTTATTGTAGGAAGTACAACGCAGTCGCTACACATCTTTGCTTTCCCATTGTAATCTCGAGATTTGTCCGTCGTACCATCTCCTTGAATCACTACCCGACCAATCATCGAAGAGAGCAGTGCTCCGCCGCTCGACGATACAACTCGAAGCGAGCACTTCAGTCACCGTACCCACTAGCCTTGTTTGTGATCATACCTCGATATCGAGGGTCTATGGCGATGCAAAATACCATACAAACGCCCAAAGTGCCCATGCCTCCGCCGGTCTTGCTTATCAACGCAACATAAGCATGCAGGCGTAGCGCTGCACCTCGTGTCGTTCATCGCCTCCCCTCGCGCGCCTCTCCTTCTCATCTCCACCATCCACAGAATTCGGATGAATCACGCCGACCCCTCCAACAACCTCAATGCCCATTTGCCACCGGCCTCAGCGGCACCTCCTCATCTCCATGCCGAATCCCCTCCTTACTCTTGAAGAACTGCGCACCATCCACAAGCCGCCTCTCAGCATTCACCCGCCCGTTCACAAAGTCAGGGTAATTGAGCGTCAACTCCACAGCCCCATTGACAATCGCATCCGCAGCCTCAACACCCAACATGAAACTGTGGTCCTGGTTGCCAACCTCGTATCTCCAGCTGCCAAAGCGGCCGCGGGAGTAGATGTCCATCTCCTGCAACTTCGGCAGCAACTTCGTGAGCACGCCCTCGCGCTCGAGAGAGGGAGTCGGGTATCCGTGGTCGAAGCGGCGGTGGTAGGTTGACACGATTTCGTCGCCGGGAGAAAGCATCTCAGTGTTGATGAGTCCTGCAATCGAGTCGCGGAGGAGGTTCGGGGTATCGACCGCCTTCATGCTCGATTCCGAGACTTCGAGCATGATACTCCAGTACGGCCCTTCCTTCGCCTCAGAGGACTCGGGTTTTGAGCCATCAGCCAGCTGCTGCGTAGCCAGCTTCTTGGAGCTTTGGGGCTGGTTGTTGGGACTGTAGTTCGAGAAGATCGTGGCGCGGTAGAAGGGGCAGTTGTCCTCGGGGAAGTAGAGCCAGCACTTGTCACCGATGCGCTCGGGGCGCGAGCCGCGGACACCCACGCCTATGACGTGCGTGGTGCTGAAGAAGAGGCCTTTGCTGAGTTTGGTGAGCTCTTCATCGCGCATGCATTCTACGAGGCTGTCGACTGCCATGGTGTTGATGAGCTTGCCGTAGTTGATCGTTGTGCCGTCTCCGAGAAGCGCGCGGTGGTTGGGGGCATCGATGAGCTGAACACGGCCGTGCTCGCCGTAGCGCGTCTTCTTTGAAGGCAGAGTGTCGGCGAGCTTGATCCAGATGTTGCCTGTGCCGCCGTGGGCTGGGAAGCGGAACGTGGCGTTGGGTCCCCAGTTGCCTGCGGACTTGTTGAGGACGATGTTCTTGGTTACAACTTTGAGATTGGGTGCTGCTACGCGCTCGCCGAGCCATGCTGCTTGCATCTATCATCGCTGTCAGTGCTCGATCGCGGACATACCAGTACATGACAAGACTGACCTTCGTCGTCGGCACCGCCCACACTTTGTAGTTGTACGGCCTCATGAACTGATCTGCAATACCCACACCCACATTCCGCAAGATCCACTCATCGAAGTCCTTGGGCTTGGTATTCGCGACTCTTGCCTCTAGTGCTGCATCGATCATGCCATCCATCGCTGTGACCTGGTCCTCTTTCGGCAACATGGAAATGTTGTTCTGGAAGGGGTAAGGCACCCATAGACCCTTGTAGCGGACATATGATATGCGTTGGTGGGTGTACCAATCAGACTCGTTGGGGAGGGCCTCGTTGATGCAGTCGTCGAAGTACTTGTAGTGGGAGAAAATGACATGGCCGCCGACGTCGTAGAGCTAGTGGGCAGGTTAGTATAGATGCATTGGCAGCATTGGCGGGACTGCACCCACGAAGCCCTCTGGTGTGATGTCTGTTGATGCTAGGCCGCCAGGCACCTCTGAGCCGTCTACGATCATCCACGATGGTCCGTTCTGAGCTTGTCAGCCATGATCCTGCAATGTCTCGAGCCAATGTTACACACGATTTGGTTCAGTCTCTTTGCGGCTCCCAGGCCTGTGGGTCCAGCTCCAATGACCAGCACATCGACATTGCTGCAAGCATTGTCAGTATGCCTGACCATGCGCAGTCCAGGCTGTACACTCACATCTCCTGGCCATTAGCCTTCGAGATCTGCCGCTTGTGCTGGTTGTGATTGTGATGCCCTTCCTGGACCATCTTGAAATGTCTCCAAGTGGCAAGCTTCTCATGCAATGTACTGTAAGCTTCCGGACAGCGCTGCAGTCAGCAAGTGTGGAGCGAGGATTGCAGAGGTATTTGCGGGTATGCGAGGGAAGATGAGAATGAGGTTGTACAATACAACAGCAGTGGCAATGGCGAGGCACAGCAACGTATGTCGCCGTCCGCTGGGAAATCAACACCCCCACCGCCTGCCGTTTGACGTCTGGTCAGGGTTCAAGATATTTCCGCAGGGGTCTGGGAATGCATCAACGTTTTTACGCGCGGTCAGGCACGATGAAACACTTGCACTCGGCTAGCGGCTGCGGATGCTTGGTGCGACGGGTTACAGATGCTTCTTGTTGGGAGAGTGGCAGATGGTAATGAACAGAGATGAATCTCTCCTCCGCGAAGGGGGTCGATCAACGCCTCCTGGCCGTCCATAACACGAGCGCATCGCCATGATCGATCGTATTGCTGAGCAAATCTGAGCCTGGTCAGAGGTTCTATGCTCCAGCATCATCGTTGGCCGTGGTGGTACCATCATTGCGGGATGTCGATTGGGATGGGACATCGATGTTGAACAGGCGGACGGTAGTCACATTGATATGTCGTCCATCCAAGCAATCTCGCCGTCACTCGAGACCAGTCCTCGACCTTGGTAGAGACCGAAGTCAATCTTACATTCTCGATGGATCTGTAGACATCTGTCGCAAACAACGTGCATACAATTCTACAGCTGGACCCCTGCAATACGGCTACCATCTATTTTGCATCCCTTTCTAGAGTGACGCCTCACGGCCTATCCGAACTACACCGCGTGCTTACACGAAGTGCAACCTTGCAGCTGTACTTGCCTGACTGTCTTTTTGACATCTGTGCTTGCTGTTACGCACCCGACGCTCATGCATTACACCTCACTGGCTTCCGCGACACCCCTCGTCTTGACCCGCCATTGCGCCAGCACCCCATAACTTCCAATCGCCCCGCGCAAACTCCATCAGCCGATCGCATACATCAACAAAGACGACCACGAGCACACCGCCGCCATGGGCGAGAAAGAGAGAGTCTCGGCGGAGTTTGAGATGAAGGAGAGGGATCCGGGCGCGCCAGTGCTGCCCGTGGTGAACCCATTGTCAGAGAAGCCAGCACAGAAGAGCGATGCCCTGCACCCAGCAGTATACGTCGCGTATGTTATAGTACCTTCCCAAGTACAAAAATGCTAGGCTGACACTACGGTAGAACATGGATCTCACTCTCCTCCTCGGTCATCCTGTTCAACAAGTACCTCTTAGACACTATGAAGTTCTCATACCGTACGGCCCCCAGAACACCCAACAGCGCCAGATATGCAGAGACTAACACGGCGATCCAGCAATCGTTCTCACAACTTGGCATCTGGCCTTCGCAACACTCATGACCCAACTCCTCGCCCGCTTCACCACGGTCCTCGACTCGCGCAAGAAGGTACCCATGACGGGCAGAATCTACCTCCGCGCCATAGTCCCCATCGGCGTCATGTTCTCGCTCTCGCTGATCTGCGGGAACCTGACCTATCTCTACCTCTCCGTCTCATTCATTCAGATGCTGAAGGTACGTAGCCCTTAAAAGAAACAACCATCCGATTACATACTGACAACCCCACGCAGGCTACGACCCCAGTCGCAGTCCTCATAGTCTCCTGGATCATGGGCGTCTCCCCCGCCTCGATGAAAACCCTCGGCAACGTCGCCCTAATCGTCATAGGCGTGATCATCGCCTCCTTCGGCGAAATCAAATTCGTCTTCATCGGTTTCATGTTCCAACTCGGCGGCATTGTCTTCGAAGCCGTGCGCCTGGTCATGGTCGAGAAGCTGCTCTCTAGTGCGGAGTTCAAGATGGATCCTCTCGTCTCGCTTTATTACTTCGCGCCCGCGTGCGCGATGATCAACGGCGTGACGGCGGTGGTTTTTGAGGTGCCGAAGATGCATTGGAGTGATGTGGAGAGGGTGGGGTATACGGTGTTGTTGGCTAATGCTATGATTGCTTTCTTGTTGAATGTTTCGGTGGTGTTCTTGGTATGCACACTTCACCTGTCCTGTGTGCAGGCCCAGTCGCTGACAACAATTCAGATCGGTCGCACATCCGGCCTCGTCATGACCCTCTGCGGCGTCCTAAAGGATATCCTCCTAGTAGCAGCCAGCATGCTGATATTCGCCGACCCTGTCTCGCCGCTCCAATTCTTCGGCTACTCGATCGCTCTAGGCGGACTCGTGTACTATAAGCTCGGCGGCGACAAGATCAAAGAGCACGTTTCCGGTGGCACACGCGCGTGGGGAGAGTTCGGGCAGAAACGGCCTGTCGCCAGGAAGCTGACTATTGCGATCATGATCTTCGGTGTTATCGTGCTGATACTTGGAGGTATCGGCGGTAGTGGAGTCGCGCCCGGTGCTACTGATCGGGCGAAGGGCGCAATTGGGGCGATATTGGGGCAGGGGACGGGCGCGGCGAGGTGATTGTCTAGATGGGCTATCGGGTCTGGATCGTTGCGCGAAGTGGCAAGCAGAGCCAGGAGCCGCGCTCGTTCAATGCGATGTGGAAGGCAGTATTGATGCTGACTATCACTACTCGAATTCCGGACCACGGCAACCTCGAGAGGTTTCTGCGACCGGATCAGTTTTTGGCATAGGCGTTCATTGTAGGCATAGACTAAGCTTAGCGATTATGGCATGAGTAGACTCTTTCAGGCGTCTCTTTATTAGCATTGAAGCCCCCGACAATTGCATGATCCCGTCCTATTACCAGTCTCTCTGCGCGTGCTAATTGTAGAGGCCCGTGCACCCAAAGCACCTCTGAACGCGTACCTGCTTGACGCGACTTTAAAGTGCAGTCGCCTACTTCCCTTATCGACACTCGCAATCTGACTACGGGGCGCACCGTTCGGAGATCAACGCATCTGTCGCATCGCGAAAGGCTTCCAATCCACATCATGGCGTCCACCGAACCTACCCCAAACGATGCGCCCATCGCCACCCCCACAGACGCCTCTTCATCTCTTCCACAGCTGCTCGCCCAGGCACAAAAGTTGTATGCACTGAAACGCTACCCCGAAGCCGCAGACCTGTACTCGGAAGCCGCCGCTCTTCAGGACGAAGTGCACGGCGAGATGGCCCCCGAGAACGCGGAAGTGCTGTTCCAGTATGGAAGGTGTCTGTACTATGTCGGCGTGGGGAAGAGCGATGTTTTAGGCGGCAAGGTAGCGGCGACGAGTGGGGAGGCGGAAGGGAAGAGTAAGAAGCGGAAGAGGGGGAAGGATGAGGGTGGTGAGGGGGAAGGGGTGATTGGGAAGGCGATGGCTGAGGGGAGTGGGGTGGGGGAGATGAAGGGGGAGGTTAAGAGCGAGGATGCGGGAGCAAAGCCGTTCTTCCAGATTACTGGTGACGAAAACTGGACGGATTCTGAAGGCGAGGAAGACGACGGCGAAGATGCGCAGGAGGGCGAAGGCGAGGAGGAAGAAGAGGAGCAAGACGACTTCTCGCTCTCGTACGAGATCCTCGATCTCGCGCGTGTGCTCTTCAGGCGGAAACTCGATACCCTGCTCCCTCCGCCGACCGAACCGCCTGCGTCCCTCACGGGAGAAGCGCGACACCTCACAGATCGACTGGCAGAGATTCACGATCTGCAGGCTGAGGTGAAGCTAGAGAATGAGCAATTTCACGATGCTGTGGCGGACTGTCGCGCAGCTCTGACGCTGAAGCTCCAGCTATACCCGCCTGAGAGTGGGATGCTAGCGGAGGCTCACTACAAGCTCGCCATAGCGCTCGACTTTGCAAGTCTGCCGGTCAGCGCGCCGGAGGGCGAGGATGATGCAGGAAGGGAGGGTGGGAAGGAGGTGAAGAAAGAGGAGGGCAAGGTAGACGAGGAGCTCAAAGCCGAAGCGGTCTCCGAAATGGAAGCCGCGATCTCATCCTGCCAACTTCGAATCACGAAAGAAGAAACCGCGCTCTCTTCCCTCCGCGCAGCAAAACAGGCATCCGCCAAGGCCGGCATAGCGGATGTGAAGAGTATGGTGAGCGAGATGAGGAACCGCCTCGTCGACCTCAAAACTCCCACCCACGGCCCGGCACTCTCGGCTCTAGCTTTACAGGGTGAGGGTGAGGCGGGCGAGGAGCTGAAAGGTGTGATGGGTAAAGCTATGGTGGCAGGGAGCAAAGCGGAGAGTGAACGGGTAGTACAGGAGGCTGTCTCGGGCGCGAGAGATCTGGGCGGGCTGGTGAGGAAGGGAAAGAGGAAAGCTGAGAATATTGGCAATGGGGAGGGTGGAGAGGGGAAGAAGGCCAAGGTCGAGGATGCTTAGATGAGGTGCACTATAGTGTGTACTCGTTATGTATAGATACCCACTCCTTGACTTTCCAGCAAAGCACCTCATTATTCGTCAACATCCCCAGCTCCATCATCGAGCGGAGGTGACCCAGCATCCGCAAACCCTTCAAGCTGGAACTCCATCTCCATCCCCAGCTGCCCAGGCGTCATGAACACCTTCCTCGCAGCCTCATCCCTCGCCTCCCTAGCCAGCGCCATACGGCTCTTCGGCTTCTTCCCCTGTCCCGCACTCCCCTCACCACCACCCTCAGCAGCCGGAGACGCAGCAGACGGCGCCGGACTCGCACTGGCGCTGGCAGGAGGGATGTATTCAGTAAGCGTAGGTTTGGGTTTGCGTGGGCGACCGGTTTGCCTTTGGCTTTTGGGGGTGCGCCGAGACGGTATGCTGGCGTGCCGGGTATAGTGCCTAGTTTTCCGCGGACGCGGGAGACGGGTTGGGGAGCGTCGGTTGGAGGGCGAGGGGAGGCGGTGGGCGCGAGGTCGAGGATGACTTCGGGGGCTGCTGGGCGGGTGGTCGGACGTTTGGGTTCGGAAGTGGAGGCAGGTATTGCATTGCTGGCGTCTGCTTCGAGTGTGACGGCGGGTAGTAGAGAGTCTTGTGGCAGCGCAATAAGGTCCGGGTTAGGCGCTTGACCTAGTGCTCTAGCCTCCAGTTCCTTCTTGCTCGGACGGCCGCGCTTCTTCCCTGCCATTGCAGTGCCTGTGGCTACAGGCTCCAAGCCAAGCGCCCTTCGCTTCGCCTCATTACTTGGTGCTCCACCTGGATTTCCCTTCTTCCGAGGACCAATGCGAGGCACTTCCTCGCCCTCGTCATCCAAAGTCTCGCCATTTCCACGCCGCGCTGCACCTGGACGGTTGACGTATCTCGCCTTTGTTGCACCGGGAGGAAGGTCAACAGCGCCAGCGCCGGGCGTGTACATGATGCCTTTGCCTTTCGCCGCCTTCTCAGCGGCATCGCGTTTCATGCCTTCAGCTCTCAGAGCATCGGGGTCTTCGGCGCCTTTGTAGTAAACGGGCGTCCTCATTGGGACAAGGTGGGCGTCTCGTTCACCACGTTGGTGTTTGAGCTGCGAAAGACGTTCCATGAACGAAGCTTGCCCTTGGAGATGCGGATCTTTGATCTTGCGGTGATCGATGGAGATCGGCTTGGAAGTTGTGCGGAGCGAGTTGAGGGTGTGGGTCACAGCATCTTCGTCATCTGATACTGCTCCATCGGACAGTGCCACTTCGGCGTCTTCGTCCTCGAGAGCTGCTTCGTCGTCTAATTCAATGGGGTACGCATCTCGTTTTCGTTTCAACGTTGCTGGTCGGCCCACCAGACGGACTTGAGAAGACCCAATGACATCTAGTACATGGCCTGAAAATTGAGGATTGTCTACGACGCCCGGGTCAGAGATCCAGAACTGCGTGCCTAGATCCGTGAACCAGTGGCAAGTATAGAACTCATTGTTGACCTTGATGAACGGTGTCTTCGTGTGAATGCCAAGGATCTGCAATTCGTCGACCTTGGGCTCCTTGTCTGGCGCGTCGCTCGAGGGTACATCCTCAGCGACAGCCTTCGGATCAACGAGCTTACCACCAGCATTTCGTTCTTCGGCTGTTAGACGAGCGCGTTTGCCATTGGTGGAGTACTCAGTCCTTGCGATCGATCCGGGGCAGTATGTGCTCAGATCTAAGGTGAAGTAGACGTCTTGCATCTCCGCTCCGTCGTACTCATATTCCCACTCGGACTCGACATCACGTGTGCTGTCGTCCTCGACCGTCGTCGCCTGAGGCTCAACATCATGCGGTCGAACTGACATCGCGAGAGAACGTGTATGAAAGGCGTTGCTGTCATAGGCTACCTACCGGTTGTCACAAGGCCAGCTGAGGCTATCGGTAATCGCACCCAATCTGATGGTGGTGATGGAGCGTGACGTTGCGCGCCAGCAAGGGCTTTCGACATCTGTAGTGTAGGTGTTCGAGCTGCTGGTGAGTATGATTGGCGTGGAGGATGGAAAGTCATTGATTGGCTAGTTTCAGAGTGCGGGAGTAGCCGCGGCGAACGTGCTTTCCTTGCAGCATCTACATGGGTCCTCGGCGTTGTCGATACAAATACTCGACTCTGAGAATGCAGCAGCCTCATCTGGGAAGTCAGCAGGAGAACTGATCGATGGGAGCTACGATGGGAGCTACGATGGGAGCTACAATGGAAGGGCACGACTGTCGGAGCAAAGGCCGTGTGAAGTAGTGAAGTCTTGATGTAGCAGTGACCGGCAATTGCATCATTCGGTGCTGTGGTGCTGTAGCTACAAAGGTACTAGATGCAGACGTAAATGGCGCTCAAACCCAGTGCAAAGCTACCAGTTTGACACGAACGACACGCAATCGTTTCCGGCAAAGCAACGGCCATGCTCAGCCTCTCATGCAACACGCGTCGTGTCGAGTAGCGTACCGACACCGCTTGCGAGAATCGCAGCGATAGCAGCGCTACTGCAGCGATCCACAGTTCTGGCCCTGTGGTGGTGGAGTCCAAGTCCGGAGGAAGACCTGCATGACTGCGTGATTGAATGGATGACATTCGGGTGTGGACAGTATGGCTCGTACGTTTCGGTACCTCTCATTGCTATATCACACTGTCCTTCGTCGCTCTTTCTCTTGTCAGCACCACTCCTCTCAGCCAGCCTTACGACGTCCGGTCCCGGGTCAGCGTCACAGCCGGCGCACAAGCTTTGTGTAAGCATCTCAGCCGACCGCGGATTCGCATGTCAACGGATAGACGTGCTGGACACACTCTGCCACTTACGGGCTCTGACAAAGCGGCGGTGGGTCGCCCGTTGTCTTCCGGACGACGAGTCCGCACTTGCTGGTCGACGTCACGCGCTTGCCTTCCAATTCTCAATGTTCGTCGTCGTACCGTTGACTCGACAGTAATGTCTAGACTGTTGATTGCTAACAAATCGACCAGTATCTAGCGCAGTGACTCTACCCAACGGTCAGGCACCGTTTGCTACCGGTAGCAGCATCATTACGAATCACGACCACACGCAAGGAACCTTATTCACTGCGTATACTACAGGCTTGACGTCTGCGATCCCTGACTTCAACACGCAAGGCTGGGCCAGCAATTTCTCGACCTCGATCTCAGCAGTTTCAAATGCTCCTTCATCCAATGAGCCCATAGCCGATCTACCTCTCACGGTCGCCGCCGACTGCGACATCTCCACCACCACCTACGGTACTTCCCTCTCCATCACGCCACCCATGAAGAACGTCACCGCGAAATGCTTCGCCGGCTTCCTCATAGCAGGTCTGAGCTACATAGTCATCAGCGGCATCGAAGCTTCCCTCACAGCCAACTCTTCTCCAGCGGAAGCAGCCGAGAACCTCGAATGGATCGCCGGCGGGAAGCTATGGATAGACCGGCAAATGTGCCATTGGTTTGGAGCATGCGGGCTTTTTCACATGATGTCGAGATCTGGGTGGACGTGGACGAGAGCCGACGATGAGATGCCCAAACCTCTGCCGGACTGGAGGGATTATTGGACGTCGGGCAATGATGACTCGGGAAGTTGGTCGAAGAAGCAGAGAGAAGCAAGGGAGATACCGCAGTATGTGTGGGATCATGCGCCGTATGTGCATCTCTTCTCGGGCGAGCAGTTCTGGCCTTGCGATCTGGCGGAGCATCTAGTGCATACAAGTCCGCGGCTGAACTATACCGTGATCGAGGAGATGCAGAACGACAGGAACTTGACGAATCTTAATGAATTGAATGGCTTTGAAGGTGGAAGGAGCGGGAGGTTCATGTACCTGCAGAGCGATGACAATGTGGAAGAGCGGCCGAAATGGCTGGGAGGAAGCTTCAACAAGCCGGATGTACCGTATGCGTGGGACACTGGAGAAGAGCTCAGGGTGCCTGACCTGAGTGATCTGAAGGGATTTGATCTGCAAAGCGCAAAGCAGCAGGCATTGCTCGAGCACGGCCTCGAGGCGAAGGAAGTCACTACGCCAGCCATGGACCGCGTGCCAAGCCAAGACGGCCGATGTGGTGGCAGCAGTGGCTACACTTGCGCCGGCAGCTCTTTTGGCCAATGCTGCTCAATATACGGCTGGTGTGGCGTGAGTCAAGACTTCTGTGGCGACGCTTGCGATGCTCTCGCAGGCAACTGTCCAGATCCTCTGCACCCGCCTCGACCGATCCACCGCGAATTGCGCAGAAAGAGACGCGCCAACGAATCTTACCGCCCAACTTCAACTGGTCGTAGTACCGCGCCAGCGATCCTGGTGGTAGTCCCGAAGGAAGATGGCATAGTTGACGCCTTCTGGTTCTTCTTCTACTCCTACAACCTCGGCAACGTAGTCTTCAACGTCCGTTTCGGCAACCACGTAGGCGACTGGGAACACACCGCCATCCGCTTCAAAGACGGCAAGCCACATCAAATCTTCCTCTCCGAACACAACTTCGGGGAAGCCTACTCGTGGGGCGCTGTGGAGAAGTACATATCCGCTGCCGACGGTAGCGGCACGATGATCGGCACCTGGTCGAACTCCACTGCTTCAAGAGCCGCGAAGCGACCAGTAGTCTACAGCGCGACAGGTACCCACGCCATGTACGGGACGCCTGGCCTCCAACCTTACGTACTCCCGTGGGGCATTCTACACGACCAGACAGACCGCGGACCGCTCTGGGACCCTGCCCTGAACGCCCGATCCTTCGTCTACAACGCGACGACCCACGCCGTCCTCCCCTCGACTCTCAACCCGGCAGCGCCAGTCGGCTGGTTCAACTACGCCGGCCACTGGGGCGATAAGTACTACCCACTCTCTGACCCCAGACAATACCGTTTCGCGGGGCAGTACCACTATGTCAACGGACCCACAGGACCGAAGTTCAAGAACCTGGGACGAGGGGAGGTGTGTCAGGGTAGAGGACCTTGTAAGATTCGAGACTGGCTCGGAGGGCACAAAGGCGCAGAGCGCTTGCCTGAAGAAGAGGGCGAGGGGGTTGAGGAGGGCGGCTTGCCGGGGGGAAATAGCACTGAGGAGGCGTGATGTGTTGGATGCGAGATCTGATTATGATGAACTATCGACTAGGCGTGCTTTTGTTCTGGGAGAGCTTATGATACCCATGGGCTGGATGGACTTATGATAGACTAGAATAGACTGATGGCGTTTTGAGTCCTCTGATGCTACCTACGAGCCCGTACCCATGGCCGTCTCACGTGCAGACTGTCATCTGATCAAGCTCATGGATTGCGCAATGCAAGCTCTGAACAACCTTCCACATGCGACTACGTGCAGGATGCGATCTAGCAGCTATCGAGATCGTTGCACGGGTACTTTGTAATCCATATCGATGTGCCCCGCGTGGTCAGCATCAATGACTACATCACCATTCGCTGCTATCTGATGTATAGAGTTATTATCTGTTGACTCCACGTCTCGACCCAAAGCTTCACGAGGCATACTCGTAATTTGGCCAAGACTGTCGCAGATATGTCCGCGCAAGAAGAACAGCGTGTGCCCGGCACGAGCGAGGAGGAACCTCTGCTGGGGAGATCGGGCGATGCGAGCTTGGAGGAGGGAAAGCCTCTCTATTACAACCTTGTGCTCGGTCAGCAGTCTTCGTACCTTCCTCACGCATTCGACGACAATCACTGACAATGGCATCTACAGGCACGGGTGTAGTCGCACAAGCAGGAGTCTGGATTGTAAGTCCACCACCCTCAACCTCCACCTTCCAGGCCCCCAGCTAACAACCCTCGCAGCTCACAGCAATAGTCTGGGGCGCCGTCTTCAGCTCCCCGCTGTCCCTTTTCTCTGCCCACCCCGTAAGCTCCTCATCCGCCCAAGCCCCCCCGGATCTCCCCTCTAACATCCCTCTCTCCAGCTCCTCAACTCCGCCGCCCTCCTCTTCTTCATCCAGGGCACCCTCGTCCTCCAACCAACCCACACGGCCTCGCAAAAACACGCCGGCACCCTAACCCACTCAGCCCTAAACAACGTCGCCGTCGCATCCGCGCTCGCCGGCCTAGTGATAATAGAATACAACAAAATCTCCCACGGCGGCACGCACTTCGTCTCTACCCACGCCATCCTAGGCCTGACAGTCTACATCCTCACGGCTGTGCAGGCGTTCGTGGGGTTGACGCAGTTCTTCACGCCGGGGCTGTATGGCGGGAAGGAGAACGCGAGGAAGCTGTATAAGTATCATCGGGTTAGTGGTTATGTGGTGTTGGCGTTGATGTTGGCGACTGTTGCGGCGGCTACGAGCACGGACTTCAATAAGAATGTGCTGGGGATGCAGCTTTGGGCGGTGGTTGCTGCGAGCGTGATTACGGTGGTGGGTATTGTGCCGAGGATTCGGTTGAGCAAGTTTGGGTGGTTGGCTGGGAAGTAGAGAGGAGTGTGGAGTGGGAGCGATGAGAGGGAAGAGGCGGAGGGCTGAGGATTGCATATACGACATTTACGGGGCGTTGATGGGGATTTTCCCAGCGAGCATAGCATGTGTATCTACAAGTCATCTGGATTGAACACCCGCACTTCAGCTCTCGCTCTCTCGCGCCTCCTTCGCCTGTCCTGCTCCTCCTGCTCTGCCCTAGCCTCGTCCGTGACCCGTCCATCTTCCTGCTGATCAACCTCCATCCTCTTCCCCTCCCTACTCCCCTCACCCACTCCCTCAAGCTTAGCCAAAGCCCCACCCCTAATCGCCTCATCACTGACCCAAGGCACAAATCCCACATCCCCATTCCCAGCTAGCCAGCCTCTCTCCAGCTCCCCTACCCTCTCGATCCCCACGATCCCCTCCTTCACATCCCCCTGCTCGCCTTCAGGCTGTGGAGGTGGCGTGCTCAGTCCCCCGACACGTTCTACGCTGCCATCGCCTTCTAGCTTGACACGTGGGAGCTGGATGGACGGAATGGGCTTACGTAGCGTTGGGGGCACGGTCGTGGGTGCTATGAGAGCAGCGTAGCGGAGAAGGGTGTCGACATTCAATTCGTTTGATTGGTCTATAGAGCTTGGCGAAGGAGCTGGGGGAATGGCGAGGATGTCCTTTCTGGTTTGAGCTAGCTGCGAGATAGTGGAGCGGAGTGATGAGTCAAGAGCAGTCGACTGAGCGCGCAGGGACTGGATGCGAGCGTAATTGGACTGGTGGGTGGCGACTTTGGCGATATCAGCAGGTGTGTGAAGGGAAACCGAGGGAATGTTTCGCAGTACTCACGGAGCTCAAGATCCCGATCGACAGCGTCGTTAGCAGTGACGAGCTGATCTGCGTAAGTCAGGTTCGGATTGTATGTCGCGATGGAGTCGGTGAGTCGCTGGAGGGCCTGCTCTAAGGTATGATAGCTTGATTGGAGTCGAGTATTCATTGTATCGTTATGCTCGCGCTCAGTGAGCCAGTGTTCAGCCAATTGGAGTACGAGCGCGAGACAGTGGGATTATTTGCGGGATAGCTTGGACAGGCACGGAGGAGTTGGACTATGTTGGCATGGGTGGGTGTAGAGTGGAGCGGAGAGTCGTCCAGATATCTTAAGATGAAGTGAAGCGTGTAGTGCAAAGTCTCACAAGTCATATGCACGACGCCCGAATGACAGAGCAGCCCAGCCAATGGCAAAAGAGCCATAGTACGGTGATTTAACACGATCAATCACCACATGAACTGGACCTGGTGTTTGCGCTTCGAAGATGGTCACAGCGAGGGGAGACAGGAGACGAAGGAAGCATGCGAGAGAAGGGGAACTTTTCGATCGCACCACTACCACCTCTACACTACTTCCCTCCACCTGCGTGCCCGTCATCCACTTCCACAAACACGCCCTCTCCCGTCTATAAGTTCGTGGGCCTTGGTGCGCCTCTGCCATACACCGCAGCTCCTCATCACCCCTGAAATCGCTGTAAAGAAACACCCCAGCCACTGAAGTCCAGCAGCCCAGCGCCTTCAACGCCGGCGCTGTGAAGAACCCTAAGTGAAGTGCACCGACGGCACATCGTCTCCATGAAGACGGTTCCCTGTCGATAGTGTAGCTCACATAAACATTTTGTCATCATCATCGTCATCAGTGAGTAGAAAAACATCGTTGGCCTCGTTGATTCGGCCTAGTGCAAAAAGTGTCGTGTCCGTTTTGTAAGGGCATCGTCGTGAAAGTCGTTATTCGGTAGAATCGGTCGGGTCAGAATGGAAGGTGGTTCGAATCGTTAGACAAATGAAAAGCTGTTGGATCATGTTGGCGCTGTAGCCAGATTGGATGAATCTCATCGCCCTGACTTTACGGAGTGGGGCTGCGCGATCGGACGAGCGCCGACAGGTCCTCCTTCGGTGCGAGCTCGTTTCAGACCGTTGCCATAGGCGTCATCGCCGTCGGCTTCGCGCCCGCGCTTCTTGTTCTGCGGCACGCCGTTCATAGCTGGGTACTGCTGAGGCGCATAACCTTGCTGAGGGTACTGTTCGGCGCCATTGGGCGCACCTGCCCGTGTGTCGCTGCTCATAACGTTGTACAGGTTGCTCGATGGCAGCTGCGACCCACGCTGAGGCGTGCTGTAGCCCGAGTAGGGCGCAGCAGTTCGAGGTGTTGCCCTCCCAGACCCAGTTTGCTGTGGCGAATTCTGCATCTCGGGCGAGATATGCGAAGGCTCAGAATGGATTGGCCCTGGTGCTGCGTTAGGGAATGCGCTGTATGATGCATTGGAGGCGCCTAGGGACGCACTCTGGTGGGTATAATCACCCTCGTGTTCGCCGTCCGCATCTTGCTGACCGGAGTACCCGTCGGCACCCTTGTGATGCGCATGCTCGTGCTCTGCGCCGGCGCGAGTTGGAGGTGCCATTTCGCTCTTCACGCCAGGGCTTGGCTGCACGCTGTTGTAGTGCTGACTGGGGTACTGGCTGTAATTTGCTGGTGCCGAGTACATTTGGCGCGAGTCGTATGGCTGCGAGCTTGGGTATTGCATATGGGAAGTGCTGCCTGGAGATGAGGATGCTACAATCACTGTCAGCCAACAATTCAACCATGCGACTTCGAGGGACATACCTAGATGCACCGCATTCGCGTGATTGCCATAGTCGTATTGGCCGGCACCCATCGTCATGCCGGATGCGCTGGTGGGCGGTGTCGGGAAAGTATGCGCTCTGTCAAGTCCCGGCCTGCCTGAGGTCGGATGAGGGGCTATCGTGTGAGGCGGTTGAGCCATGCCAGTAGACACTGGCGTGCCCATGGAATGATGGTGAGTAAGCGCAGGCGGCTGAGTGCCTGTCGGAGTGCGCATGTAATCCTGCGACTCCGGTCGACGCGCAGCCATTGCGCCGTTTCCGATGCTTTGTTGCCTAGCCTGGTTGGTAGGGTGGTAGAGTAGCGCACCAATATTGTGCACGAAGAGTGGGTAGAGATGCTCAGTGATCTTCTCCTTGTTGGCGAATTCCAGCGCGCGGTCAAAGGGTATCCTGTGTATCTGTCAGCGAAGGAATCTCGGCAAACCCTCTTTCCATACTTACCAGACGCCTTTGAGATGCATCGGCCCAATCTTCACCACGTGTCTGGTCTTCTCGCTCTTGAGAATACCGTCTCGTCGTCCGCGAGTCATACCAGCCACATTCAGCAATTTGGTGCCGTTAATAAAGTGATTGTCCTCTCGCCTCGCGACACAGACTCCATTGGCTTCGACCTGGAAGCAAAGACTTCCCTCGTCTTCCCACAGCGTCGCAGTCACTCTCGGCTTCATGCCATGCGGCGGGACTTGCCCCGTGGTGTCAAACGACTGGGACTGGTAAGCCCCGGCAGGCGGTGCAGATTGGCCTACGGGTGCCATTGTTGGTAAGGGAAGTGCTTGTGCCACCATACCGCCACTCATCGACGAGGAACTGGAGTGGCCCGGTGCCATTGGCGCCATCGTACTTGGATAGTAGCCACTGTATGTGTTGGGAGGATACGGCTGCGCGGCGGGCTGCAATGCCTGGGGTTGTCCATAGGAGGTATATTGGCCTATGGGAGGCGCGGGCGCTGTAGAGGGTGCATGTTGCTGATTTACATCCATGTATGCTTGCGGCTGGTTCATGCTGCTGTAGCCTTGCGGATAGTGATATCCTGTAGGCGCGTAAGGATGCGCGTCGTACGAGTTCGGGTCCGCGGCAGGCGTTTGTAGCCCAGTCGAGTTCTTGCTACCGTCCGCGGGCGATGTGTAGGTGGTATTCGAGCCGTAGGACTGATTCGCAACCGAAGAGCTTCCAAAGGAGTCCGCCCGGGGCGACGAGCCAACCGACGAGCTTGAGTGCTGGTGCGCGTGTGATGGAGTGGCGTACTGGCTCTTCTGGTAGTAAAGGCTATCGTCGGTTCCCCGGGCTTGCGCGTGGGTTACTGGAGGCAGCGCCAGCTTTTCGGTCGTGAGATGGTTATGGCGGGAGGGTCGCAAACTGCAGCTCTCAAAGAGTGAGCTGTACGTTGGGCTGATGGTATGGTTGCTTGCGTGTTGCCTGGATTGGGATGGTCGCTTTGTCGAGTTAGATTGGTTCAAGTTGCAGTCCAGACCGTGAGTCGTGATCACGTATTGCTACGAGCAATGACTGTAGCTATGTCGAGAAGAGCAAGTCGTAGTAGCTGAAGCAGTACGGACGCTGTACTGGAGGCGTTGTCGTGAGTGGCGAGACACGCTCAAGCAATCGTCAATGCAATCGTAAATGTCGTTATAGTCGTGACAGGTCGTGGCTCGTTACTAACAATACGAGCAATACCACTATTGTTGCCGATGGACCTGAATGAACAATGTTAGCTACAATAGTTGCAGTAGGTCGCGCATCATGTGAGAGCGGGTATCGCTGCACGACACCGCTGCTGCAACGCACCTGCACCTCGTCGTGTCTGAGAAACGCAATGCACGAGAAGAAGCGGTTCGCGAGAGGTGGGTGGGGAGCGGGAAGGTTGTATGCGGAGAAGAGGTTGGTTGAGCTAGTGCAGGCCGGCGGGAGTGAACACCAGCCTAGGGCACGATATCGATAGCGCTAGGCGGAAAACAAACGGTAGGCGAGGGTGATGTGGGGATCACGGCAATAGAGCTTCCACGTACCTTGGTAATATCGCGCTGCTGCGAGCGGAGCGGAGCTGGAAAATCCCAATGCCAGCGGTGGTGTTGCGGCGTAAACCCAGGTGCTAGTCGTTCGCAATGCACCTGCGGCGGATAGCGACAAGGGACGCTGACTTGGGGGAGCTTGAGTGTGCGCCGGGAAGCTAGCGGGAGATGGAGTGGCAGCAAGGTGTCGACTGGTAGCTGCAGAGAGGTGCGAGTGCAATGCGTGAGCGGGCCGAAAGGGCTCGTGGGAAGCGGCGAGATATGCACACCTGCAGCAGTGGGACTTGCAAGTCTCACGCGGAAATGCAAGCACAGCAGAGGCTATCCTAGATGAAGGAACGAGGGCGATCGGACGCAATTCTTGCACTCGGCTCTCAGGCAATTCTCTCCGCTCCACTGCGACGGCAGCAAGTGGGTAAACGGTGGCTGGAAGCGTGGAGGAATGAAGACGCTGACGAATCAGCAGCTTTTGGGCTTGATCGGCGACGCCTAGGTGGGGATAGGCCCTGCTACCCTGCTATCGGCTAGACGCCGTCACGCCGCTACGTGTCACGGACCTAGATCTCGCGCGTGTCCGCCATATGCTGCAGCTGCAGTGCAAAAGCATGTCGATGAGAGTTCGCAGACTGAGACTTGCAACGGTTATGCGTCTGCCACGAACGTCGATAGATGCAACTATGAGGTTTTGCGGCCATTGGAAATCCCACTCTTGGGCAGTCAGCATGATAGTCTCCAGTTCAAGCCTGGCCCCATCGACCGAACAAGCCACATCGGAGCAACCTTGATTATCTAGCTCGAGAAGGGAATGGCGCGCTGGCAAGCCAGCCGCTCTGGCGAAGTGGAGTCTGTCCGAGAACATAACCATGCAAAACACCTCGTCTATGAGGTGGCCATTGATCTCCGAATCATATGTGCCGTTACCCAGCTGGACGATCACTCATGTAATTGTCGACTCCACCGTGCTCGAACGATCTGCTTCTCGATGAGTGCCGAGACAGTAGACTACTGATACGACCACACGAACCTGTGCACGGGCTTTTAAGTGTTGACTAACGAAGGGCAAAGGGTACGGCTACCAATGAAGGAATTCCCGAAGACGAGTGACAATTTGGAACCCTGGATAGCAACGATGCCTACCAAGATCTACAGCTGTTCCTCAATGCTGAACAAAGTGATATTGAAGTACGCTCGGAGACAGGCACGATCACTTCCAGATAGGCTCCTTCCTTCTCTCCGCGTGAGGACCTCAGATTTCGTCTCATCGAAATGTCAGCTACATCGCTCAGCACAACACTTTGTCCGCGTGTGCCTATCTGGTGCGAGTCAAATCCCACGTTGCTTGTTCCACTGATGATGAGCGAACCATCGCACGATTCACCGCCTGATGAGGTCCCGAGCAAGGCCAGGCTCGCCCCAAGCCACCGGCACTCCAATGATTTCCACCTCCGCGTCGCACGAATCACGGAAATTCACCCTCGTCCATCACGGTGAGATCATCACATCGCGCTTCTCGTTGCCGAACATCGCCATCGTAAGGTAATGTGCAGTGTTGCTGACTACGCTTTCGTGCATATCCTCCTAGCGTTCCCCACGGCACCCGACAAAAGCCAGCTCCCGCACTCGCAGCGGCCGCGGGCGGGATGCAAGTGATGGCGGCTCATCGAAGCGTCTGTGAAACGGTGCCGAACGCAAAGATCCTCCATCGTAGTGACCGTGCATGTGCGAGCCACGAGACGACTGCAGCATCGTCGCACGCGCCACAGATGGACTTGACATCCCTTTCGTGATTTCAACATCACGAGAACACATGTCCCAACACTCCACCACGACGATTGATTGATTGCAAGGTAACATCTCTCAACGAAGCGGGTCCCTCCCCCGCGGAACCCACACCTCCAAGACAGAAAGCGACGTCTCGAATCGCCATCGAACACGTCAATAAGCGCCGACCTCATTCGGGTAAAGCGCCATATTGCAAAACGCCACACGGTTCTCTTCCGGACGTTGCGCGAGAGGAAAGCCCATCATTCTTCATCACCCGGATGGTGGAGGGCGAGTTCATATCAGCCAGTCATGTCTTGTGCGATCTAGGCCGCGGGCTGTGATCGTCGTTCGGTCTCGCGATTGCAAACCGGGGACTGAGGGTTAGAGAGACGGGCTGGTAAAAGCCAATCAAGTTCGTAAGGTTGGCGTGGGCGGGGTCTGGCGACTCACCGCCATTTCGTGTGCGACCACATGTGACGAGATGTAAACGAGGCGAAAGAGGCGATCGATGAACATGGCGACGTGAGCAGGTGTGGGAATGACTTTCGTGAGTATGAGACCACTCGCTTCACTAGATGACTGGTCAATCATCTGTGTGACCTGAACGCTACAACGTACGTTGGAGTCGACATCACGACAGCAAGGATGGTCTGAGTGCCTGGCCTCAGCTACTTATCGCCAGAAGCAATGTAGTTTCCCCTCACCCATCGCATGCCAACGCAATCAGTCTTGTGTAGCCGCGCCTGACAGCGAAAGAACGTTACACGCATCATCGTGTCCATCAACCTCACAACCTCACTTATGAGACTATCAGACCGCGGACCCGCGACAAAGCCGCAGCAACCTCGAACCGGCGCGTTGCTACCATATCGCCTCCCTGAATCGAGGTCGGCATACAGCGGTCGAGGTTGATCTTGGCCTCAAGCTCTGGAAGTAGCTTATTCAGGTTTCGCCTGCGTAGCGGTCAGTCAACAGTGCACCAGCGACTGTAGGTCGTCATGCCTGGACTCACGGTTCTGGAGTAGTTCAATTTGCGAGATGCTCGAGCCATGAAGACACAGACTTCGCCCGTCCTCTTTCAACCAGCTGGTCAATGCTATGCAGATTTACTTCCGAAGGCGCTCGTGACGAGTCGTGGACGATGTCGCGCTTCGCGGTCTCGATCGGAATAGAAGTAGTGGATGCCTTACGGGTGTCGAACTCTCCTATTCCACGAAGAGCTACACTCCGACTCCCATTTGTTGCGTAGACATCGTTCTCAACTACATTGCTCGCACGCAGACGTACGATCTCACGAGCCTCTTTGGTGACAAGACTCGGCACGTACGAGTCCATTAAGATTACTTGATCGGCCACTGCGAGCCAGTCTCTCGGTCCACCGACGACGAGCACGGTGCTGACGCCATGATTGTCGTACAGTGCGCGTGCTACGCTGATCAGAGGTGCTGTTGGCTCATGTTGAATGAGTATCTGCATTCGCTCGTCTCGCACGAGCAAGTTGGTTGCTGACGAGTCTGCGTCTATCAGCAGCGTCTTGCAGCCGACCTCCAAAGCTTCTGCGATGTTAGCTGCCATAGACGTCGACCCGCTTGCGTTCTCTGTCGAGAAACACATGGCGTCTTTGCCTCCGGGAAGACTGCCCAGGAATAGGCTGATGTCCGTATCCGTGACAATGCGGCCGTCTTGTGCACGGATCTTCACTGCAGTTGGGTCCGCGACGACAAGCTCACGACCATCGCCGGGTATATGATCGTATACGCCAAGTTCCAGTGCCTCGAGTAAAGTAGACTTACCGTTGAAGCCAACACCTGTGATTACCGTGATGCCTCTCGCAATACCCATGCCACGAATAGTGGACCCATCTGCGAGCTTGATAGTGAGCTCAAGTTCCTTTGGAAATTTGAAGGACACAACACCACCAGTCATCGACCTCGCGCCAGCTCCAGACTCTCTCGGGAGAATTGATCCGTTCGCCACGAATGCAACCAGACCTAACCCATAAAGCTGCTGTCGTAGCTGATGCTGATTGACGACAGACGTGACGTGAGCGTCCAATGCCCGCTTGTCAAGGTTCCCGTATAGTAGTGTTTGCTTCACAAGTTCAACAAGATTTGCCATTAGGACCTGGCGTGATAGTGCTGCACGACACCTTCTGCTGGGCCCAGGTAAGCGAGCGGTGAATCTCAATTCGATAGTGTCAGTGCCATTGACGATGGCACTGCTTCTGGGCAGAACCTCCTAGCCCGGAGCATTGATGTTGAAATCAGCGCGCCTCATAACGGACCAGCCTTTGCTGCCCTTTGCATCACTTTCGATTGACTTGGCTGCGATCAGAGAAGCACAGTGTCTCGTCACATAGTCGCAAAGTGCTGCCTCGTGCACCTCAGACTTCAGGTACCGTGTGGGAAAGCCGGGTTGAGTCCATTGCATCACAGCTCTCACGCGGGAAGGCGAAGAGTAAGGATCGTTCTGCACATGGTCGACTACTAGAGAAAACTGGCGATGTTGATATGTTCTGGACAATCGTCTGCAGTCACCTATCGAAATACGTCAGTCTGCCAGCTCTACCTGAAGCTCGTTTAGGCTCGAGTGAGAGGCAACGAAGACGAGTCAAGATATGTGTACTATTGTATGACTTACGGTAATGCTTTCCGTCAAGGGCATCCAGGTCGCGCGCCAGACCAGCCCAGTCTGGCTTGGTACCAGTTGTGGAGCTAGTCGTAGACGTGGGATATGTCACATCTACCCACGGAAGGGTACGCCGTTTCGTCTTCGAAGCATGAGGTATGTCAATCAGCTTCGCTGCAGGTCTTGAGACGGTATCAAGGTCGCCATCTGTGCGAGACAGCGAACTCGATCGCGAACACGACGATGTCGAGTCAGTCATGTCCTACTTGGTGCACGCAGGGTCACGATAGTCAGTGCTCGGCATGCGCATGCACCTGTGTCATCACAAACTGCCACGAAACCCCAACATGTACTAGCGTACCGGCAGCCGCATACTAAGCGAGAAAAAGCCACGTTTCTCTCTGACCCCCCTCGCACCCAGCACGCGCAAGAATCACGGAAGCATCGGGCCAGTTACGCACGATCGCCATAGGCTTTGTTCGACCGCTGCCGACAGGAAGCACCGAATCAAGATGAACCAATTAGGTTATCAACAGCCTTTTCACCCGGGCGCTTTCGCCCAGCAGTCTCCTGCACCCCAAGCTTATCATTCGCATCAGCCTGCCACTACGCATCAAGGGACCGCGATATCGCAAGGTTTCCGGTATCCTGGTAGTGCCGGTGCCAGTCTGTCGTCTGGGCTGCCGCAGGGCTTCGATAGCAATTCGGGACTGCATCAGAATGCACAATCTGCCGGTAAGTCTCGGGGCGTCATTCCTGCCTCTCTGCGTTGGTGATCCTGTTGCGCACCTACCCGCGGCAGGGCATCGCTCGTTCCCTGTCGTCTGCCGCCAAGGCACCGAGATCTTGCATGCCACGTGCTGACTCTTGTGATGTAGCCTCTACCTCAGCGCCTGCGTCGCACTCTGTGACTGCCGTAGCCGCGGCGCCAGTTGTGCAACAGCCCCGAGCAAGCCTAAGGCAAAGCTCGTCCCCACAGACGAGGCACTCGCCTTATGCAGGAGCCGAGGGTCAGCAGCAATTCAATAAGCAACCTTCGCCTCCAGTAAAGTACCCAATGGCAGCTCCCCCACTGCCGCACACGCCTGGGGCGAACTCGAGTCACTCTCCCAGGACCCCACAATCGCCCAGCCCGCAGGCGCTCGAGCACCGGCGGATAGACTTGCTGCTAGACATCAATCTTGATCTCTTACAAGAGATCAACAATCTCCAAGCACAAGGCAAAGGCGGTGCAACGAGTCCTCATCACCAAGCTCAGCTGCGAGCCGGCGGGCTTTCAGATACCATGGCAGCTGAGGAATACGTCCAGTGCCTGCGTAGAGTGCAGGCCAACTTGGCTTACCTGGCTCCGCGAGCAGACGCACAGCAACTGCAAAAAGCACCACCTGGCCCTGCTCACATGACGCCACCGCCGCACATGCCGCAGCTACAGGCGAAGTATGACCTACTTCGGGAAGCATTTCCTGACTGGACAGGCCACGACATGAGGCCTGCCTTCACGGCTGGTTCACCAGCAATTGGACAGACGAACATGATGAATGGAAACGCACAGATGCAGGCGTCTGCGCGGGCATGAGTAGCATGTACGAATCGGGGTGGTCTAGGCGTATGGAGCTG